>OV049863.1:14598938-14973938 GCA_920104075.1 Melanargia galathea | reverse complement strand
CCCACACCACACACACACACACACATACACACACACACACACGTAGGTACGATTACGTATAATTATTATTTTGTCAGTGAGACTTGAAATTTCTCTGTCTATATAAATCCTGTAATTCCCCTATGACCTCTAAAGACCGTATGGAATGATTAATATATAGCTATCAACGACACTTCTAATTCAGACCTCTGGCGAATATCCCCGTGAGAAACCTTACGCCTTGTCGCTACATTTATATAGCTCTCTCAAATTATGAAGATGTCCTCCAAATTATAATATTATTATGATAAGTTTATTGAAATATTCTTCTAAAAATTAAAGATTACGTTAATAATAAAAAGCTTGGTAATAAATTGCTATAATTAGTTGTATGTGACGTAGTGAGTGTAAGTAAAAAAAATATTCACAAAAAATAATTTTTAAATACCTGCCTATCTATTAACTTAAACCATAGCTGTAAATTTTAACTACGGTAGTAGTTGAAGTAATGAAGGCAAAATGAGACAACTTAAAAGGTCTTAACCCACCCTAGAAAATACCTATACATGAAGGAAATGGAGGCAAGTTGACCCACTGATGTGGGTAAATTTAGTTCGAAGCACTTTAGATTATAAAGACGACTAAGGTTCATTATGATGTACGGGATTTCTTGCTGCGAATAGGCCTTATAAACAAAATATCAACGTGTAGGGTGGTGTAGGTATGATGTTCATGGTCCGGCAGCCCTGGAACAAATTTTTTAGTGATTAATAATAAGCTGAATCTTAATGAGTAGGTTCGTTTCGACGAGACGACCAAGTTTTTTATCTATGAAAATTCTCCATGGAGGTGGTAATAATATTCTACAGCATCCTTTACTCCGAATACCTATTTCGGAATAATGAGGTCATAAAATGATTAAAAATTATTAATAACTACTAACAGATTTTTTGTATATCTATACTTTTATTAATTAATGCCTATTATAAGGGTGGATTTCCCAACAGCAAAATTCGCACGGCATGGGTGAAATCGGTACTGTCCAACGTTAGTATAAAGATCTAATATTTTTTTCTAGGTAGAATAGGTAGATACCTATGCGAGATAATAAATATTTATTGATTAGGACTGCAGTTTAGGAAATAAAAAATTTTTAAAGCCCCGAATTTATCATTTCGGTAGCTGTCCTCACAACCTTTTTCAATGTAATTTCCCTCATAAATCAAAAAGTATTGCTTATTTAGGTATATGGCTACTTTTATTTAAATTGTGAATAGTGATAGTATAGTTATAAAATAATTTTATGATAATATCTACTTAGTTTAATAACTGGTAAGTAAAAATGCTTGTGTCCCAGAAAGTCCTCTCATCTCGGTGTTTTTTTTTAAATCGATTGTAGTTTTGCATAGGATAACTCTAGCTCCCCCCTCGTGCGCTTAAAATGTAGGTAACAGTGTGGTCTGTGTGCTTATCGTAGGAGGAAATGCGCCGCTTGCCTGCGTGTTCCCGCAAAAAAAGTAAGTAGTTCAATTCGGTGGCATGTGACAAACTTCTTATCATTTCCGTGTACAGGTATAACTTGTCTTGCAATTAGTTAATACATATAAAAAACTATTCAAGAGTGCGTAATGGCAATACGTTTATTTGTGTAATATTCATATCATCTTGTAATAAATAGTCTTCTTGTAATGCTAATTTTTGTCCGTATTTCTAATTTCGGTGTTATCATTTCGGTGGATTCGGTGGGCTAAATTGTCAACCGAAATGACAAAAATCTCACCGAAATGATAGAAATTCTCATTTCGGTTATTTTAAATCTTAATTATCTCATTTCGGTGGATTGCTTTATCATTTCGGTGTTTAATTGTCTCATTTCGGTGGATTGTTTTATTATTTTGGTAGATTATTATTATTTTGTTTCGATGAAAATTCAGGCCAGCAGGTAATTTTTTAACTAAACCACTTCAGAAAAAGAGTTTATGTATTTGACCCGTACGAATGTATGTATGTATGTATGGCCGCAATTATCTCAAAGACTAATGAACCGATTTTGATAATTTTTTCGCTATCGTAATTAACATACTTTCAGGGAGTTTTTAGTAACTATATTATACCTACGTTCATATAATTCATATGTACAAATTGACATAAGTGTATACTTACTTATGTCATCAAAATATTGAACCTGTACACCGATTTTTCCCATATTTGGTTCTACACTAATTTTTTTTTACTCAATAGAGAAAGTTTATGAAATGGTCGCAAAAAGAATACATGAACTGTTAGTAGGTAGAAGGTAGGTGGTCAAAAACACTGAAAAATAAACGAAAACCAAACCAAAAAGGAAAATTCTAGTAGATAACGAGCTTAGCACCTATGTATATTAAAATATAGGTAAGTTTTGATTTTTTGTTCATCAGTTTTTTGTAAAATCATCATGATCAACCTATTACCGGCTCACTGCAGAGCATGGGTCTTCTCTCAGAGTGAGAAGGGTTTTGGCCATAGTCTACCACGATGGACAAGCGGATTGGCAGACTTCACACACCTTTGAGAACGTTATGGAGAACTCTCAGGCATGCAGGTTTCCTTACGATTTTTTCCTTCCCATTGAGAACATTGACCAAAGATGAGAGAAAGGAAAAAAGAAGATTATACGAACAGAAAAAAAAACAACGAATTAAAAGCGATCGAGAAGAGTTTCTTAGAAAATATAGAGAGAGATATGCAAGAAGAAAAGCTACAGGATTAATTTTTTCGAGGAGTGCATTAAATTCTCACAAGCTCCAAATCTACGCAAAAAAAAATGCAGCCAGTTCGAAAGCATATTATTATAAGAAAAAAAAAATACAAAATTCAGACAACTCGACAAACACTCAGTGTGACACTCAATTATCAATGATGATTTAGAATCTAATGGAACTTCAAATACACAGTTAAATAATGCATCTGCATTATCTATACGTTATCATATTCTTGGTTGGTCACAGACTTTCAAACTGTATACTTTATTAGTCACTGTATGCATCATAATATTGATTTTTTTTTCTCTTCATTTAACGACAACTCTGAAATCTCAATAACTCCATAAAATTAGAAGCCCCTTAAGTATCGCAATATAGAGTTTACACTGTATTTAAGTAAGTGCGAAATTATTAGAATAGTAGAAATTAAAAGACTGATTATTGCTACGCTAAGATTAAGATCGTTAATTAAAATATGTCTATTCATTTAGTTTTATTCTATTCCTTTTATTGTAGGTAGGTGCATTTTTTATGTGAAATCCAGAGGAATATCTAAAATTAAGTAGAACATACGTAACTAGGTTAACACATTGTCACTCATGATAGTATACAACCTTTCACACTTGCTAAGAGTGCATCTATTTAGTTAAAGTGTATAGTTGAGGCTGCTGAGTAGTACATTTAATATATTTTCAGTGAATTTTAATTTCGGTGGACAGTTTCTATCATTTCGGTGGCTACTTATATCATTTCGGTGGCTATTTTTATCATTTCGGTGGCATTAAAATTTTAAACACGTATTCTCACGAGTTTATAAGACATATTTTGATGGCATTCAATACGAGCATAAACAATAACAAGAAGAACAATAAACCATAGTTCAAAGTTGAAAAATCTTAATAATAAAAAAGTCCACCGAAATTCAAGAAAAAACGGCTTTGTTGAAATTGCCCCATAAGTAAATAGCGGTTTAAATAAAATTTTACACAAAACTTAATTAACACTACCTACCAGGGGTTTAAAAGGACTTATTATTGAGAGATAAAAATGGTTCCTTTATGAATTTAAAGCAGCGAAATCGCAATTTTATAAAATTAGTTTTAACAATAATATCTAATAGATACATTGTTGTTGAAATAATTATACATTATGATGCATATACTAGCAACCACCAGATGCTTTAGATTGTCAGACGGGGATGTTCCATGTATTATTCAAACCGTTGAATGATAGCTCGTTAACACGCGCGAGGGTGAGCTGTTACGAATTTCCTTAAGAGGAATTTATCTCGGGCGCGCCCCATACCAACGAAATTTGATTGAAATATTTTGAACTTTTATCAATCGAAGTCAATACAATTTTGTAGATGCGCTCTAGAAACTGATATCAGAGTAGTTTGTCAGATTTCCATTAAAAAAAATACCTATATGGTTTCATAATTACACACACTGTGACAGGTAGTACTCCATATTTTTACGGAAATCTGGCAAACCACCATCACTACCACTACAGCTTTTTTTAACATCCCACTGCTGGGCACAGGCCTCCTCTCTCATAGGAGAGAAAGATTTAGAGCTTAGACCCGTCGCGCTGCTCCAACGCGAGTTGGCGGGCATTAACGACTATTGTCACATGATAATGATAATATGCGAGACCGACTGCTTAACGTATTCTCCGAGGCACGTGGGTGAAACACCGCCAAGTAACTCCGGGCTGGCACTGAGAATTTCTTGACAGAAAAACCCAATACCTAACAATTATTTGCCCGACCCGGGAATCGAACCCGGGACCTCGTGATCTGAAGTCGAATATGCTAACCACTAGACCAACGAGCAGGTAGGCAAACCACAGCCACAGATATGAGTTTTTACAATTTTTCATAGAGTTAGATTAAAGTAAATTATTAATTAAGAATCAAACTTCGTTAGTATGGGGCACGCTTGTGAGTTATTACCGAGTGGTTAGACAGAATAGAAAATAGAAAAAAAATATGCATCATTTCGGATTAGACATTACTATGAAAGAGAATCTTTGAGAGCAATTCATCTTACGTCTCTTCCATCAACATCGCTTTCGTTCCAACTGCAGACAAAATGACGGCACATATTTCCAGCATTGTTGATATTCATCGAAGTGTAGCATCGCACTATGTGGTTTTGTATTCACTGAAATATTCCGTTTTTTATTCTGTTTCTGAATCACTTTGATACTGGATACAGAAAGACAATTTTATTTATTGTAAGTAAATGAAAATCCGTAAATGCAGTATTTATTACATTGGTTATTCCGTTTATATGAAGCTGGATGCACATTACAGTACCTAGTTATGAGCCGCAAACAAGATTTTTTTATTTTTATTTTATTCATTTATTTGTAATCAACAGCGTTACAGATACTATAATTTTACATTTAAGACTTAAAATAAGGCCAAATAGGATTACAATTTTGTTTACTTAAAAATAGTTATTAATTATAACAGTAGGTACGTTTGAAAAGAGCAAATAATTTAAGCAAGATTTACAATATAATAGTATGAAAACAATATCAATTAACTAGTAAAAATAAAAATAAAAATACCTAGCAGGTGATTCACAACATGCGTGTGTGTGTGTATGTGTGAGTGTGTGTGTGTGTGGGTTTGTGTTTGTGTGTGGGAGAGAGAGTGCGTGCACACGAGTAGATATTATACAGAGAGAAAGCTACCTACAAGCGGCCCGCTGTAAGTACACTCACACATAGCGCCGCTCACGCACACACGAGCTCTCACCAACGGTTCACGTACGCTCCGCTGGTAGGATAGTTGGTAAACAAGCGACAGGGCTGTGGGTCGTGCGCACTTTTCCAATCTCTTTTTTTGTGTACCCTAGAGATCAAGTGAAGTAAGTATACCTACCTTTACATATCTATACAATAAAATTAATGAAATGAAATTAATTGAAATGACATGAATTTATTTATTGTAGGATAGTATGTGCCACTTATGATACTATGTCAAGACTCTACTACTGGTTAAGCAGCATTCTCATGCAGATTCTACTGAATAGAATAATTGAGTAATAACATTGCCAGGTACAACCCGTTTACTAAAAGATTGGACCTGGCGTCGATGACGTCACTGCGACGCATGGGTACGGTGTGCAAAAAAGCATCATTAAGAATATTTAGGTATTGTATGAAACTTAAATGTTTGTGAAAAACTCTGGGTATGCTGTGTTAGTATTGTCTTGCGAGCGAGCGAGTCAAAGCAACTTGGCAGCGAGGTCCTATCTTTTAGTAAACGGGTTGTAAGTTAAAATGTGTTATAGATCCTCTATGCAACGGGCCATCGCGATGGGCCTATCTAAGGTACCTATCTAAATAAATAATTAAATAAATACTCACACATAGACACACGGCCGTCTATTCCTAAAGTAGGCAACTTCATGCCTGTGTTATAGGTAATAGCCAACTGATAGACATATTTACATATAAATACATATATATATTTTATATAAAGGTATATATACATACATATTATAAATACACCCAGACTCGGGGCGGGAATCGAACCCGCGACCCCGGAACGGAAGGCAGGGTCACTGCCAACCGCGCTAAAGGGTCATTCTAAGTAACTAGGTACTTAATTCATTCAATTTACTAAAGTAAGTAAGTATCTAGATTCTATGTACTGTCACTAGGGATATCTACGCACGTGCTATCACACTTATTTTTAGTAAGTATCTGTTCATAAAAATGTCTACGGTTTTATAATCTACTACCTACCTAAGTAACTAGGTATTTAATTCATTTATTTTACTAAAGTAAGTATCTAAGTACTATCACTAGGGACATCTACGCATGTGCTATTACACTGACTTTTAGTAGGTACCTACGACCTACCTAAGTAACTAGGTACTTAATTCATTCATTTTACTAAAGTATCTAGTTCTGTCACTAGGGATATCTATGCATGTGCTATCACACTTAGTTTTAGTAAGTACCTACTACATACCTAAGTAACTAGGTACTTAATTTACAAAAGTAAGTAAGTATGTAGATACTATCGCTAGGGATATCTACGCATGTGCTATTACATAATATACTTTTAGTAGGTACCTAATAAAAGTACTAAAAGTACCTACCTAAGTAACTATATAACTTATATATACTATTGTAATATAATATAAAAACATATTTTTCCAATGATTATTACATATCTTGCTATATTATGTATACTAGTATATAATATTTTTATTTTTACCCATAATTAATTTTTCACATGCAACAGGTGACAACCCTATCAGAATAGGTATAAATTTTGGACGTTCTTAGGTAGCTTTTCCTCTGTATAATATCTACTCGTGTGGTGCGTGTGAGAGTATACGTGAGTTAGTGCTACGGGGTTATGATATTATGCGTATTTATGTACTATTATGGATTATAATATAATTGTTGTTAATTACATATTATTTTTCCGATGCAGTTTAATTATTTCCTTTTTTAATTGCATTTTTGACAGGTGGAAAAGGTCGAAGTCTGAGTAAATTTATTATAGTTTCGCGCCAGGCGCAGAAGTACGGAATTTCGGGCGTAGTCTGTATTTGATTATTATTAGATATTACGTTTAAGTAGATGAAAAAGCGAGAGGAGCGTTTCCAGCGTACTTTTACGCATTAACGAACGTTTCCACCACTACCACGTCCCACTGCTGGGCAAATGCCTCCTCTCTCATAGGAGAGAGCTTAGACCCACCACGCTGCTCCAATGCGGGTTGGTGGGCTTTTCACACGATAGTGATAATAACCGGGACCGACTGCGTAACGTGCTCTCCGAGGTACGGGGGTGAAACACCGCAAGCTTCCAACTCCGGGCTGGCGCTGAGAATATCTTGACAGAAAAACCCAATACCCAAACAATTATTTGCCAGATTCGGGAATCGAACTCGGGACCTCGTGATCTGCGGTCGAATATGCTAACCACTAGACCAACGAGGTAATTACCAAACGTTTATCATACAAAAATCTAGGATTTTATCTAGGATTGCGTTTAACTACGAACTTGCGTAAGTTACGGTAAAAGAACATGAAATCCAAGAAAATTCAAACGGATCGCCATCCCAGTCTCACGTAACAGGCGGAGTCGGTAAACTTACAAGGGTTTACCGTAAAATTCAATTAAATGCAAGCGTGTTAAGCATCCCCCGGTGAATAAAAGGTTTCATTGGACTTTAAAAAAAACGGAAACGTTTTTGTTGTCATGTAATTTCCCCATAGACATAATACTCATACAGATAAACCACACGCATAAATAAAAACGTTTGACGCTCTGTACCTTTAGTATGAGTTTGCACGTTTCGACAACGTAACGGGATTTCAAATATCGAAAGGCTACGAGTGCTGCCAGAGTGAAATGGACGTTAACTTTTATTGTTGCAAAGCCGACATTTATTCAGTCATTCGGATCAAACCCGACCACACTAAATTAAAACAGAATGGAAAGTATACCAAATGACAACTCAATTGCCCACCCCACCCCACGATACAGGTTTCTCCTAGTGTGGTGTCCACCGATTTTACAAGGGAAAGCTTCATGAATTTATACATCCAATGTATTACTTAATTTATGTTACATAATTACTTTAGCTTTCTCTTCTCATAATGTTAAATAAATATATTAAAAATACATTCAGGTATAATAATAAGTTAATAGTTGTGCAATCGAAATTTTAATGTGGTCGGGTTTGATCCAAACGACCAAATATTTCGCAAAATTTCCACTTGGGGCGCTGGTTATAGATGTATGGACGAACTCAAACCTTAAAACAAGCTAATTTAGCTCCATTTTAATGTTTGAAATAATGTAATGCTGAAGTTTGGGGTTCTGGTTACTTAAGGTTGCTCTCCTCACGCGCTTCTCCATACAAACGTATTACGCCTATTATTCTAATATTTGTCGCAATAGATCTAAAGTTAAGCCAGATATCAATTTATATCTCCATTATCTAGCCTATAAAATAAAAAAATTGTAAAATTATATTTATTTTGAAAGTTATGACGCTTGAAAAATCACTATTTTTGGGCAAATTTTGAGGCAACTTCGTGCGTAAATAAACTATATAAGAAACTAGAAAATTGAAAAACGACCAAAGTCTTATCATACGTTACTTCATAATAATTTCAAATGTCTTTAGTTCATGTAAAAAATTGCCAAATATTTGCTAAAATATGCGTAATTCCAAATCTAGATTTGCATCTTTTTACTTTGCCGTTTTTCACTAAAAATCATGATATCTCAAGCATAATTTATTTATTTAATTAATTAATTATTTATTTATGTATATATTTTTAGTACTCTTCTTTACTGAAGACGTCTCGCTCTCTAAATGCCGAAATCACTGTTTTAGACTCCACCCTCCAACGATTTGTCGCTCCCATGGAGAGGGCTCTTAAGCTTATGGCTCGCGGACCGTAGCTAACTCTTGTAATTAATTACATAAATATTGTACCTATAATATTGTAAAAGACTAGAAGTGTTTTAAGTGAAAATTACATATAAAGTTTAACAGAGAGATGATATAAAGAACTGCTTAATCAATTTAAATAAAAGTTTACTCTAAAATCTAATTCAAAATTGACGACTACCTAGTTACGTCAGCACAATTTAAGTAAATTCCGGATAGATCGGAATCCAGCTCAGCCTTTTCGTCTCATGGTCATTTACTTTAAGAGCGTTTCTCGATTCAGCATCGAACGCTGAGCAGCGGCGTACAGTCAGATACTCGAATCAATGGATAAAACCCTGGATTCCATTTATGACAAACTTAAATTGCTGTCGTATTTTAACTCTAATCGTATTCTAAAACTCTGATCTTATCTAAGCTCGCATTGAAAGAAGGTAGGTACAACAACAAAGAAAAAAGCAAAAAGTTCAAAATTTCAAATTCGTGGCCATAATGTACTTAACACGGATTTTCCATTAAAATTCAATTGAACGTTGTCTGCTCCTCCCTTCGCGATATAGCCAACAATACGCCCCCATGGCCAGAAGTTTCATTAAACTTTGACAAGCGAAAACATTTTTGCCTTCATGGAATTTCCCCATAGACAGAACGCCGCCGCACACTGACAAAAATTTACTTCAATGTGTTGCGGTAAAAATCCTTACATTTTGTGGAAGCGAGTGTATTTTTTAATATGGATAATATACGAGTAGTAATCTATCTATTCTATCTATCTATATCTTCTATCTATCTTCTTCAATACATATCGATACCAGAAATTTCAATTGTCGTATAGGACAGTCCTGTCCATGTCCTTTACGACAATTGAAATTTCTGGTATCGATATAATAAAATCGTAGACTTGCCGTATCTGTACATTAAAGATTTTTGCAAAATAATAACTGGCGGATGTTAGGGATAAGTAATAGAACGTAAAAAAGTTATTTTTGAAATTTTTGTTTGTTTGTCTGTTTATCTGTATGTTTGTGCGCGCATCACGCAAAAAGTACTGAATGGATTGAAATGATAATGAAACTCGGCATGATTTAAGTTCATACTAAGGAGTAACATATAGGATACTTTTTATCCCGAAAAGCACGGTTCCCTTGGGAGAAGGGATGAAATTCAAAATGTATACTTATAGCTGTAATTAATTAACGCGTGGGCCGATTTCATCCATTCTTTTTTTGTTAGAAAGGAGATACTTTAAAGATTACCCGGGTAATCTCTGAAAGGCTATATCGATTTTGATGGGACTTTCACTGGCGGATGTTTACATTTTGATCTACCTTAACATCCGCCAGTGAACTTTTAACAGTTTTTTTGGCAAAGTATGAGCTCAAAGGAGCTTAAGAAAAACAAAATAATTCCCACAGGATTTTAGAAATCAATACCCACGCGAACGAAGTCCGGGTGTCCGCTTGTAAGTAATAATATTCTCGACAGAATTTTGGCTGTCAATTTCAATGGAAATAAGCCCCTAATCAAGTAAGGCATTCGAAACATTTTCGTAATTACAGGTGTTAATATATAAATTTAATTAAGGTTGATTTTGATGCAGAGTAATCTACGTTTTTAATTAAATTATTCCCATAAAACTCATATCCAATTTTAGGAGAGCTTGTAAGTACTTTTTGAATCCGCTTGTAATTTATAAAATTATTTTGGCCCGTTGCCTATTTCAATGGGTTTCAATATTTAAGTTAACTGCGCGTAAGTCTGACATTTACTGTGGAGATGTCAAATGATGACGTTTTCTCAAAGTTGATGTCTCTTAAATTAATAGAGATTTACAGCCCCCGCACACTTGGCCACTAGTGGCAACGACTACTGGCCGGCCAGAAGTCGCATACATTTTCATACATTTTATATATGGTACCACCGCACACTGAGCGCTCGAGTGGCCGCTTTCGAGCCACAAGAAAACGTATGAAAAATGTCTTCCGTGACTTGTGGCGGCCACTAGTCGTCGCCACTTGTGGCCCAGTGTGCAGGAGCGTTTATAATGCGACGAGTATGCTTAGTACGTCTTTGCACATTTCGCCAACGTTGATACACTTCGAGTATCGAAACACTTATCAGCCCGGCTATTCTGTAAAGCCATTTTCGAATTATAAGGTAAAGTCTCCTTATTCCGTGGTATTCTAAAATTGGCACCCAATTCCGAGGTATATAGAAAAACAGCGTTTTCAACCGATCCCCAAGCTATTTTTTACTGCAACATATCTTAATCAATTGATAGTTTATCATTCCATAGATAAATGACGAAATTGTTAGTTTTATATGTATATGTTTTAAAATAACCAGCAAGTTTTACACTAGCAGCCGGCCCGAACGCATGTTTCATACATTTCGGACCTCGTGCACGAAATACCTACATTTTTTTAAATAGTGTTTATCCGTTAATTTTGAGCTTTATTTGTTTTTATTTAGATTTGAATATTTGAAGGACTATATTTTCAATCGTAAACAATCAACTTTTGTGAATATTTGTAAAGAAATTAAGGTGAAAATAGGTTTTGAAAATACCTCGGCGTTAGGTGCCAAATATTTTAGCCGGTTCCTAACGCCGTGGTATACCGCGGAATTGCGATTTCATAGACTTCATAACTTTTTCAATTTTTAGAGTCGTTTTATGTTAAATACTTCTTGTTTCGGTTTTGAATATTTAAATAGGCAATAAGGTTACAGAGTCCTAATTACGAGGTACACTTTGGCGTCTGAATCACTAACTATACCGTGTCAAAGTTTACCTATTTAGGTAATTTATTGATAGATTGTATGGGAAAGCTAAAGAAAATTAATTTAAAAGAAAATTAAATTTATACATATTTCGATGCAATTTTGAGAGAGTATTGTACATATTTACGAAGATAATCTAATTAAGCTTTAAATTATTTGTTTATTATGGAAAAATCTTTTCTTTTTTAACACTCGGAATTAGGAAACGTGTTTTTTGTTACAAAACTCAATTCCGTGGTATTACCTCGGAATAAGGTTCTATGAGCCCCTAATTATGTGGTATGGATAGAAATACTACCTCGGAATAAGGTTCTATGAGCCTCTAATTATGTGGTATGTATAGAAATAAAATACAGGATGCTCACAATATTTCAGTATGGTTTCAGTTACACCAAGTATCATTCGCGTTCAGTCACGCAAACATTCATATTCTAAAACATTTATCTTATTATTGCTCGTGCTGATTCATTCACTGACTCACTCATTGATCACCCCTCCTGTAAAATTTTGTATAAAAAAATTTTTTTCACTAATGATTCCGTATAGAAGACAAAAATTCATTCGGAACAAAAATATGGAGAGAGCTGATGATTGAGGATTTCGGAGACGGGTGAAGAGCACGCTTAAGGTATTGAAGATAGGAGGGGGGTGCTTGAGCAAATGTCATTCAAAACGTCATCCAATTGGCAGTGAGCTGAAAAAAATTCAAAATGGCGAAAAAAAGATGGCCGCCATACAAATTTCGTCGGTGTCCACCTCGGAGGGTAAAAAAATGGAAGAGTGGTTTCCTAGCAACAGATGATCAGGATCCAAAGGTTTATTCGATGAATAGAAAAAAAACCAAAATGGTGGAATTTATTTTTCCATAGAAAATGTATGGCGAATATTGAAGAGACTACAAGTTGTAAACTATGCAAGGCTTTGATGTGGTTTTTTGGAGAAATCTCAAAATAATGGAGAAATACGAAATTTGTATGGCGGCCATCTTATTTTCGCCATTTTGACTTTTTTTCAGCTCACTGCCAATTGGATGACGTTTCGAGTGACATTTGCTCGAGCACCCACCTATCTTCAATACCTTAAGCGTGCCCATCGCTCGTCTCTGAAATCCTCAATCATCAGCTGTCTCCATATTTTTGTTCTGAATGAATTTTTATCATCTATACGAAACCATTTGTGAAAAAAATAATTTTCATACAAAATTTTACAGGAGAGGTGATCAATCAGTCAGTCAGTCAGTGAGCGAATGAATCAGCACGAGCAGCTATATATATATATATTAATAATATACATATATTAATATTTTACACACAAACATAATTAAACAATTACATACGTATCGAATTGATTTTGAAATCTATTAATAAATACAGTTCATTTTTGAACACCATGTAGAATTCATTCTACTCGTTTCCCTTTGAATTTTGTACCCTCGGAATTAGGAGCCATTTGCCTCGGAATTAGGATTTTTACCTCGGAATTGGAGCATTCGGACTTTCTTCATATTTAATTTAATTTTACATTTAAATCAAGTTGTAATTGTTGTCCTTTTAGGATATTTCAAGAGTTAAATAAATAACGCTTCTGATAAAAATAGCCAGTTCTTCAGAAAGGTGTAGTAAATGCTTAATTTTTTACGTTCTTTCGAGTTTTTATGAAAATACCACGGAATAAGGGGACTTTACCTTAGAGAGTGAATTCGAGATGAGTTTGCTAATTTGTACTCTGTAAAACTCGATAGTACAGTAGGGCTATTCTGTAAAGCCAATTTCGAATTATAGAGAGTGAATTCGAGATGAGTTTGCTAATTTGTACTCTGTAAAACTCGATAGTACTGTGTGCTTAGTCTAAAGCGGAGCACTCGAAAACGAACTCGAAAACTATTGATCGATTTCAGAGTAAAATAGACCTAAAATGGCTTGTATTAAGGTTTGAGTTCGCCAATACATTCAGCATTGTTCGAATGCTGAATGTATTGGCGAACTCAAACCTTAATACAAGCCATTTTAGGTCTATTTTACTCTGAAATCGATCAATAGTTTTCGAGTTCGTTTTCGAGTGCTCCGCTTTAGACTAAGCACACAGGTCTTCTCACTTAAACTCACTTCACTTCGCAAGTGCGTAGCAGATGTTTACAGAATATCAAACCAAGGTGAAGTGAGTTTGCTTTCGAAGCGAGTTATCTCACTTGAGTGAGCTTCGATATCGAGATGGTATTTTAGAGAATAGCCCTACAGCAGGGCTATTCTGTAAAGGCATTTTCGAATTATCGAGAGTGAATTCGAGATGAGTTTGCTAATTTGTACTCTGTAAAACTCGATAGTACAGATCTTCTCACTCAAACTCACTTCACTTCGCAAGTGCGTAGCAGATGTTTACAGAATATCAAACCAAGGTGAAGTGAGTTTGCTTTCGAAGCGAGTTATCTCACTTGAGTGAGCTTCGATTTCGAGATGGTATTTTAGAGAATAGCCCTACTGGTCTTCTCACTCAAACTCACTTCACTTCGCAAGTGCGTAGCAGATGTTTACAGAATATCAAACCAAGGTGAAGTGAGTTTGCTTTCGAAGCGAGTTATCTCACTTGAGTGAGCTTCGATATCGAGATTCGATATCGATGGTATTTTAGAGAATAGCCCTACAGCATAAAGCGGATTTAAAGACCCCTATTTTAGAATCGCAAATTTAGTACTACCGATTTTTATTTAACAAAAAAATCCGCTTGGGGCGCTAGCTGTATATGTATGAATGAACTCGGACCCTAAAACAATGCAGTTAAGGGCCATTTTACTTTGACGTTATAGTGTTTTGATACACGAAATGTATCAGCGTTGTCGTAATCTGCAAAGTACACAAGTGTCCCAGATTTTTTTTTTTAAACTTTGAACTTTACCACCTTGTTCTTACTACTTCCCTGTATACCGGGTATAGTTACAAACTAGTCCTTAGTGTTTAATGCGGGTTTCGTTAACACATTCGAATTTATTTTAAAAAAAAGCCTAACCTACTTAGTACGAAATAAATCTATTTTTGATACCTGTTTATAAAAGTTTTCTCTAACATAATGTTTTATGTAGGTACAAAATTATGCTTATTTTACATGTTGATGTACATATTATGTACCTAGTTACTTGCGTATATTTGCTTGGAAACATTTCTATGTACATTTTTTACGACTCATAAAAATATAAAGAAACGCATCAATAACAAAAAGCGTGTCATAAATTTAAAAAGGAGATTCGTACGTAAATTATGTGATAATCTTTACATAAAAATGTGAATGCACATTTCTTACACAACGCGCTTCAGGGAGCGCATGAGAGCCTTGTTTGGATGATTTATAGTCTAAAAGGCTACCTTCCTTCCATTTGATTAATTACTTTGCTCGTGAGAAAACTATCGCCTCGTATTTGCCATGTCATATGTAGGTACATTGTTCTGGGATGTGCAACAAGGACGCGTATACCTACGGTAGATTCGCATTAGACAAAACCACTTCTGAACTCTATGAGGCTGTATGTAGTACGTTCGCCATGACTGGTGAAAATGTACCAGTATTCATAGAATACTTCTTTTGTAGTTTTTCTTTTGTGAAGTATCATTGTTTAGAACTCATTGAGTAGAGTATGAATATATATTTTTTAAATTTTTTGTTCAAAAAATAAGGAAATGGGGGGCCATCAAAGTTGTCAGTTTTAAACCATTTTTGTGTCGCGGGCTATCTCAAAAACTAAACTAGTTAGAAATATGATATGGTATATTATGTACCATCTATTTGAACAATTTTTGGGTTTTTCTTTCACGGTTTGTTGCGATGTGTCACGGAAATTAAATATTTCTTAGACCCAAAATATTATATTGTTCATAATTATGTACGGAACCCTAAAAGAGCGAGGCCCGACTCGCACTTGGCTGATTTTTTAAAATTTGTCTAATCTTCGGAATGGCTGAACCGATTTTGACGGGACGTTCACAGGCAGGTAGAGGATTATACAGGGATCGGCTACTTTTAATCTCGGGAATATAGGGGACATAATATATTTTCACAGCCTAATCACTAAACCGATTTTGACGAGCCACAGAGATAGTGGCCACACTTGCAGTGTAGCAAAAAGATAATCAAGATCATTGGTCAAATACTGAAACACAAGTGTCACAAATTTTATTCATTTTTATAATTTTTAGAACCAAAAATATTGTAGACACAAACTAACGTAAGCTTATTGAAATTTTCGTCGCATTCAGAGAAATTGTAAACTGACATCCCCCTCGAGTCTTGCAAAATAATATTGTATTACATAAATATTATGTTGGTGCGGCACCGCAATACGGCAGTTGTCACTATGTAAGTACCTACTAAACGAGGGAAGAGACCACCTATCTGAATTTCCAACCAAAACCCGATATATTTCTGTAAACTTTTGAACTTGTTACCTCATCATCATCATAATCAACCCATTACCGGCTCACTACAGAGCACGGGTCTCCTCTCAGAGTGAGAAGGGTTTTGGCCATAGTCTACCACGCTGGCCAAGCAGATTGGCAGACTTCACACACCTTTGAGAACGTTATATGGAGAACTCTCAGGCCGCGCTCACTTTGGATACGTTTTCGTACGAATTCCATTCGTGCAGAAATGTACGAACACGCACGAACATTCCCGACCTTCTGAGTACTATGAAAGCGCTCACACTGCGCGCGAGTCAGTCGTACGTATACGTACGTGCACGTCCGACGTCCGAAACCAATCCGAACTTGTTGGGATTTTTTACGCGTTCGTACGTTCGTAATGGATGTAGAAAAATTAATTAACTTGGTTCACGGCCATAAATCTTTGTGGGATCAAAGTGATTCCAGTTATCACTTACGTGACATTCAGCGTAGGGCATGGCGTGAAATATCCGAAGAAATGGAAAAACCTGGTGAGTAAATTTATATATTTTATTTTATGATAAACAGATAAGTATTGTCTTAAAATCAATTGTTATTTTGACAAAAATAGTTTTTGAGTGTATCCCTGATGTTGTGAGCTCTCGTTGCGCTTCTGTTTTCACCTGCAGTCATGAATTGGTTTCTGTTTTCATTTTGTAACTGTGGTAATTCCGTAGGCAAATCGTGGATACCCTCCTTATCAATAATTATGTTATGAAGTAAACATATGCACTTTATTATAACATCTGCACGGTTGGGATTTACTTCAATTGCTTTCAACAACAATCTCCACTTACTACTCAGAATGCCAAAGGCACACTCAACAACCTGTCTTGCATTTGATAAGCGTTTATTAAATATTTCCTCTTCGGGACCCAAATTTCTTTGAGGATAGGGGCGCATGAGGTATGTCTTCAAAGGGTAAGCTTCGTCACCAACTAAGAAATGAGGCAAAGCTATATCAGTTCCTGGTAATACTTTTTCCTGGTTTGTGTTGAGAGCACCATTTTCCAATAGTCTTGAGAGGTTTGAATGTGAAAATATTCCACCGTCACTTTCTTTGCCATAGGCTCCCACATCTATAGCAATAAATCTGTAGTTTGCATTCACAACAGCTTGCAATACAATTGAAAAAAAGGACTTGTAATTACGGTACATACTGCCAGAATGTTTTGGTGCGTTTATTCGTATATGTTTTCCATCAATGCTACCAGAACAATTAGGAAACCGCCATTTTGTCCAAAAGTCGTTATTTATATTGACCATATCTGCACGTGATTTCATATGAATTTCATTAAGATTTTCCCAAATAGAGTTACAAGTATCATGTACGATATAACCAACAGTATTGTTTGAAATCCGAAATGTATATCCAAGTGATCTGAATGATGAGCCAGTGGCTAAGTACCTGTAATAATAAAAGATTTGTTTTCAGTTGACGAGTTAAAAAAAAATGGCGGGGACTACGAGACACTTTCGGGAAGGAACTAAAAAAACTCAACAATAAAAAATCTGGCCAAGCAGCCAATTCTGAACAATTCTTCAAGTGGCCTTATTTTCAGCTTTTGATGTTCCTCCAAAGTACAATGTCCCGAAGGGATCTGCAAGGTAGCGTGCCAGATACATGTGAGAGTTCTGATGGGGAGGATAGTGTAAATACAAACAAATTTAAGTAACTATACGCCTTCGCCATTACCTGGTCCATCTTCTGAACAAAGTGACCAAGAAATTACAAAGCATTTTAAATCTCCATTGAAAAAAAAAGGTAAAAGACGTCAGCTAGAGGAAATCGATGCGAAACTATTGGAAATTGAAGAGGAGAAATTACAGTACTTTAAAAAAAGTGCGAATGAGCCTGATGCACAGTTCCTAATGAGTCTCCTCCCATTTTTAAAAGAGATACCTAAAAATCGTAAGTTAATTGTACGTTCAAGACTACAACAAGTACTTATTGATGAACAGAATGCTCATGCTTCATCTGTGGTACAGAAAGAAAGTTCTACTGATTTGGCTCAGTTCAGTGATGAATTCAATATGTCATTAAATACTTCAACACTAGGAGGGCAATCGCAACAACCTTTTTTAATGTCACAACAACCATCAGCTGTTACTCACTATGTTATGCAATTCAATCCTGACTCAAATATTTAATGTCCTCATTGTCATGTCTTCATTTGAATAAAGAATTATTATATAAAAATATATCGAAAAAGCATTTTTTTTACTTCCTTACCTTAAAGTGACAATTAATCGTTCTTCAGGTGATATTGTGTCACGAAAATTGCTGTATTTAGTCAGGCTAGGTCGTACTGCATTATGAATGTACTCAAAAGTATCTCTCCCCATGCGTGTATAACCATAAAACAGTCTGGGGTCATTATACAAATCTTGCATAATGTGATGAAATTCACCGAATTCATTTCTTTTTAAAAATATTTCGCGCACCCATTCGGTTCTACGATAACGACGACGGCGTCGCAATCTACGGTTAAGAAGATGATTATCCAAAAGATAAAGATTATTCATCGCAGCAAAGACGACTTCACGTATGCGCTAACACCGGTACTCTGTGTATTTGACGGAGAAAAACGTATTCAGTGTGCGCACTCAATTCGTACGAACAGTGTTCATACGTTTACGTACGATGTAATTCGCATCCAAAGTGAGCGCGGCCTCAGGCATGCAGGTTTCCTCACGATGTTTTCCTTCACCGTTAAAGCAAGTGATATTTAAATACTTAAAACGAACATAACTCCGAAAAGTTAGAGGTGCGTGCCCGGGATCGAACCCACGACCTCCGATTAGAAGTCGGTCGTCCTAACCACTAAGCTATCACAGCTTTTTACCTATCTACTAATACGGAAGTTATTAGAAAGTGGTTCTGACTTCTTACTGAGGTACGACCGTAATGGATTTCCCACGAGAGCTGAAGATAAATAGCCTTGCAATTCTGAAAAACAATTTTATTGTTTTGGGAAAATTCAATTTAACCCATTACAACACTAACGTTAGACCGCGGACGTGCCCGCATATTTAAATACACTTAAAGCTTGTTTCACTACCTTCTGATAAGTGTCGGATAGTCTAAACGTACCTAAGCTTTGTCACTTTTTTCCATTCCATTCCAAATTCCATTTATGAAATTCCATTACTAACGTGCTTTTTTCTTTTTAATTTTTGATAAAATCCGATCAGTACATGAAAAAAAACCCATTTCGACAAAAGACGACATGAAAAGCACCTATAATAAAATAAATAAGTAACCGCCGCGCTGATGTCGGTATGTCACCGAGCACGACCGTGTCCGCTATTTTAAATAAATTCAATTTTAATTAATACAATTAAATATAAAGTAAAAGTAAAAAATAGAAAATATAAATTTTTCGCGCTATTTTCTTTGTATTTTGTGAGTCGCTTTCTTTTGTTTTACCTATCCAAATTTTCAATTTATAAAATTACAAATAACTTTAGGGAACTCGAAGTGTCTAGAAGTAGTGAGCCGCCCAACGCCGCCGGAATTAAAAATATGTGGCCAAGCAGTTATTGTTATATTGAAAATCTCTTAACCAAGATATCTAGAAATAGATAAAAATAGATACAACAAAGCATATTATGAAGATTTTTTACAATGGAAACCCAACGTCTTTTTCTGATTGATTTCCGGTAATAATTTTAATATTTTTGATTATTTTATTATTTTCCTCGTAGGTGTAGTATAAAGCACTATATGTATCCCTTCGGGAGAAAGTGCGATTCCTCTCGGGTGTATTGCGGCCCTTCGGCCTACGGCCTCGGGCCTCAAACAGCAAACTACACCCTCGTAGTAATCGGTCACTTTCTCCCGTCGTGGAACAATGTACCTACTATTAATTTATACTTGTTGCTCGATATTGATAACGGCAACAGGTAGACGCTTGAAATATTCACAGAATATTTAGATATATTGTATTTACTTTAAAAATAAGTAAATAATGAAATTAAAATAAAACAAATATTTAAAGGGGCTCCCATACAACAGACATGTTTTTATGCCGTTTTTATAGATAATGGTACGGAACCCTTCGTGCGCGAGTCCAACTCGCACTTGACCGGTTTTCTTAACGTTGGTCCAGCGCTATGACGATCTTATTCACAACACTGTTCAGATGATCACAAATTTGACTTCAAATCGCTAATCCTTTATACCTTGTCGGTCACTTTCGTTCTTAATTACTTAAATACAGGTATATAAAATACCACCCCCAACTACATGCCACTGCGTTTAACCGATATAATATACAGTAACCAATAAACTCATTTGTGTGGCCATTCCAACAAAGTTTGCCCACTATTACCTAGGCTACAGCCCATACTATAAGCTTAATATGTAATCCGAGCATGCAGAATGCAACGTTTAAGTGGAATGGTACTGAAAATGGTGTTACAAAGTATAACATTGTGCTTTAGAGGAAATTATAATTTGCACACCTTTAAAGTAATATCTAGGTATGTAGTAGGTAGGTAGGTAGGTAGGTACATAAAGGTTTGTTATATTACCTTCCTAGCTTTACTGTGTAATTTTCTGCTCAATATAATGTATTTTTGAATGGTATGACCTAGCAGAGAACGCATATATCAGAGCTAAACCGTTGCTTAAGAACGTTGTCCGAAGCCAGTAATTGGACGGGTGAGCTAATTTGACAATCCCAATTTTGCATGAGTACGCTTAGTGATCGATCCTGCCTTATTTATAAAACAGCTGAAAATTCTAAATCTGGCCAACTCGTTTATTGTTGGCCAGTTGAGGAGCTCAGAGTGCTTAGTCTCAGTTTGGAGCGCTCCAAAAGTTTATAGTATACTATTGATCGAATCACAAATGACTTCAGAGCAAAATGAACCCAATAGTTCGAATATATTTTACAATATTTCTGCATGGAGCGCTAGCTGGTTTTCGAATGCTGAATGTATTGGCGAACTCAAACCTTAATTAAAGCCATTTTAGGTCCATTTTACTCTGAAGTCATTGTGATTCGATCAATAGTATACTATAAACTTTTGGAGCGCTCCAAACTGAGACTAACCACTCAGATGGCAGTCGCTCCATATATAAAGTACCAAACCCTCTAATCGGTTTAGAATAGAGTACCTTCGTCCATGCTGTAGATCGCTATAGATCTATAGATCTAGTTCAAACGTCTCCGCTTCATTAATTAACATTCACGCAAAATAGTTTTCTATTTGCCAAAAGGTGGGTTTCATCCAGAAGAGTAAGGGTATTCATTAATATAATGAAAAAGAAAATTGCATAGTTAGCGGCACCAATCGGCCTTACTTTGGATCCAATCACTTCTGAAACAATCTCGTGTAATCAGAGCGGATACCTTACTAGGTACCTACTCAGTCTTTATATTATGTACTATACGTATTAAGCTCCATTCATATCTACCAGCGCATGGCATATCCAGCACGTAAAGTAGACATAGCAAAAGCATTCTACCGGCAGACGTCGAACAGACATTCACAGACGCCATCGTCAGACAAATTAGAGAACGCACGCGAGTGCATGATTACGTTATTACGATATAACTATTAACTAACTAAGGCAAACGTCCCAATATCCGTTAAGTTTTGAACTTCGCTAACTTTGCATGATTGCTATGTTGAAGTTCGTAAACTTACAGTAATGAGAATTATATGACTAGATAGGTAATTTATTCTAGTTTTAGTGCTATTAGTTTATTTCAAATTAAAATAAAAGATAATACGTAATAATACAAAAAAATGTGGAAAAGGGCCGATTGTACCAGTAGTCGGCAGATTTGTACTAGTAAACGTTATTATGTCCCGGAATCCGTTAACTTTTACCGCGAATTTGAACTCTATTGCTTGACGCTAAGGTTCATAAAAATCATTATTACAAATCTAAAATACGTACAAATCTAAAATACGTAGAGCTCGCAGTAAAAAAAATGGGTTTATACCTACTTTTTATCGAAAAAGAAGACATAATATTATAAAGAAATGAAATATATTATTTGAGACATATTATTATAAAAGGTACGCTTTTCAATACTTCTTATTCTCTACTAGCTCCTGCCTGCGGCTCCGCCCGCGTGAATTTCGGTTTTTCACAAATCCCGAGGGAATCGTGGATTTCCGGTTCCCGTTCCTGCTCCCTTTTCCAATCTTTATACCAACTTTCAAGGAAGTTTGCTATAGTAATCTACCTATAGCTGTATCTATAGATTGCGGTTTTTTCAAAATCCCATGGGACCTGTGGATTTTTCCAGGATAAAAAGTGCAAACGCATACTCTCTCTCCGGTCGTTCCTTCATTGCTGAAGATTGTGGTCCTGGAATACTGCCCTCGTATGGATTAATTGTTTCCACCGATTTCTGTTGGTGGCCATTTTAACAGAGTGATAGAATCTACACCTGCTGGATTCTTTCAGCTGGTCGGACCACCTAGTTGGTGAGTGGCCTCTCGCTCTTTTGCCCTCCGTGTTGCCTGTCACTATTAACTTTTCTAGGCTGTCGTCCCCACGCCGAATGATGTGGCCGAAATATGAGAGCAATCGTGGGTAGCATATGGAGGAAAGCCTAGCAGTGATTCCGAGTTGTGAAAGAATGGGCACGTTTGTGCGCTTGGCAGTCCACGGAATCCGCAGCATCCGCCTCCAGCACCACATTTCGAACGCATCTAGTCTTTGCCTTTCTTGCTTTGATGGTCCATGTTTCGACTCCATACATGAAAATTGGGATAATTAAGGCCCGAACGAGGCGGCTCTTGATTTTATGCGATATGCCTTTATTCTTCCATATTCCAATTAATCTTGTCATGGCATTTTTCGCCATTGCAATGCGTCTCTTTATCTCTGGCACACAACTGCCATCACTGCAGATTTGGGATCCAAGGTAGATGTAATTCTCCACAACATCCACAGATTATATTAGTATTGGATAGTTTACCGGCGCGGTCAACTATCATCAACTTGGT
This sequence comes from Melanargia galathea, assembly GCA_920104075.1. NCBI lineage: Eukaryota > Metazoa > Arthropoda > Insecta > Lepidoptera > Nymphalidae > Melanargia > Melanargia galathea. Next base: position 14,950,590 of record OV049863.1, on the reverse strand, counting down.
CTTACTCCTGTTGATGGTCAGACCCAAATCCATACTTTCTGCTTCTATTTTTTGTAAGAGTTCCTTCATGTCGTCCATGGTGGTGGTAACGAGCACTGTATGGTCGGCATACCGGAGGTTGCATATTCTTTTTCCCTCTATTAGAAATCCTTTCTCCCTGTTCTCCATTGTTTTGCGAATTATGTACTCGCCGTAAATGTTAAACAACATGGGTGAGAGGATACAACCCTGTCGTACGCCTTTCTTGGTAGGAAACACATTAGAACATTCGGTGTCAATCCTTACAAATTAAAAGCGGTTGTTGCAGTATAAATTCAGGATAAGACCAACAAGATGTTGTGGCACTCCCATTTCTGACAGTACCATCCATAACTTGCTCCACATTACACAGTCAAAAGCCTTGCTGTAATCAATGAAGCACAGTACTACAGGACTATTGAACTCCCTACTCTTTTCTATAATCTGCCTGATATTGAGGATTTGCTCTCTTGTCCTTGATTAAAGGAAAGGTTTAATAAATCCGGCTTGTTCTTCAGGTATCTGGCGATCAAGATAACTTTTTAGGCGCTGATTGATCACATGTAACAGAATCTTAGTGGCGTGCGATATTAGGGCGATAGTTCTATAGTTACTGCATTTAGTGGTGGAGCCTTTTTTATGTAACGGTATAAAACTGATTCGGTCCAATCCGCAAGCCAATGTCCTGTAGTCCAAACCACGTTACGGATTTTCGTCATTATGTCAATGCCTTCTGAGCCAAGGTTATTTATGAGTTCCGCCGGGATGGCATCTTTTCCCGGAGACTTGTCAAGCTTTAATGTCCTTGTTGTCAGATCTATCTCTGACGTAAGAACGTTAGGTACTTGTTCATCCATGTTCCAACTTATGGGTAATTCATCTGGAGTCTGGTTATCGTATAGTGCTGAGCAGTATCGCCTCCAACGCTCTAGAACTTGATTTGTTTCTGTAAGTAACGCTCCTCGTTCATCTTTCACTGCGCATGTTTTAACAGTCCGAATTCTTGTCAGGTATTTGGCTTTTTGAAAGAGGCCTTTGGTTTCGTTCTTTACTGAGTGTCGTTCCAATTCTTCGCAAATTTTATTTATTTGATTTAAAACCTAAATCCACGCGAACATCCTCTAGTCTATACTTAGATACTAATAAATAAAATTGAAGTGTCTGTCTTTAATTTCGAAATAACTACTTCTAAGCTCATATGGATTTTTGAACTGTACCATAACTGAATCACACGTTTTTAAAATTTTTGTCTGTCTGTTTGAACGGGCTAATCTTTGGAACGGCTGAACCGATTTTGACGGGACTTTCATAGACAAGCAGAAAATTAATCAAGGAGTAACATAAGCTACTTTTTAACCGACTTTCAAAAAAGGAGTAGTTGTGTTGTTCTACCTATGACACAACGATATCTCCGAGATTTATAAACTGATCTGCGTAATTTTTTTTAATCGATAGAAGACCTTTGTGACACTGTCCCATAAAAAATTTGGATTCCAACTCCTCAATCCTGATGTTGTAGGGGACCTAACCCCCATAACTAATGAGATTTAGAAACTGTCGGTTATTTAAATTGATATTTGAGGTACCTATCAATTAAAGACTATAACGTTGAATGAAGTCGAATACATATCCAACTCCTCAACCCTGATGCTATAAAGAATTGCACTCCTAAATCGTGGGAATCCCGCGGCATTTTTCCATTTTGGGACGGGTTTACTACAGATAGGCTACTTTTTGTCCTGGAAAATCAAAACTTCCCACGGGATTTTTAAAAACCAAAATTCACACGGGCGAAGCCATGGGCATCTTATAGTTATTCAAATAAAAATCCCAAGGAAAGTAACTCATGTTAGTTCCCTTGGGATTTTTATAAACCTAAATCCACGCGGATTAACTCGCGGGCATCAGCTAGTCTAATATATTTAAACAAGTATTTGCATTATTGCATACACAAATATACACTTTTTTAGAATTAATATCGCAGTAATATAAGCTCTGATGACCTTATAATCACGCGCCTGTAATATCCATCTTATTTATCAATAATATAGAAATCGTACAGAAAAACGAAAAAGTTTTAAGGGAAAATGAGACCTATTTCAACGCAATAGAGATGTAATAACGGGTTTAGGTACAACGGATATCATCGGGTTGATGCGTGTACCAAAATCCGTCATAAAAATAACGGATTCTGGGTCAAGTAGGGAATTGTGAGTACCAATAGATGTAACATGCAAAAATAATTACATTTCGTTCAGATTCACCGCAATTTAAAAGTTATATCGATAGACTATTTACTCAAATATTTTAGTAAATTAACACTTTTACCGTATTTTTATACGCAGCTGCATGAGAACCAAACCAAGATGATGTGGTGGTAACGTAGTTCAGTGACTGAACTTTGAATTTTCTAAATATTTTCGGACAGGTCACTTTTGTTGTTGTATAGTTTCAACGCCATTAAACTTTTTGATCAATTTTGTCATTAAAATTGTAAAAAATATTACCCAGAATGTATTGCCATTCAAATAAATTTTATTTAGTATTCGTAGAAATTTTAAAAATTAAAAAACTGATGAGTTATCGGGTACTGGGACACTGACGGAATTGCGTACTCTTACCTTACCTAGTTTTTAAAATCTTGAGTTTTTTGCTATTTCTTTCCAGCTATTTTTGTGTTAATTAATAATTATATCCCTGTATCATCCAAATCGTATGGAAACTTATAATATCGTACCGGTTCGATTAATTTTTCATTATTTATATTGCCGGTGTAAGTTAACGCATTCATACTAAACGCACAGACAGACGGTAAAATATTTTGGTCTGTGCTGATTCACGTCTGCTACTGATGTCTGTAGATATGAATTAGGTCCAATTAGGCTCTCCCATATAATGTTTTATTAGACCTAGAGAAGTACCTAAAGAGTTTTATTATAAATCAAAACATTTTGCTCTAAAGACAATATTGTAGATATATAGAGACAATAATATAGACTATCACTACGTCATATAAAACAAAGTCGCTTTCGCTGTCCCTATGTATGCTTAAATCTTTAAAACTACGCAACGGATTTTGATGCGGTTTTTTTAAAGATAGAGTGATTGAAGAGGAAGTTTTATTTATATGTATAATAACATCCATTAAATAGTGGAGAAATTTTTAATAATTTTTTCAGTGAATGACATATAGGCTATATTATATTTTATACCCGTGCGAAGCCGGAGCGGGTCGCTAGTAATTGTATAAATATACTTATACAAAAGTTTACAATCAACACTAACTTAATATGCCAATAAATATATGTAAGTATAATGACACAATGAAATAAATAGATAGATAAACTTAAAATTAGCCGTAAAACATAATAGGTAAACATTTAAAAATTAGAAGTAGGGGAAAGGGGCCCAAAGCGGTTATGGTGCCCAAAGCGGATTTGTCTTTTTAAATGAACGCGCCAATAGTTAGGTGTATAAAAAGCGCGCGGGTACGATGCGCTCCCCCCGCTCCCCTTGCGGCATTCGTCCAACTCAGCAAGAACGTTTACACGAGTAGGTGCAGTAAAAAATCAAAATTGGGTGCATTTCGAAAAAAAACCGCGGTAAGTGTAGAGCGTTTTTTTTTAATTTACAGTTAAAATAAGCCCTGATCAATAAATTGATCTTGACTTTTGTGTATTTGACTATGATATGAAAGTGCCGACTTGTATGTACTCGTCTGATTTCGAAGTTATTTTTGATTGTGAAAATGAACAGTCTAAAAAGGCAAAGCGGTTCGGGCAAAGAGGTTACCTAACCGCTTTGCCCACGACTAGGGTGAAATGAGATCTGTTATATCAATTGTATGTATCCTTTTAGATGGTGAATAAATACTAACGAAAAACTGCTCAAGCTGCGTGGGACGAAAAGTCCATGGCTAGTGCTTTAAAGGAAGGCCATATTTTCATCATCATTATTAATTTTGAAGATTTCTTTTATTTTGCTGAAAGGAGAGATTGAATTTGCTCTTTTTTAAAATAAAATATTTAAATTGTGCGTTTTTTATTAAAACAATAAAGATTATATGACTTATTTTGCATTTCTTTGGTATGTCCGCTTTGCCCGATACCAAAAACCGCTTTAGGCCCCCCCTGAGGGCAAAGTGGTTTTTCTTTAAGTTTTATAAATTTCCTTGTAACTTTATTATTTATCAACCGATCTTTATCTGTTTTAACGACTTTATGCGCCATGAGACACACTATTCGTTTGTGTAAAAGTTAATATTAACATCGATTAACAAACTACTGATTTTCAAACTCAATCTTAACGTATCCGCTTTGGGCCCCTTTCCCCTAAATGAAAGGAGCATATTTACAAAATTAACCTTGCGCAATCACCCGTGACCTCACAGGCCTAGCCAAATTCTTGTAACTTAATAAGAGACTAACTTGGCCAACTTCGGATAGGTAATACCTTTTTAAAAAGGAAATAGGAATAAAATGCTTTACAGGCTCCCCTACCATTATAAAGTTCTCACTGCATTATAGTGCAGCAATATAAGTTGCAGTAGATATGCTGGCGTATAATTTTAATTAGGTCACAGTAAAACAATATTGGTTGGGTAACACTAACTTTAAAAGTTGAATCCAGCGGAGCGTTTATTTTTAATGACGCTTTTCGAAGTTATGTCCCAACTTACAATTGGAGCTACAAGTTCGAACACCTACCTAACTTTTAAATTTTCCACGAAAAACAAAAACTGATTAATATTAATCGGTTCACGTGCGCATTACATTGTTCTTTTTAGGTTGGCAAAAATACAAAATTAAACCCTTTTTTGGTTAAAAAAATTGGCATGGTTCTGTAAGCTTGTGAAGTTGACTTTAGATTAATTATGAGGCGTGTGTTAGGTGTATGTAGGCACATTTTAGCGTACTGATTGATTAATTATTTTTACCGTTACATTTATAAATAATTTTGCAGCAATATTTTTATTTTTGTAAACATTGCGTAGGCAACTAGAACTCAGTGCAATAGAAAAACCCACGATTGTGCTAAAGATAGCTTATTCGCTAGTACAGTACCTATATATTTCCTACTTTCTATAATAACATACCTTTATTTATTTTTTATTTATTTAAACTCTTTATTGCACAAAATAGTACAAAAGGCGGACTTAATGCTAAAGCAGTTGTAATTTAACTACCTTTGTAGTTAAATTTTTCATAATAACCGCCCACATCGATATACAAGTATGCCTGGAAATACTAGGAAATTCGCAATACAATAACATTTAAGTGCCTATATACCCAAGATCGTTTAGAACTTAGCGCATACTTAAATAGCAATTTTCTCGAAAGGCTCCCACACGTTTTAGCTCTTATACTTGATTTACGTTACTATATTTAAATAAAAAGGAACAAAAGCTATGAAGAAGACTTTGTTGATACTTAATAATTCTTAAATTGCTGTAGAGCTATTATAAATTCATCTCTCTACATGTAGTTCAACCAAAATATTTCTTTAGATTAATTATTTATTATTAATACTCTGAAGCATAGTCTAATTAAGAATATGCTATTTCATCATCATCATCATGATCAACCCATTACCGGCTCATAACAGAGCACGGGTCTCCTCTCAGAGTGAGAAGGGTTTTGGCCATAGTCTACCACGCTGGCCAAGCGGATTGGCAGACTTCACACACCTTTGAGAACGTTATGGAGAACTCTCAGGCATGCATGGTTTCCTCACGATGTATTCCTTCACCGTTAAAGCAAGTGATATTTAAATACTTAAAACGCACATAACTCCGAAAAGTCAGAGGTGCGTGCCCCGGGATCGAACCCACGACCTCCGATTAGAAGTCGGTCGTCCTCACCACTAGGCTATCACAGCTTAAATTATATGCTATGCTATTTACAAACAAGTTTTTAGAAATGCTTTTGAATAGTCAAAAGGTTCTGTATATCAGCCTCCGCTTCTGAATGCCGATGTTTACTAATGAAACGGGCAAGAGCAGATTCTCTTTTATATTATTAAGAAATCTACTGATTCAAGATTAACTTGCTTACGAGTTAAGTAAGTAAGAGATAAAATATTTATTTCTTCAATGTCCTATCTAAATAATTATTAGTTTGTAGCCTCTAGGGAACTTACAAAATTAATTTAATTTGGTATTAATTTCAGTAAAATTTGTATATATGTAAAGATATAGGTGAGTTTCACCGTCATTACAGTCAAGAGCAAATTAAAGGCCAGTTTCAGATCAGACGGTTAAAGTTATGTTACTGTCAAAAATAAGCTATATTATATTTATCTCCATGGTTAAGGTTGAGCATTAAATTTTCGTGAAGTTCAACGATAAAATCTTACTTTAAACACCTGATGTGTATCTGGACCAACGGCGTCTTAACGTGCTCTCCGAGGCACGAGGAGTGGAACACCGCTACCTATCAACTCCAGGGTAGCATTGAGAATTTCATGACAGAAAAACACTTAACACCTAACAATTTTCGGCCCGACCCGCGCATCTTGATATTGCAAGTAGAGACGACGTCGGTAAAACTGAAACTGGATAGAACTCTTTTGTTCTTGTTATAGACCGGCGCTAATGATTTACAGCCGGCGGCGGCAGGTGTAACTTCTCGCACTTGATTAATTATAACAGAGAAAACTATTCAACCCCTTACTACGTGTAGTCGATTCGGACCAGCAACCTTGGCCTTTGAATATCGACTTCTGTACATTCTAACATTGGATTTCTAACAGCCTAACATCGTATAGTCTAATAGATTTGAAGTTATATCTATCTAGGAAATTGGTATTCGTATATTACAGGCTCATCGATGATATTGATAGGTAATAGAGTACCTATTGAAGCTAGTGAACAAAGAAAACAAGGTAAGAAGGTCATGACCTTTTTCCTGATCCGCAGATCATATCTGATTGACGCAGATTTTTTAAAAGGAGAATGACCAAAAATCTATGGGTGTATAACCTAGTCGTTTACAAGCATGTTGTATGCACCATTTATTGCAGATTTATTCCTGATAACCAAACACACCATTTTAATACCTCTAGGACTTGTCGTTTTTGAGTAAATCTAAGTTTAAGTTTAAAAATGATTCTAGGTTATGTGTAGTTTATTGTTAAACTAGTAAGGAAAGCCGTGTATCGTTCCTGCCGATTTGAACTGTTTGTTTAGCGCGCACTATACTTATCATACCTGCAGTGGCGTAACTACACCGATGGGGGCCCGTGGCAAATTAATCAGATGGGGCCCCTTCTGCTCCGAAGGTCAACTAACGATAAAGTATATTCATTTTATTTTAAAATAAATCATGTAAGTACGTAACGAAGGTACATAAAACGCTATTAAAATTAGTTGTTTTTCTAGTAACTTTCAATTTAAGAGCATGGACGAACATTTTGCTTAGGTTATGAACATTTTGTTCTGAAACAAAAAATGTGATGCAATTTTCGTCTTTATGGTGCTGCCACACTACACACACTACACCGCCCACACTGCCGCGCAGTTACAAAATATGTTAGTAAGGTAAAGGCACCCAATTCGGAGGTATTTTCATCAAAACTCGAAAGAACGTCAAAAAATAAGCATTTACTACACCTTTCTGAAGAACTGGCTATTTTTATCAGAAGCGTTATTTATTTAACTCTTGAAATATCCTAAAAGGACAACAATTAAAACTTGATTTAAATGTAAAATTAAATAAAATATGAAAAAAGTCCGAATCCCCCAATTCGGAGGCAAAAATCCTAATTCGGAGGCAAATGGCCCCTAATTCGGAGGTACAAAATACAAAGGGAAACGAGTAGAATGAATTCTACATGATGTTCAAAAATGAACTGTATTTATTAATATATTTCAAAATCAATTCTATACGTATGTAATTGTTTATATGTTTGTGTGTAAAATATTAATATTATATATTAATTTATATATAGCTGCTCGTGCTGATTCACTGACTGATTCATCACCTCTCCTGTAAAATTTTGTATGTTTTTTTTTTCACTAATAGTTTCGTATAGAGGACAAAAATTCATTCGGAACAAAAATATGGAGAGAGCTGATGATTGAGGATTTCGGAGACGGTTGAAGAGCACGCTTAAGCTATTGAAGATAGGTGGAGGGTGCTCGAGCAAATGTCATTTGAAACGTCATCCAATTGGCAGTGAGCTGAAAAAAAATTCAAAATGGTGAAAAAAACATGGCCGCCATACAAATTTCTTCGGTCTCCATCTCGGAGGGTATAAAAGATGGAAGAGTGGTTTCTTAGCAAAAGATGATCAAAATCAGAAGGTCTTCTTGATGAATTGAAAAAAAATCAAAATGGCGGAATTTATTTTTCCATAGAAAATGTATGGCGAATATTGAAGAGACTACAAGTTGTAAACTATGCAAGGCTTTGACGCGGTTCTTTGGAGAACTCTCAAAGAAAAATATGGGAAGACATAATGATTGAGGGTTTGGAAGATGTTTGATGAGTCCGGGCAGGGTATTGTAGATAGATGTGGGCTGCTCAAACAAAAAATACTCAGAACCTCATCCAATTAGCACTGGTTGAAAAAAAAAAACTCCAAAATGGCGGATTCCAGATGGCGGCCATACAAATTTCATCGTTGTCTATCGCACTAAGTATTAAAGATAGAAAAGTGTTGTTTGGAAAATGATGATCAAGACCTAAAAGGTCTACCTAATTGATGAACGGAAAAAAAATCAAGATGGCGGAATTCATTTTTTCCTACACAAAATATTTTTTTCATTTTGACATTTTGACATTATGACATTTTGACATTTTAACATTTGACATTTGACATTTTGAAGTTTGACATTTTAACGTTTTGACATTTTGACATTTGACTTTGATATTGACTAAAAGAAGTTCCACTCCAATAAAAAATCCAGCTCTCCCTGAGGATGAGTTGATGAGAGGATGAATTGGATTAGGTTCTGAATATTTTTTGTTTGAGCAGCCCCCATCTATCTACAATACCCTGCCTGGGCTCCTCAGTTATCTTCCAAACCCTTAGTCATCATATTGTATCCCCATATTTTTTTTGAAAGTTCTCCAAAGAATCGCATCAAAGTTTCTTCAATATTCGGCATACATTTTCTATGGAAAAACAAATTCCGCCATTTTGAATTTTTTTCTATTCATCTAGTAGACCTTCCGATCCTGATCATCTTTTGCGAAGAAACCACTCTTCCATCTTTTTTACCCTCCGAGATGGACACCGACGAAATTTGTATGGCGGCCATCTTTGTTTCGCCATTTTGAATTTTTTTTAGCTCACTGCCAATTGGACGACGTTTTGAGTTACATTTGCTTGAGCACCCCCTACCTATCTTCAATACTTTAAGCGTGCTCCTCACCCGTCTCCGAAATCCTCAATCATCAGCTCTTTCCATATTTTTCCTCTGAATGAATTTTTGTCTTCCATACGAAACCATTTGTGAAAAAAAAAATTATACAAAATTTAACAGGAGAGGTGATCAATGAGTGAGTGAGTGAGTCAGTCATCCAATCAGCACGAGCAGCTATATATATATTAAAATATATATTTCTATCCATACCACATAATTAGGGGCTCATAGAACCTAATTCGGAGGTAATACCTCGGAATTGGGTTTTGTAACAAAAAACACGTTTCCTAATTCTGAGTGTTAAAAAAGAAAAGATTTTTCTATAATAAACAAATAATTTAAAGCTTAATTAGATTACCTTCGTAAATATGTACAATACTCTCTCAAAATTGCATCGAAATATGCATAAATTTAATTTTCTTTTTAATTAATTTTCTTTAGCTTCCCCATACAATCTATCAATAAATTACCTAAATAGGTAAACTTTGATACGGTATAACTAGTGATTTAGAGGCCAAAGTGTACCTCATAATTAGGGCTCTTTAACCTAATAGCCTATTTAAATAATCAAAACTGAAACAAGACGTATTTAACATAAAACGACCCTAAAAATTGAAAAACTTATTAAGTCTATGAAATCGCAATTCTGCGGTATACCTCCGCGTTAGGAACCGGCAAAAATATTTGGCACCTAATGCGGAGGTATTTTCAAAACGTATTTTCACCTTAATTTCTTTACAAATATTCACAAAAGTTGATTGTTTTTGATTGCAAATATAGTCCTTCAAATATTCATATCTAAATAAAAACAAATAAAGCTCAAAATTAACGGATAAACACTATTTAAAAAAACGTAGGTATTTCGTGCACAAGGTCCAAAATGTATGAAACATGCGTTCGGGCCGGCTGCTAGTGTAAAACTTGCCGGTTATTTTAAAACATATACATATAAAACCAATTATTTCGTCATTTATCTATGGAATGATAAACTATCAATTGATTAAGATATGTTGCAGTAAAAAAGAGCTTGGTGATCGGTTGAAAACGCTGTTTTTCTATATACCTCCGAATTGGGTGCCAATTTTAGAATACCTCCGAATTGGGTGACTTTACCTTAAACATTATTGTTAGTTAACATTTTGTCACAAATGTTAGCAAAGTTCTAAATGTTTTCATATTTATGAAACATTTTTAACAAATTTTTATTAAACACTAGCTTTTGCCCGCGGCTTCGCCCGCGTGAATTTCGATTTTTCACAAATCCTAAGGGAATCTTGGATATCTGCTTTCCGTTTTCGCTCCCTTTTCCAACCTTTATACCTACTTTCAAGGAAGTTTGCTATAGCTGTACTACCTATAGCTGTAGATATGGATTTCGGGTTTTTTTAAAATCCCGCGGGAACTGTGGATTTTTCCAGAATAAAAAGTTGTTTTAAGTAAAACTATGTTTTAAGTCAGAGTCATAATCTATCTCCATTCAAAATTTCAGCCAAATCGGTTCAGTAGTTGCGACGTTATAGAGTAACAAACATCCAAACATCCACACTTTCACATTTATAATATTAGTAGGATTTTACAACAAGTATAATAGAGTATAGACTAGTCAATAAGTTCAAAAACGTGAAAAATAGAGATAAAGGTCCTAAAAATATGAGCGATAACTCATTCGATTCGGAATCACCTCTAGAAAAATGATATTTCGTTTTATGTTAATAACTCAAAAAATATTTATATTATTTAAGCAATTTTGAAAAAAGCTCATTAAAGAGGAGGAAAGGAGAATGGGCAAAGTGGTCTACCTACTCAACACAAATGAAACTTATTTAAATGAAAAGCTTATTTTTAGTTTTTAATTTTATTACATGGAAGCAAAGCTGTAAGTCATGGGATTCAAGAGATTTTTGAGAAAACATAATGCAGCCCCTTAACTTTTTTTCTGGTTTATGACCGCAAGATATAGAAGCATTAGGCTTTAAAGCACATAATATACCGCCTAGTAAAGCTTTCTACTGATCAAACTGATACATCTCGCTTTATTACTATTATTATTAGATGGGTAGTGGAAGAAGAGAACGGAAGATTTAAGCGGGACTTTTACGAACTGACAATTTTAGTAGATCTTCGTTCATCATAATACTATTTTTGATAACTTTCGCATTGCTACTGGATTACAGATAGCTGCACCGTGCACCATACTACGTTGAACATTTAAATAATGGCATTTATATAATCGAACTACGTATAGAGAAAATGACCTTGATGATTTGAGAGTTTAGTATAGAAGTAGGTAGTAGTATGTCTCTTCTGAGGGCCAGGATACAGTCCCGCCATAGCAGAGACAAACAGTATTACACCTGTATATATGATAGGAAGAGATACCTTAAAGCATTATTATTGTACGTGTTTGTGCACATGTTATTTCTATTTTATAGTACTTAGGTATGTTGGGCCCGACATCAGGCTGGTTTTGTGCGCCCTGCTGCCAACTTGACCAATGTATTTAATTCTAGACGCTACGCCACCACCACCTCCACTACAGTCTTTTAACGTCCCACTGCTGGGCACAGGCCTCCACTCTCATAGGAGAGGGATTTAGGGCTTAAACCCGCCACGCTGCTAAAATGTAGGTTGGTGGGCTTTAACAATTATTGTTACATGATAGTGATAATAACAGAGGCCGACTGCTTAGCGTGCTCTCCGAGGCACTGGGGTGAAACAGCGCCAACTATCAACTCCGAGCTGGCACTGAGAATTTCTTGACAGAAATACCTAACAATTATTTGCCTGACCCGGGAATCGAACCCGGGACCACGTGATCTGCAGTCGATTATGCTAACCACTAGACCTAAGAGGCAGTTTAACGTAGAACGCTACGCACTATTAATTAAATTCATAGTGGAATACCTAATATAAAGTATTTTTAAAACATTTATTTTTTAGTGAATTTTGAAAAACTCCCATATATTTTGGCATAAACGCTATACGTAATTTGATTAACTACTTATTAGCTTCTTATTTCCATAGAGGGCGTTTGTGTTGAATAGGTAGACCAACGTTCATACATTTTTGCCCATCCTCCTTTCCAATAAAAAAGTCTCAACTTCCGAAACTCTATCTCCATTATTATATCCGTCAAATTAAAGTATATTATAAAGTTATACTTTAATTTGACGTTGAAAATAGGACTCCGCGCGGCGGTTACGGCATGCGCGCGCGAGCCTTCAGCAATGAAAATAAATTTATTATAACATTTTAAAAATTTGAAAAAATTTTAGTATCTTCTTAACACTTGAAAACATCGAGCCCTGAAGAAAAAAAAGTTTAATCACCATTTTTCAATATGTTATTCAATTGTAAACTAACAAATTTGTTCCCAATTTCCGTTGGCTTAAACAATGTGATGAAAGGTATAAAAAATTGACCTAAAAATTTTAAATTTCGTGGAGCCCTTCTGATATATATATACTTCATAAGATCCTGTGATAAATTTTCGTAAAAGTTTATTAATTTGTTAATTATGATTTTTTATAATTAATGTAAATCATATGATTTACAGGATTATTATGATTTTTCAATAGTTATAAAAAATCATAATTAACAAATTAATAATGATAAATTTAGGAATTAATAATGTTAGGATACTCCGGTACTTACTCACGGCCCTCTCGGGTCGGGGGCCCCTTTCGGCTCGGGGCCCGTGGCATTTTGCCGAAATGCCACCCTGTAGTTACGCCACTGCATACCTGTTCAACGATATCCAATGCAAAAACAATAAACCATAATATAATTAATATGGGTCTCCGCTGCGCTACAAAATGTAAACATAGTAGACGTCACTAGCGTCACACACAACTAAAACAATGACATGTCACATTGACATCTTGAAATAAGTTTCGTTACACAAAATCAAGAAGGTTGAAGTTATATTATATTCCATTGCACAAAACGCAACGAAGTTAAAACAATATTGTAACAAAATAATAATATTAATTATTACTTATTTACTTTAAGCGTATATTGTACGATTTACAACAAATAACAAATAAAATAATGTATTTAAATAATTAATATCCGTTATATTTTAAACTAGTAGGGCGCGTGGGTGCGCGGCCCGCAAGCGGACCGCGAGGTTTCGCTTTCGGGTATTTTGGTTTGAGCAGCCTCCCTCCACCTATCTCTCCCATATTCCTAATCCTCGATCATTATCACTCTCCATATTTTTTCTTCGAATCATTCTGCTCATCAAGTAGATCTTTAGGTATTGATCATCTTTATCCAAGAAACCACTCCTCCATCTTGTATACTTGGTGAGATAAACACCGACGAAATTTGTATACCTAGTCGCCATCTTAAATCCACCATTTTGAGGTTTTTTTCACCTCAGTGCCAATTGGATGAGGTTTCGAGTAATTTTTGTTTGAGCACCTCCCACTTATCTACAATACCCTGCCCGAGCTCCTCAACCATCTTCCAAACCCTCAATCATCATGTCTTCCAATATTTTTCTTTGTTCTCCAAAGAACCGCATCAAAGCCATGCATAGTTCACAACTTGTAGTCTCTAGTGCAGTCAAATTTGACTCCAAAAGTGGCTAAAATCGCAAACGAACGGCTAGTTCTGATTTTTTAATATGTTGTTAGGACCACTACCAGTAGTGTAAATCCAATTTTGCAGCTTCGAAAGACCTGTGCTAACTTTGCAGCACTCGAAAAACCGCGAAATTTTCGCACTACTTTTGGTTTTTTCAATATAAGTCCTAAACTATGGGTTTCAAAAAAAAATATTTTCTATACGTTTTTAAAGAAGATTAAAATTGCTACAATTTAAAACCAAAACTAGCTCTTTAAATTCAATATTTGCTGAGATACAGCTCTCCAAAAATTGACAATTAATTCCGAAAAAGTGAAATTTTAAGATTTGGTCAATTTTAAACCCCGATATCGGGGAAAATACTCATTTTACGGATAAAGTTAATTGAAAAGATGTTGTAGTAAATATAATTAGCTTTAATTTAAACACTAAACGACGTCTGTAGCCCATATAGTTTACTTATAAATCCTAAAAGTTTAAAAAATGGGAAAATTGCAGTTTTCTCTTCAGTTTGTTTTGAATGTAGTTTGAAAGAAAAAACCATGTACACCCACAAGAAATATGTATTAAAACTATTATTAAGTATTTATATTTAGTATTTATAATGTTATTTATTCAAGAAAAAAATTATTTATATTATTATTGATATTTATTGATTTTTATGAAACATATTAACCTGTATTAAAAGGACATTATGAGTTCCGAGCAATATAAGTCGTAAACTACGCATTTTTTTTTAAATATATTCTATACATTTTTAAAGTAAACTAAAATTGCTACAATTTGATACCAGAACCAGTTCTGTAACTTCAATACTTGCCGAGATACAGCTCTCCTAAAATGGAACTTTTTCCAAAAAAATTGAAAATTTAAGATTTGGTCAATTTTCGACCGCCATCTTGAGGATAATACTCATTATAAGGGTAAAATTATAGTCAAAATGTTGTAGTAAATCTAATTAGCTTTAATTTAAGGGTGGAACGACGTCTCTACGCCATATAGTTTACTCACAAACCTTAATGAACAATTATAACCAAAAATAATATCTTTGTAATGCAGGTTAATATGCTTCATAAATATCAATAAAATAAGATAAATAAATATATTTTTTTTTCATAAATAACATTATGAATACTATAATAATAGATTAAATGTACATTTCTTGTGGATGTTCATGGTTTTTCCTTTCAAGGTACTCACAAACCAAACTAAGCAGAGCAAATTTACGAAAATTGTTTTCCCATTTTTTGGACTTTTAAGATTTGTGAGTAAACTATATGTCCTAGAGATGTCGTATTACCCTTAAATTAAAGTTAATTAGATTTACTATAACATTTTTACCTATAATTCTACACATAAAATGAGTATTATCCCCAAGATCGCGGTCGAAAATTGACCAACTCTTAAATTTTCACTTTTTTTGAAAAAAGTTCAATTTTAGGAGAGCTGTATCTCGGCAATTATTGAAGCTACAGAACTGGTTCTGATGTCAAACTGTAGCAATTTTAGTCTACTTTAAAAATGTATAGAAAATATTAAACAAAAATGCGTAGTTTACAACTTATATTGCTCGGAACTCATAATGTCATTTTAATACAGATTAATATGTTTCCTAAAAATCAATAAATGTCAATAATAATATAAATAATTTTTTTCTTGAATAAATAACATTATAAATACTTAATTTAAATACTTAGTAATAGTTTTAATACATATTTCTTGTGCATGTACATGGTTTTTTCTTTCAAATTACATTCAAAACAAACTAAAGAGAAAACTGCAATTTTCGCATTTTTTAAACTTTTAGGATTTGTAAGTAAACTATATGGGCTACAGACGTTGTTTAGTGTTTAAATTAAAGCTAATTATATTTACTATAACATCTTTTCAATTAACTTTACTCGTAAAATGAGTATTTTCCCTGATATCGGGGTTTAAAATTGACCAAATCTTAAAATTTCACTTTTTTGGAATTAATTGTTAATTTTTGGAGAGCTGTATCTCAATAAATATTGAATTTAAAGAGCTAGTTTTGGTCTTAAATTGTAGCAATTTTAGTCTACTTTAAAAAAGTATAGAAAAATATTTTTTTAGAAACGCATAGTTTAGGACTTATTTTGAAAAACCCAAAAAAAGTGCAAAAATTTCGCGGTTTTTCAAGTGCTACAAAATTAGCATAGGTTTTTCGAAGCTGCAAAATTGAATTTAGACTACTGGTAGTGGTCCTAACAACATATTAAAAAATCAGAACTAGCCGTTCGTTTGCGATTTTAATGTCAAATTTGACTGGCCTACTCTTCAATATTCGCCATACATTTTCTATGGAAAAGTAAATTCCGCCATTTTGATTTTTTTTTTCTATTCATCGAGTAGACCTTCCGATCCTGATCATCTTTTGCGAAGAAACCACTCTTCCATCTCTTATACCCTCCGAGATGGAGACCGACAAAATTTGTATGGCGGCCATCTTTTTTTCGCAATTTTGAATTTTTTTTCAGCTCACTGCCAATTGGATAACGTTTCGAGTGACATTTGCTCAAGCACCCCCCACCTATCTTCAATACATTAAGCGTGCCCCTCACCCGTCTCCGAAATCCTCAATCATCAGCTCTCTTCATATTTTTGTTCTGAATGAATTTTTGTCTTCTATACGAAACCATGCGTGAAAAAAAAAATTTTCATACAAAATTTTACAGGAGGGGTGATCAATCAGTGAGTGGTGAATCAGCACGAGCAGCTATATTATATTTTAAATGAAATGATTTTTTTAAAATAACAAACCTCTTTTTATTTGGGCATATATGTAGGTATGCGTAGAATGTAATGTAAATGGCCGTCAGACTTAAACGGGAAGTTGAAAAGACGGTTTAATTCCTTTTTTATTACATTTTTTTATCGTGAAGTGTAGCATTAATAATTATTAATTTTCAAATTATCATATATTCGTAAGATAATTTTTAATAAATTACATTTTGTGTAAATGTTTGGGTCAGGGGTGGCCATTCTCCTATATAAGCTATCCTGAGTGACTTTTTTCGTTTCTGGCATTTAATTTTTATTAAGTATGTGAAATTTTCCATACCAGAGCGTTAGTTATATACTTATTACAAAAAACTATTTTTGCAAGCACTAAATTTACTAGAATCCTTTCGTGGCAGGCGGCCAACGCGCCAACGTCAGTGTCGTTATCCCCCTTTGACTTATTGCTGTTTTGCAGCGACAAGTTTGAAGAAGAAAAAAACTAACAGCGTTGGTACCTTTCTAATCTCAATATGGAATTTACCTAAGTCTGAGGCTGAGGTCTGTACCTATAGCGTAGGTACCTACTCTTGCTACACTCAAACTTGAGAAAGAGTTAACACAGGACGAATATGTCCCTGACATAAATCTGGTTTCGTTTTAACTTTGTCTCAAGTCTAAGTAGTCAAGAGTTTAATATGCGTCGGTCTTGGTTAGAAATCGTGAGATTGTCTGAAACGAAATACTACTTGACATGGATGTTCTATTTTAATTCTTGCCAATCATATTCCATTTCATTCTGCGCGTGATACGTGACGCGCGTGCGCGTTATTTATGAAGTTTAAATACCAATTTATGCGTTTATAACAAACAAACTTCGAATACAATAATTATGGTAAATATTTTCTTTGAACCAATCTTCTTCTTCTTCTTTAGGTGCCTCTCCAACTAGCGAAGGCGTCAGAATTTTATACTGTGCCTTGTCTCTTGCGAGGCTAAACAGCTGGGCGGCACTCGCAATCCCAGTCCACTCCCTGATGTTGCACAACCAATCCTCTTGCGACCGATGCGCCTCTTGCCTGTCACTTTGCCCATCATTATAAATTGCAGGAGTCCGTATCTGTCATGCCTTAGCACATGCCCCATATTTGAATCAATAAATCAATACATCATCATCATCATCATGATCAACCCATTACCGGCTCACTACAGAGCACGGGTCTCCTCTCAGAGCGAGAAGGGCCCCGGCCACAGTCTACCACGCAGGCCAAGCGGATTGGCAGACTTCACACACCTTTGAGAACGTTATGGAGAACTCTCAGGCACGCAGGTTTCCTCACGATGTTTTCCTTCACCGTTAAAGCAAGTGATATTTAAATACTTAAAACGCACATAACTCCGAAAAGTCAGAGGTGCGTGCCCCGGGATCGAACCCACGACCTCCGATTAGAAGTCGGTCGTCCTCACCACTAGGCTATCACAGCTTACATATAAATCAATACAAAATATCTAATTTAAGCACTTAAGAGTGATTCGATAGGTACGTACCAAAACGATAATACGTTTGGATTGCTTAGCGTTGTACCTATTATCCCTGATGTCTAGTGATAATGGTAGGTGGCTTATGTATTATTTAAATTGTTCAATGATTGCGAATGGCGCGGCTTAGAGCGATCCCTGTCACGCGGCGGAAGGGATCGGATACGCACACGCCTAATGCTATCATTTGCCGAGATCGTGCCAAGATTTGTGAGGTGCCCAATATATTACAACGCGTTATAGTTACTATTCCAGCTAGATACATACGTAAACATCAATGAGTTACGGCATAGTATATTAGTGCCCTAGTACTATATCGAGTAGTGTTAACGTAGTATTTCGCAGATTTAGAATCTTACGGTCACGAATTTAAATTACTGGGAAATATATGACAAGTTTTCTATAAGAATTTTAGCAGGTACGTAACTGACGACACGTCTAGTGCAAGTCTAGTGTTACCTAATTCATGAAGAAGAAGAAGAGAGACACTTAATCTTAGAATCTTAGAATTCATAACACCTGTCACCTGTCAAGCTTATGATCTTAAGGATGAACGAGTCATGTTTGGCTTAGGTTTCAAGTTTAAGTTTTAGAAACCAACTTCTGACATTCTCTCTAAGGCACGAAGGAAAGGCACCAAGATCAAATCCGGACCACTAGAGTCAACCACCCATTCATGTACAGACTCTATGTTGCATAACCAGGTTAATAAACTTATATACGCTGTCGCATTTAGTCCACAAAACACACTTATGAAAAGATCTACAAAAAGACCATGAAACTTTGCGTGCAATGCAACGGTATTTCCGGATGATTTAAGGCTCCATAGTGGACCAGTAGTCTTCATTAATTGCTGCATTCGCGCGAAACGAAAATTAAAGTGTGCGAAAAATTATAGTGAACTTCATCTAATGATGTATTTGCGAAAACATTGTTCAGGGATAAGAACTTCAGTATTTTATTGATATTTAAGTATATTGAAATATTATTTTAAACACATGTGTTGTACTTAATTAATGTTTTATACTAAAATTGCGTAACATCTGGAGGTTGAGCCATCTCAAAACCCTCATTAGGGCGCAATACTTGGATTTATCGGACTGTCCGTCTTTTCAACTTTTAATTAATGCATGTTTATAAAACTAATATGAAGTGTGTAATCTTTAAAAAGCAAAACTTATACCTGTTTGTATTTAATAAAATTTATTTAATTAAAATTAAATTAAATTTAAAATAAAATTAATTAAATTAAATTTAAAATAAAATTAATTAAATTAAATTTATACCTATTTCTAATTAAATCGCAATGCAGGCACCGTGTTTTATTTAGATAATTTTCATTAAAGCGGCTAATTTACTTAAGATTTAAAAAAAAATTCAAGCACCCAAAGTTCCACGATGAGTTTATTATTTAGGTACAGGCTACTAGAAAGTTGCTTCAGTTTCCACGTTATCGTTGCTTTAATATCTCCAGCACGTCCTCGGAGAGTAGGTAGGCAGGATGAAGCTACATTTTTGTGGGCAGTAAACTTCCTTTATGCTTGTCCATTACAAACAGCCAAAAGTTATTTAAACTAGCCGACATTTCGAGCTTGCGGATGAAATTATTTTCCTAAAATGTTTAAACGGCAATGTTGAAATTGGCGAAATTTTTGACACGATTTTTCAACCTATAGTTATTTAAATTTTTCATTTAAAAATTAAGCGCAAACAGATTGTACTTTTAAGCCTCTCAGAGTTAATAATTCACAAAATTTGTTAGTAAGCTTTGTATTATGAAAAATATTCACGAGCATTTCGAAAATACAAAAAATGATGTTTATTTTAATGTTTCGTTCAAAAAACAAATGGAACGCATCTGGAAACCAACTCTGTATTTTACCATTAAAACGAAATAAGCTCTACAATTCCAAATCGATTTCATGGAAAACGCAATTAAGTAGGTACAACGAAAGATCTCCATTTATATTACCTTGCAAAAAACCACGTTTAATTTAACTTAGGAGTTGTAATTTAATCAGCTAGAGTTTTACACTATCTTCTTCTTCGACCTCGCTACTAAGATTCAATTTTGCATGTCCACCCAAGATATAAAATTAAGCAGTATAACATATGTGAGACTAACGACCCCCCGCGGCTTCGCTCCAATGGGAATTAAAAAAAAATCGACCTTATTAATTGTCTAGATTACATGGGGAACCTCTGTTTAAAATTTCAGCTTTCTACTAATACTCATTACTTACATTTCATATTCCCATAGAAGTTCCTTCTGTAGGTAGGTAGGTACCTACTCTTGTAGTAGGTATGCAATCTATTCTATACATATAATAAAATCGTAGACTTGCCGTATCTGTACATTAAAGATTTTTGCAAAATAATAACTGGGGGATGTTAGGGATAAGTAATAGAACGTAAAAAAGCTATTTTTGAAATTTTTGTCTGTTTGTCTGTTTATCTGTTTGTCTGTTTATCGGTTTGTCTGTTTGTTTGCATGTTTGTGCGCGCATCACGCAAAAACTACTGAATGGATTGCAATGATGGCATGATTTAAGTTCATACTACGGAGTAACATATAGGATACTTTTTATCCCGAAATCCAGCACGGTTCCTTTGGGAGAGGGGATGAAAGTCAAAATGTGTACTTAGCTGTAATTCATTAACGCGTGGTCCGATTTCATTCATTCTTTTTTTTTTGTTAGAAAGGAAATACCTTAAAGATTATCTGATTATATCACTATCTGATATACTGATTAATCTCTCAAAGGCTGGATCGATTTTGATGGGACTTCCACTGGTGGATGTTTACATTT
This sequence comes from Melanargia galathea, assembly GCA_920104075.1. NCBI lineage: Eukaryota > Metazoa > Arthropoda > Insecta > Lepidoptera > Nymphalidae > Melanargia > Melanargia galathea. The sequence continues at coordinate 14,929,527 of OV049863.1, read as the reverse complement.
TGATCTACCTAATCATCCGCCAGTGAACTTTTAACAGTTTTTAGTAAGGTATGAGCTCAAAGGAGCTTAGGAAAGACAAAATGATTCCCACGGATGTTTAAAAACCAATATCCACGCGAACGAAGTCGCGGGTTTCCGCTTGTTTTTGAATAAAACTATAATACGAATCAGTCCACAAAACCACTTAAACATAAAATACAAACAAAAAATATTGCAATATTCATTGTTGAATTACAAATCTGGTATAAATACAATTGTTATGTGCTTGTGGGCATACCAAATAAATTGCTTAGAATTGATAAATAAATAAACAAAACTGGAACCACCTTTTTCGAGTTCAGTTTCTATATTTTTTCGGTCCGGTTTTATCAATATTGGGAAATATAAACACTATGCAAATTGAAATCAATGTTATAGAAAGTTAACTGCGGGCTATATTTTTAACAACGCAGCTTTTGTACAGCTCTACAAAGGGAAAAATTTAATCATCTAAATGTAAAAAAAATATATATTGACTTTATTCAGCCACATTTTTATCCTAGATCACCAGCTATTACTAGATACTCATTTCTTCCTATGCTAGTGTCGGATGGTTGAATTGCAATTTATGGCTTTCTCGTTGTTTTTCATAATTTATGTGATAATCGGAGTCGACGCCGTTGAGTCTTATATAAATTCCGAAGAAGCTTGATTTATCGTGGTCGTTATAAACTGGGTGTTTTATTATAACTGAAGTCGTAGTCGTCGTCGTCATCAACCCATAGAGGTATACGGCTGTACAAGGGTATCTTGTAGATACTTCCACACGGCGCGGTCTTGTGCCGGTTGTATCCAGTTGCTCTTTAAGACTTTTCTGATGACGTTGGTCCATCTAGTGGGGGCTCTGACAAAACTGCGCTTTCTGGTGCGAGATTCAAGAGACTCCTTTGAGATGTGAGACCCCTCCCTTTGCCTGCACTTTAGCTTCGCAGTGCATTGAGCTATGTAACTGAAGTATTTTTTTTTTTGTATTCCTTCAAGTCTGACGAGAATTTAATAGCTCAATTATTTCGTATAGGTACAATTTAATTGTTATTTTCGCAATACTATTCATTAAAATATCACACTTTAATAATTAAATTATAATAATATGCAAAACTCCAAGTGAAACGCTTGTGGGTATTTGTTGTTTAAGACTGTCTGCACTTGAATTGATAATATTATTAGGTACTTATGCAAAAAATACTTATATATATAAAAAAAAAAACAGTTGCCGTCCTGACGCAATGCCTCGTGCAATACCGGAAAGCCGTGAGCGGAGACATCGAAGAGTGGAAGAGGTTTTTAGTCCGTAAGACACTGCGCAGCACCTGCAGTGGAGTCGGGCATGCCAGACGGTATCCATGAGGATTTTCCTCCTCCGAAGAAAAAAAAAGGTACTTACCTACTTATGCAAAAAATTGGATGTTCGATCAACCCTCAGGATTAAACAAATACAATACAGGTACCGAAATCAGGGAAATTTAACTTATTTATGCTGATCTATTTTTATATAATTTAAGCCCGACAGCGGCGGTCTTACAATTCTGTTTAATAAGTAAGGCAGCCGAGGAACAAATTTTTTAGTGATTAATAACAAGCTGAATTTTCGTGAGTAGGTTCGTTTCGACGAGATGACCAACTTTTTAACCGACTTCAAAAAAAGGAGGTTCTGTATTCGATCCGTATGTATGTAAGTATGTATGTATGTATGTATGTAAGTATGTTCGCGATTATCTCTGCAACTAATGAACCGATTTTGATGATTGTTTCACTATCGTAATCTACACACTTTAAGGAATGTTTTAATACATCGAGTTATCATTCTTACGTACGAAGTTATAAGTATAAATGTACACATATGTCACTAATATGTTCTCTGAGATTGCCAGACCTATTGCTGAAGTCTGATATAGCTATTCTGTCCAATGACTTCACTCTGCTACGCCTACGTAACATTAACCTTTTGCAAAAACTTTTGGGCCGAGGTCAATAACAGCTGCATACAGAGAGTGGTTCCTTGGAGTTTGTGCACGATTACGTGTATTTCCATTCTATACAAGGTCAAACCGCATAGGTGTGAAACTAGTCGCTTAAATAGATTGTAAATTACTTTTTATTCAAGGTCTTCCAAATTATACACGAGTAGTACGCATAAAAACTAATCTTGTATAGATCGGAGGTTAGGTTAGGTTGGGTTAGAACATTATAAAACCATACACTTATAGTATGACACAAAAAATGTATTTATGTCACAGGATAATTAATAATATATAGATCATAATCTATTTTACATAGTTCTCATTTGTATTATTATTATTATTTATCACTAAAAAGCATAAAATAATTTTTTTCAAAGAAAAATGAACCGACTTCAAATGTTTCGAACTAAAAAGTTTAAAATAATTTTTTGGAGTCGGCGCCAAACCACATTCAATTCATGTAAGTAAAATCAGAGTATCCACCCTCCACGACTATTATGATTTACCGCGCTCGCAGCGCGGTAAATCATAATAGTCGCGGAGGGTGAGGCTGCCCGGGACGCGGGGAGCATATTTTCGACTTGAAAAATATGAAAGTCATTTGGCGCCGACTTCAAAAAATTCTATATCATTTGAGTTAGGTAGTTTAAACGTCAATCTAAATGAATAAAAAATTATTTTAAACTTTTTAGTTCGAAACATTTGAAGTCGGTTCATTTTTCTTTGAAAAAAATTATTTATTTATGAAAATTCTCGACAGAGGTCCGTACTCGAGTGCGCAGGTGTTAAAAATTTCAATTCGGGAAATCGTTCCACTAAATTTGTAGGACTATGTAGCCATTTCATTACACAAGTATTTACTAAGCTGCATACAAAAAATCAGCTAGTTATTAATAATGTTTAATCATTTGTATAACCTCATTATTTGGAAATATTCGGAGTGGAGGACGCTGTAGAATATTAATAGAAACGAACCTACTCAAGAAAATTCAGCTTCATCTTCTTCATTCAATCACTAAAAAATTTGTTCCTCGGCTGCCGGACTATAAGTATTTTAAAGTGACTTTAGGATAAGTACCTATGCACTATACCGGTTGAAATTTTAATTATTATGGTATCGAGTTAGGTCAGAAAGTTACGTAGTAGATAAACATAAAATACTCGTACAAATAAATAATCTACGAAATATCGGCATTCTTATAAAACAATGTCAGTCCGTATGTGTAGGCACTACCTACTCTTTCTTTTTTAAATTCTAATAATCGTATCATCATCATCATCATCATCATCATCATGATCAACCTATTACCGGCTCACTACAGAGCACGGGTCTCCTCTCAGAGTGAGAAGGGTTTTGGCCATAATCTATTGGCCACGCTGGCCAATCGGATTGGCATACTTCACACACCTTTCAGAACGTTATGGAGACCTATCAGGCATGCAGGTTTCCTCACGATGTTTTCCTTCACCGTTAAAGCAAGTGATATTTAAATACTTAAAACGCACATAACTCCGAAAAGTTAGAGGTGCGTGCCCGGGATCGAAACCACGACCTCCGATTAGAAGTCGGTCGTCCTAACCACTAGTGTTAGCATCACATTATTATTGTTATGATTATTTACTAATATTATGATTAATTATTAAGAGTAGGATAAAAATATAGACTGTACAGAAATAATCTTAAGAACATTAATTGTTAAATTATAATACTTTGAATATCGAATTGTGATGGGGCTGCGGGGAACGGAACTTTGGCGCTGACATTTGACAATTGATTTTAAGCGCGAACGCTCGATGACACAAAATATTATAATTATGAATAAAAGTGAGATTGTATGGAAATAATTAAAAAGTGGAAACAATAAACGTGTTGCATTATTTACAAAGTCGTCCTGAACTATTGGCCGTTGCTAATAGTTCAGAAGTGGGATCGTAAGAGGTTAAATAAAACTGCCTTTCACGCCTGCAAAATGTGAGTATGAAACATTTTTTTTCCCGGCTTTCCTTGGCTTTGAGATAAACAATTATTAATGTTAAAATGGTTAAATTAAAATGAATGATAAACATGATTAAAAGAAAAATATGTAGGTATTGGCAGCTAACAAAACTTAGATCGGATTTATCAAGAAGTTTTTTTTTTCCATTCCGTTTTTTTTAATTTTATTTTATTTCTCGTCATCCTAATTAAAACCATGTGCTTACCTAAGGAAACATATTAGACCTGGCATGAAGTTACACAACTAGTGCATTAAATGTAGGTATTTAATTTATGTGTAAAAAGGAGGATTATTAAAAGAACAAGGATCATTCATTTATGGACATGACTGAAAGTAATACCTATTACGATTTAGTATGTTTTACCAAGCGGCATCTAATTATTGTTCTAATTATGCATATTTCTTGATAAATTGACTCTAAATTGACATTCAAAAAGTGTACAGTGTACCAATTTTGATTAAAGTTTATTTGAATTGAATATTTGAATTGATAGGTAGATGTTCTAGTTTTTAAAGTGTTGTGTATTCTAATACTTGCAAAGGTGATACTGGCTATGATCCCAAGTTTAAAGTAGATAGGATATGCATTGGAATTATTAAGGTTATGTTAATACAAAGTGAAAAAAAAAAAATGATATATGTACCTACTTACAAAGCGATATTGGAATAAAGGATGAATATGGAACATAGACGATAGGAACTCTAATCGAACTATGATAACCTATAGACTTAATAAGTGCAATTATATAATAAGTGCAATTCTAAGCTAGTATTTTTTTTCTCTGAGTTCTAGTGACATGGATGAAAAGGACTAAGGACTGGTGGTCGAGGTCAAGGCCTATGGATTGATGATGGTCGAGGTTAAGGCCTAAGGATTGATGATGGTCGAGGTTAAGGCCTAAGGATTGATGATGGTCGAGGTTAAGGCCTAAGGATTGATGATGGTCGAGGTTAAGACCTAAGGATTGATGATGGTCGAGGTTAAGGCTTAAGGATTGATGATGGTCGAGGTTAAGACCAAAGGATGGATGATGGTCGAGGCTAAGACCTGAGCTTTCCTTATGGTTGAGGTTGTGGCCTAAGGATTGACGATGATGGTTGAGGCTAAGACCAAAGGATGGATGATGGTCGAGGCTAAGACCTGAGCTTTCCTTATGGTTGAGGTTGTGGCCTAAGGATTGACGATGATGGTTGAGGCTAAGACCTGGGGTTTTCTGATGGTCGAGGTTAAGACCTAAGGTTTAATGGAGGGACATCGCACCATGGGTCAAACAGAAACCAAGGCTTGAAAATTGAAGGACGACGTCAAACGGAGAACAGGGATGCTTTTTTCGGAATCTGATGGATGTAACGAGAGAAAAGGTTCTAAAAAGAATGATTGTAGAAAACATAGACAGTATAGATTGTATTAAACGAAAAAGGGTGTTGAAACGCACTACTTACTTACATTTATTAATTACCTACTATTGCATGCTTTAATCGGTTGTGAACTTTCTTGATGAATGCAAGTGTAGTGTGTATTTTGGAAGAAAGTTTAGAATTTATAATGTAGGTACCTACATTCCCTTCCCTTAAATATGTATTTTTCAACAGCTATTATCCTTTTGTTTACATGATGCTATTACGCTTGTTATTGATATGGCATACCAGTGAATGTTAAAGTGTATACATATCGTATCGTAGATACCTACTAATTACTATTCACTAATCTGTTATCTGTGATATTGTATTGTCAATGTTAAATATGTATATTGTAGGCATGGACCTACGGCATGGAATGGACGTATAAAAAAATTGTAGGTGTATCTAATAAATAAATAAAATAAAATAAATACGTAGGAAAACTGATCTAAAGGATTCGGATTTAAAGTAATCGGATACCAAGGCACGTAACATTATCATCCAAGCATTGTCAGATTGGAACATGTTAATGAATCTGGAATAGCACGTCGCATGATTGACAACTTGAGAGAGGCATTTGAATGAAAATCGACAAGGTAGAGTCTGTGCTTGCTTGCTTGGGAGGGACACTAATAAATTTAAGGTGCATACGGCAGGATGGTGATGATGAGCACTGTCACAAGTTTGACGAGTTTGCTAGGGAGAGGTTGAGTCCAGTGGCACAGGAATGACGGGGAGGAATGGAGTGGTTAAGTGTATCGATTAGTAATTAATATGGAAGGGGCACATCCGTCGGACGGTGACTGCATTGGAGACGTCAAACCTTCGTCTGGCATGGAACTTGCAAAGGGGTTTGAAAGCAGCTCAATCAAATGTTTTGTGCATGGGACATTGAGCCTGAACATGCATCGAGAAATTATACTAACGTGGCACGGACCAGTAATGGTCAAGGGCAGGGTGGAGGAAATTATAGAAAATTCAAAGCGGAGGAGGGAGTGGTAGACCGAAGGCATGTTTAGGAGAAGGGAATTATAGTGAGATAGGTAATTCATTGCCTCTCAAGCTTGTTCTACAGCTGCTTGTGAAAGTAAGATAGAGTTTGTGCCTAATAGGTTCTGGAGTAATTTACCATATTATGGGGGTGGAATGTGAGAAGTGTGTGATGGATGTACGGGAGATGCAAGAAATTGAGGATTTAGTTGCTGATGGAGGTATGATGTCGGCCGAGGAAGGGGTGGCTTCCAAGGAGTATGTCGTTGGGATAAGAAGGTTGCATTGAATTGGATGTCTTAAGTGCATGATAAAATGTTTTTTTTGGATACGGAAGGTGTATTTGCAAGGGGAGATTACAAATTTGTTACAAATTGAAGGTGGTATTGAAGGGAAGTTGTATGCATTGGATTTGGAGTTGAATAGAGAAAATATAGTTTGGATAGCACAGAGGACAGAAAATGATTTGTGGCATGGCAGAGTGGGACGCTTGGGCTATCAAGGTATGCAGATGCTAGGGTTACCTAAAGTTATCTTGTGGTTATTTAAAGAATGATGCAGGGTGTGTATGGGGCTGGAATGGCCTGTTGTTTATTCAATTGTGCCCCAATGCCGAGAGCAGGGAGGGCTGGAGAGTCGATTTGCTGTGGTATTGGAGGCCCGATTGCACCGATAAGTAAGGATGGAATAAAGGGACTATCTTACAATAATAGATGATTGTTCACATTTTTGTGGAGGTTCATTTGGGTATGCTTACTAGGGACGGGGGATCAAGCAAAAGATTATGTATAAGGAGGGATACATTGGAGAGCTTAAAAGTAGTGGCATTGATGTGGGGGGAGTTGAGGACGGACAGAGGAAGGGAATTTGTGAACGATGAGCTGAAATTATTTTATGAGGAGAGTAGTATAGTACAAGAGGCTTCTTGTGGTTGTACACCGCAGCAAGGTTCGATGTGTAAAGGGATGAATTGAACACTGGCGGATGGAGTAAAAGCTGTGTTATTGGAGACGGATATTCCACGGCGTGTGTCTTGAACGGATTGCCTACTGGAGCCCTCAAGGGCGGCGCGTCAGCTGGGGTGTGGAGTGGGACAGAATGGAAATTTTTGGCTTAGGGACATGGTGTATGGTTCTTTCAAAGCCAACCGAGCTGGAGCCAGGAGCGGAGCTCATGATCATGATTGGATGTTGTGGCTCAGGTTGCAGACTGTGGGATCCTGAATTAAATGAAATTGTTGAGTCCGGAGATGTGCGATTTGATGAGTCAAACGACAGATGTAAAAGGGAATGAAAGAATCTCATACATGGACTATGATGAGGGTGAGGGGAGTGAGCCTTCTGCATCCGGGGAATCAGAGGTATAGTCATTCAGCAGTGGTAAGGGGGAATGAAAGCTCGGATGACAAGACTGGTACAAAAACCAAAGAGATTTTGATATTGTATGTGGAATATAGCCTACGTTTTAGTATCGGAGGATCCAAGGACCTATAAAGGGGCAATACAACGGGCGGAGTGGTCAGGGGCTATAAACAGCAAGCTGGAGGAGTTTCATGCTAAAGACATGGGAAATAATTACAAGTAAATTTGTAGAATCTAGTCGAGGACTACAAATTAAACAGACACGGGTTATTGGAGGAGGGGTTTATTGGAGTTTGATATGCAGGATTGGGGGGGTGTCGCACACCGGTGGATAATGGTAATTGGCTTGAATGTTGATGAGAGGGAGGAAGTCCTGGCCAACATTTCATATAACTTGTTGGGTCACTTGTGTGTTTGACAGCGGTCGACAGGCTACAGGTTCATGGCATATGCCAGAGGTTTTCTGGATGGAGGTATGCATTGCCCAGCCACAACATTGTGGAGGGCAGGGAAGAGAGTTGAGATGCCTGAAGCGGAGCAAGGGAGAAAAGATTGGTGGATGAAGGGAAGGGAAAGACAGCAATTGTTTACAAGCTTTTTCGGATGCAGAATGGACGGGTGATTGATTGGACCACGGGAGTGTGGACAGCCTGTCTTTCACCGAGGGAGTTTGGTAAGCTGGAGTTCGAAGGGGCAGTCAACTGTTGCGCTTTCAACAGATGAGGTGTGTGGCGGCGGCATTGACTGTAAATGTGTTAAATAGAAGGAATTCATTATTAGAGTGATCGCAGTGTGATAGACTTGATTTGTTTGTTATTGGTTGATAATCAAAGTACTGTTGAAATGATTGAAAGTTGGGAGAGCAGTAAAGGGTCAGGACACATAGATTCGTATCTATGGTGCATTGTATTGAGGATGATATTATAAATAAGGGATTGTTGGTGTTGGGGTATACTTAATAATGAAAACAAAGCCGATTTGCTAGCCAGTCCGGTCGAAAGTAAGACGTCATTGTTTGTGTGGGCTGCTTGGTATGTAGTTGTGTGTCATACCTGTGGGTTTGGAGTGATTAATTAATAGTGTAGTGTCTTTTGGTACGGTTTGGAGTTTGTTTGATTTTGAAAGTTAATTTAAAAGTTTCTTTTTAACGTTACTTATTAGATGTCAATGTCAGTTGAAAAAAAAAAATCAAAATGTCAAAGTAGAAATGCCAAAGTCATTTGACAGTGTGTTTGTAAGTTTATAAATTGTAACGAGTCGTATTATGTTTATGGGAATTTGTATCACAGCAGAAAAATAGTACCTGAATTTGAGGCAGGGTATTGAACACGTGATAGTTTTAATTTGTTTTAAATGGCAAATTGACAGCAAGTGTCAGTGTCATATAGAAATGTTGAATTTTATTATCTGGGTTTTATGACTTTCGGTCGTAGTACTAGTATATTTATTGTACTCTGTGGGCCATAGATGGCGTCTCTTGTAATGTGTCTCAAGTAGGTACTGAAATAAATAATACTAATCGAATATTTATTAGTGCTTCACTGCGCTTAAATGTAACTTCAATAAGACTGCAGATTATTGTTTTATTTAACGTATATTAAAATATTTGGTAATGTGTTCAATATTTATTAGATAACGGAAATGAGTTTTGTATCGCGAAGGGACTCGCGCTTGACAGGAAGGCCGAGCTGTTAGCATCACATTATTATTGTTATGATTATTTACTAATATTATGATTAATTATTAAGAGTAGGATAAAAATATAGACTGTACAGAAATAATCTTAAGAACATTAATTGTTAAATTATAATACTTTGAATATCGAATTGTGATGGGGCTGCGGGGAACGGAACTTTGGCGCTGACATTTGACAATTGATTTTAAGCGCGAACGCTCGATGACACAAAATATTATAATTATGAATAAAAGTGAGATTGTATGGAAATAATTAAAAAGTGGAAACAATAAACGTGTTGCATTATTTACAAAGTCGTCCTGAACTATTGGCCGTTGCTAATACTAGGCTATCACAGCTTGTTGTATAATAAATAATCGTATACCGCTGTGATATTCGAATCCCATCAAATGGCGTTATAATGAACCTGTAATTTGTACCCGGGTACTTGAAGTAGGTAAAAGTTATTTTTATGTACCTTTAATATATATATAGCTGCTCGTGCTGATTCATTGACTGACTCACTGATTGATCACCCCTCCTGTAAAATTTTGTATGAAAAAATTTTTTTTCACTAATGGTTTCGTATAGAGGACAAAAATTCATTCGGAACAAAAATATGGAGAGAGCTGATGATTGAGGATTTCAGAGACGAGCGAATGGCATGCTTAAGGTATTGAAGATAGGTGGGGGGTGCTCGAGCAAATGTCACTCGAAACATCATCCAATTGGCAGTGAGCTGAAAAAAAATTCAAAATGGCGAAAAAAAGATGGCCGCCATACAAATTTCGTCGGTGTCCATCTCGGAGGGTATAAAAGATGGAAGAGTGGTTTCTTCGCAAAAGATGATCAGGATCGGAAGGTCTACTCGATGAATAGAAAAAAAAATCAAAATGGCGGAATTTACTTTTCCATAGAAAATGTATGGCGAATATTGAAGAGACTGCAAGTTGTAAACTATGCAAGGCTTTGATGCGGTTCTTTGGAGAACTCTCAAAGAAAAATATGGGAAGACATGATGATTGAGGGTTTGGAAGTTGGATGAGGAGCCCGGGCAGGGTATTGTAGATATATGGGAGGTGCTCAAACAAAAATTACTCGAAACATCATCCAATTGGCAGTGAGCTGAAAAAAAGGCCAAATCGCGGATCCAAGATGGCGGCTAAAGAGAAATTGGTGAGAAAGACACCGATGTTTGTACATCGGTGTCTTTCTCACCAAGTATAAAAGATGGAAGAGTGGTTTTTTACCAAAATATGATCAATACCTAAAAGTCTACTTGATGAACAGAAAAAAACAAGATGGCGGAATTTATTTTTCTAAGTACACAAAAAAAATTTTTTATTGATGGTTTCGTGTAGGAAACAAAAATTCATGCGGAGGAAAAATACGGAAAGAGCTGATGATCGAAGATTTTGGAGACGGATGAAGAGCACGGCGAGTGTATTGAAGATAGGTGGGACGTGCTCAAAAACCGCTAAAAACTACTCGAATCCTCGCGGTCCGCTTGCGGGCCGCGCACCCACGCGCCATACTAGTTAATATATATATAGCTGCTCGTGCTGATTCATTGACTGACTCACTGATTGATCACCCCTCCTGTAAAATTTTGTATGAAAACTTTTTTTTTCACAAATGGTTTCGTATAGAAGACAAAAATTCATTCGGAACAAAAATATGGAGAAAGCTGATGATTGAGGATTTCATAGACGAGCGACGGGCACGCTTAAGGTATTGAAGATAGGTGGGGGGTGCTCGAGCAAATGTCACTCGAAACGTCATCCGATTGGCAGTCCGCTGAAAAAAAATTCAAAATGGCGAAAAAAAGATGGCCGCCATACAAATTTCGTCGGTCTCCATCTCGGAGGTTATAAAAGATGGAAGAGTGGTTTCTTCGCAAAAGATGATGAGGATCCAAAGGTCTACTTGATGAATTGAAAAAAAATTCAAAATGGCGGAATTTATTTTTCCATAGAAAATGTATGGCGAATATTGAAGAGACTACAAGTTGTGAACTATGCAAGGCTTTAATGCGGTTTTTTGGAGAACTCTCAAAGAAAAATATGGGAAGACATGATGATTGAGGGTTTGGAAGTTGGTTGAGGAGCCCGGGCAGGGTATTGAAGATAGGTAGGAGGTGCTCAAACAAAAATTACTCGAAACATCATCCAATTGGCAGTGAGCTGAAAGAAAGTCCAAAATGGCGGATTCAAGATGGCGGCTATACAAATTTCGTCGGTGTCTATCTCACCAAGTATAAAAGATGGAATAGTGGTTTCTTGGCAAAAGATGATCAAGAACTAAAGATCTACAATTTGATGAACAGAAAAAAAAACAAGATGGCGGACTCTATTTTTCGATATACAAAATGTTTTTTCACGGATTTTTTCTTATAGAAGACAAAAAATCATGCGGGGTAAAAATATCGAGAGAGCTGATGATTGAGGATTTTGGAGACGGGTGAGGAGCACGCTTAAGGTATTGAAGATAGGTAGGGGGTGCTCAAACAAATATCACTTGAAACTTCATCCGATTGGCAGTGAGCTGAAAAAAAAACTCCAAAATGGCGAATTCAAGATGGCTACCATACAAATTTCGTCGATGACTATCTCACTGAGTATAGAAGATGGAAGAGTGGTTTTTTTTTTGCAAAAGATTATCAAGACCTTAAAGATCTATTTAATGAAAAAATTGATCAATCAAGATCGCGTAATTTATTTTTCGATACAAAATATATTATATCGACACAGTTCCTTTTCAATTTTTTTTTATTTTTGGAAGAACTCTTATTTTGACAAATGATTCGGAGAAAAAATATGGAGAGTTGTATTGATCGAGATTTGGAAGGTGGGTGAAGATAGGTGGAGGCTGTTCAAACAAAAAATACTCGAATGCGAAACCTCGCGGTCCGCTTTAGCGGGCCGCGCACCCACGCGCCATACTAGTTTAAGTATATACCTAATACGATAATGATTATCGCGGATAAAGTCTATCGCCTGTAACTTTTGATTGACTGAAATAATATATAAACATTGCTATTGCTTATTGCCGTTACGTCATATAACATAGTAGGTAAATGAATATAGAAGCGTGAGGTAGGTTTTAATCTATTTTTGACCGACTTCCAAAAAGGAGGAGGTTCTCAATTCGGCGCGTATTTTTTTTTTCTATGTATGTTCACTGATTACTATTCCAAGATTTCTGAACCGATTTGCGTAATTTTTTTTAATCGACAGAAGAAGTTTGCGAAATGGTCCCACAAAAATTTTTTGCTCCAACTCCTCAATCCTGATGATGCAAGGGTACTGCCCACCTAAACTATATAGCGATTGGGGCAATGTTCATTATGAATTCATATTAAAGGTATCAAGCATAGACTGTATCATCAAATTTCAGGTCCCAGCTCTTCAGCTCTGATGCTGCAAGGTACTGCCCACCTGAACTATTGGAATTGCGGCAATGTTCTTATGAATTCATAATTATTACCTAAGGGTATCAAGCATAGACTGCATCATTAAATTTCAGGTCCCAGCTCTTCAGCTCTGATGCTGCAAGGTACTGCCCACCTGAACTATGGGGATTGCGGCAATGTTCATTATGAATTCATATAGTAGGTAGGTACTAAGCAAATTCTAGTGCTGCAGAATACCGTAGGTACTTCTAAGATATGGGGATTTAGGAACTGTCGATTATGAATGGATGTAAAACACTATAAAAAGCTTAAAATAAAAATTCTTTTCAAAAAACCGACTTCAAACGCCACTACAAAGTATAAAAATAATTTTTGTTTGTACACGTATGTTGAAATCGGGTGGGCATAAGAAGAAACGACGAAACCGACGCGCAATGCTCGCTCAACTTCAACATACGTGTACAAACAAAAATTATTTTTATACTTTGTAGCGGAGTTTGAAGTCGGTTTTTTGAAAAGATTTTTTTTTGTATAAAATCGTCGGCACTGACTGCCACTTGAATTAGCAGAAGCGATTGCTCAGGACTTGAAAGTGGTTAGAAAAAATATTATGACTTTATTTTAATTTCATATTTTTATCCAACCCGGAGCGCTGAGGTAAAAAGAATGAGATTAAAAAAGTTTGCGCATTTAAAGAACGCTTTTAGTTTTCGACTGTAATTATGAAAATTATATTCGAAAATGCGCTTTCTTTGCTAAATTTGTATAAGATGACACTGGGGTGTAGTAAATTTTTTCTATAAAAGCATTAAAAGTTGAATATTTATAAACTAAGGCGACATTTCTAGGGACGTACTTAGTGGGATTGTACTAGTAAACCTATGAATAAATCTAAAATTCTATGAATTTAATTAATAATAACTAAACATAAGCTTGAGTACCTACGCTATAAGAGTACAAAAGAAGATGATGAGATATGAAGTAAGTACTTAGATACAATATAAATTATACCAAAAGAATTTAAATTTTCGTCGTTTTGAGTGAAAATAGCTTTTCCGGCGACAAACGTATTGTATCGCCTTAAAAGGGTCTCCAGGGGGTTAAACGATTGTAGAGTCTTATGGGGTGAAGAAGCTTGTAGGGCGCCTCTCTCTTGATCGAAATGAGTTCTTACGAAAACCCATAAAAGTTTCGTTCTGACGAAAATTGGAACAGCTGAGGATACTCAAATATTTATTTAATTTGTGACACTCAAAGGGCTACTCAATATCAAAGTGGTTAGCGAACATTCGCGATGCAAAAGTTAGTCTTGCTTTACCTTTTATCCAACATTTTACATTAGGTAAATATTTCGCTCGATTACACCTTTGGCGTCCCTTTTCGTCATAATAATAGGTAAGTATTACCTACAGCTTCAGTCGAATTTTTCTTCTTTCTTATTAAAATAGCTTACAAGTATCAGTCAAGCTTTTAAAGCTTTATAATAACATGTAATTTGTGTTAGGCTTAGGCTCTTATGCTTTGCTGCTATAAAATAGCAGTTTACTTGCGAATTATTTGCTGCTTCAAAAATAATTAGAAATATTAATAATACAATAAACAAAGAAAAGCTAAAACCTAAGAGCTGAAAGAAAACACAAACATGACATCAAATTATAAAATTCTTAAGCCAGTGATTTTTGGTAGGGGAGCCGATGATGCTAAATGTGGATTTACTCGAGCGTCGTCGGGACCTATTAGATTTTGTAAATTAGTTGATAGGACGAATAAAAGGTTATATAATGTTTCCCTTTTCAGTGGTGGGGAAAACGTCTAGCTGCACGCTCTAATCTTCAATGACGATTTTTATTACTTCGGCTTGTGGAAATCGGCTGATTATATTTTCTTATTATTTTTGCATCATTTCCTTCAAAATAGAAAATAATTCAACCGCTATCGAGATTTGAGAATGTCTAGATAACGTTTTTTTTTTGCAGCTTTGTAACGTTCCCATTAGTAGATATTTAGTAGTACTTAGTATATTTAGAAAATCAGACTATTTGAACGTAACGTACGAGTTCCGTTCAAATAGTCTGATTTTCTAAATATACTTTTTTTTAGCTCGTAATTAACCCACCACACCTTAATCTGACATTTCTGAGTATTTCTATATTATATTTATATGTGGTAGAGGGTACTGAGCAGGATGCAAGATGCCTTCCTTATGTTAGTCTGACGCGCTCGAGTAATTCCAAAAATCCCCTCTTGGGCTCCCCTACTATTTAACGTAATGAAGTCTCATCGTAAAGCACATCAGCAAAATTATTGTTGTCTTTTATAACTTTTACTGTAAAGGTTGGGCCTCGTTGGAGCTTAGCTGTATGAACTGTTACTGTTAAAATGGCTTTTGCTTTTACGCTAAACAAAATATGTCCAAAAATCTAAGTCATAATTTCTAAACAGTGCATTTCGTCAGACTCATCAAGGTACACAATAGGGCTGCTTTTCTGTTAGATAGCATTTCGATTTTCACCTCTCACGATCACTTTCGGATTTTTTATTTTCCACATGGTGTGAACTTGTGTAGGCAGTGGATTTCTGTATGGAATTGCAGATCAAAAGCTTTAACAGTTTTCAAACAAAATCTTTGTGACAGACAAACAGACAGATATCGAGGTGATCCGTTTTATTTTTTGAGCACAGAAAACTAAAAATACATTCATTCTATATACTTACTTAGAACCTGGAACCTGATCTAGAAATAGAGCGACAAAAATTTCCCGAGGAGGAATGAAAAATGTAGCAACAAGACGGTTAAATGTCGTGGCGGCTGGAGCGCCTTCACCGCTTTGTGCCTCGGATAAGTTGTCGTGGCATTTTTAAATTTCTTGCCCACTCTTTCTTTCTTGCTACGAGCATCGTATATTTTGCTGTGACGTCAATTCTGAAGTTATAACTTGCCAAGTTTATTTTCTATAGCAAACCGTATTATAATTTTCTTGGTATATAATTCACCCTAAAACCTATACCATATAATATGGTAGTTCCTGTTGACCTGAAATTACGAAATTTGGCAAAAATCCAGGTCATACAGCACAAATAAATGAAAAATTCAAAAAAAAAAGTAAAAAAAGTTGGAAGTTAAAGGGTGTCCCCAAACATATTATATAATTGTCGCCAATTAAGATAGACCTCTGAGTTGTATGGGCGCTTATACAATTTAGAGGCCTAGATTAATTGGCACCTACCTCAAATAAGGTAAATAAATAAAATTGTGTTATTGGAAAGAGGAAAGGAAAGAGTCACTTACGCGTTTTTCCGAGAAGATTTTTTGCGATTTGTCTACCTTTTAAGACAACTAAAACAGATTAGCTATTTAAATTAGCTATTTAAAAGAGCTATTTAAAAGTGATATGTAGTACCTACTCGTACTTATTATATTTTTTCACTTCGTGCGTTAATTAATCGTTTGTGAATAAATTTTAATTAACGATAATTTGATATGAAGTGCATTAATGCGATGTTAAATGAGGGCTTACAGATGTCAACCGGGGCTTCCGGCTCTTAACTCAAGCGCCAACGAGTTCTGACAATCTCATACAAAATCCATTAACCAAAAGCGTTGTTAAGATTTTTGCATACTAAAGTAGCGCAAGTTTGTTCTCAACTACAAAATAGTTATTAGCTCATCATCCCTCGTCGAGAAAATCTAACTTTGTTGGTAATTATAATGTAATCCATACTAATAATATAAATGCGAAAGTGTGCCTGTCTGTCTGTCTGCTACGTTAAGTAAAGTCTGCTGCCTTTCACGGTCCAACAGTGTAACCAATTTTGATAAAATTTGGTACATCCCGGGGAAGGCCATAGGCTACTTTTTATCCCGAAAAATAAGATGTTCCCACGGGAAGACGGAAAATTTATAATGAATAATCCGCTTAACCGATTTTGATGAAAAGTACAGAGGTAGCTTTCAAAGCTTGCTTTGGAAAAGCAAATAGTTGCCATAGGATTTTAAGAAACCTAAATCAACGCGGCCGAAGTCGCGGGCATCATCTAGTTAATAATTATCTTGTGAAACAATAAATTGTACGATTTGATGTTTTTCAACTGCTGGTCTTGTGTTTGACGATCTGATGAAATAAGTAGCTAATGCTGACATTTTTGTAGGAACAGCCACAGTTACTGCTATGCTCTACTTTTTCTTTGTCCTACTTAGTAAAGCAAACGTTACTTAGTTGAAATTTCGGCTATTTGAATCGGGCTTTACAATAAAAATCTAAATCGTTTTCATATAGGTTACACGACCACGTATGCCAACGTCGGCATATGCCAAACATTTAGCAATTTTTATGTAAGTAGGTATATTGTTTTTGTTTAAGAGAGCCTACGGCTACTAAAATTTCAGATTTACCTATTCCTAACGTGTGAATCTGTTACTTTATCCCTTTAAATTCACAGTAGGGCTCGAGATTTCATTCAATCTCGGTAAATGTTGCCATTAGGAAAATGCGTCAGAGCCGAGCGTCGTCGCGCGGGACGGGGGCTTGAGGAGACCCCGAATCATTGAACAATTTGAATAATACATGAAACCCATGCTACCGACTTACACAAGGCATGACAAGATTTACCATCGGTTTCAGTACCACGGTGCCCGAAATAAGAGTAAAAACAAATGACAAGCCCCAAATAAATAAAGTGCAAATTAATTTTACCTTTTTTTTTTTGCTGAAGGTTTTATTTATGTTTCAGCTCAGTTTAGCGCAATGCTACATTAGATAAGGTTGTTTTATTCGAATTGAAAATTAAACACTGAAACTTTTTAGGAATAATAAATAGTTACGATTTAAAATTATAAAATAGACCGTTCTGATAGCTGTTTACTTTTGCTTAAAATTCACTCATACAACTCACTCAAGGTCATCAGAGATCAGAGATCTAATAAGTAAAAGACAGTTGAATTTTCTGAAATTTACAATTGAATATTTTTGTTTTTCTTTCCATCGTAATTATTTTTATGGCACTACTTCTCTTCCCTCCTTGCTATATACATTGGCGTTTCCGTTGCCTCGCGCCAAAGTGTGCACACATCCGCGTGCCGGAGCTAAGGGTTGATTAATCCACAGGGTACCGTTATTATCCGCACTACAATGCGTAGGTTTATGCGTAGGATAACATAAATAAGTAATATTTAAGGGCACCTACTTAAGTATAGAAGCCTAAGGCCCTGTTTCACCACCTTCTGATAAGTGTCTGATTGCCTAAACGTAAGTTTTGTCACTTTCTTACTTTATGTCAAAAGTTGTAGATAGCTATCTGATACTTATCAGAAGGTGGTAAAAAGGCCCTAAGTAGAATAAATTGTATTTTTCCGCAGCGTCGACGCCGCTCCATGGCGGCAGTTTGCCGACTGGTTCTCTAAGCGAATCACGTATCTTTGAGTGGACGACAACATGTCCCCCGAATGTCTAAGAAGTCAGAGAAAAGGCTTCTTACTACGTGAGCTACTAAAGAAGTACAATCCAAGGACGCCTTCATAAGGATACTGACGTCTGAAGAAACGGGCCCACTAGACCATATTAAGTTCTGCATCTTTTACAAATACCTACTGCAAATTTACAAAAAGACTTATTTTTTTATAATATTATTTTTTATTCTAATATTATTTTTAACCCCCGACGCAAAAACGAAGGGGTTCGAGAGTGTTGTTAGCTATGTTTGATGAAAATCGGTCCAAGATGGCCGCCGCTACAAAATGGCGGATTACATATTTTTTCACAACTCCCATATTATGGGTATCAAATGAATGGGCTTGACTAGTAGAATAGAACTATTGCAAATTCAAGATGGCCGCCACCACAAAATGGCGAATGTCGGGGGTTTTTTAAATTTTCAATTTATACTTGTGTTTTTACTGGACATATTAGAAAACCTGCAATCATAATATTATTTTTCATTCGAATCCACCCGAAACATTCAAACTACGAGTATTTATAATCATCTCATGCGTGATGCGATTTCTAGAGATAAACCAATTTGTCATGCTATGCGGAAGTTGGTACACGACACAAAAATACCGTACGAGTGAAGACAGACGTACGGTGCAAAGCATTCGTTCCGTTTACTTGACGCTAAGGAATTCTATTTTTCATGTCGAACAGTTTTCCTTTGAATGTATCACAAATCCAATTTTGTTTAGAACCGCAATTTCCGATTTTCTTTTCAAACTCTAAACCCAAGTGACACTTAGTTAATATACTTAATAACATTAAAGGCATACATCTAAAGGTGTGTAGTGTTTATTCATTCTTTATTATACGTACAACCACAGCGTACAACAAAGAAAAGTAACGGCATATTTTAATTAATGTAAGTAATTTCAAACTTGAACTTAAGTTTAAAGAAATATCGAAGACCCAGAGGCCGTGGAGTCGGGAGGTTCGAGCGGTTTTTAAGCACTTTATCCAATTAATCCAATCAACTGGATATCCAAGAACAGGCAGCTACACTGGCAAAGAATTAAGTTTGGCCATTCAAAGTGGCAATGCTGCCAGCGACTTGGACATTAGGTATGCCTCGTTGCGGTAGAATCTATGGAGGTTCTATTTCGATTTTTAATTTAATTTATCTACTTTATTTAGTTTCTTTCATAAATTCGTTTCAACTTAGAATACCTATTAAATCTAACATTTAGTTAGAAATATTTAAATTGTAAAGTTACAAATAAAATTAAATAATTGAGTTCATCAGTTGATACCTAATTTTTTAAGCCAACTCAAATTTTTTGTCACGAAAGAACTGCACCTGCGTCCATAGGTCAAACGTTGTCGTCGTCTGCTCACCCATTCAAATTTATTCACGAGTTAGGTGATTCTCCAGCCAACGGATCCTATCGCTTGGCTTGAATCACGTTACCCATATATTAGAATTTTATTGCGGTCGTACTTATTTTTTTGCTCAAACAAAAAGAAATGAAATTGCTTTTACACACATTCTACCGGGAAAATATTAAATAGGCATGGTAATATTATGTAAGGTTCGTTGCAAATTCAGTATTGCAATAGGACCTCCTTTTGTTGATTTAAGGTATTTTTATGATTATTGATCTGACAATTCAGAAAAAGAGGTTGAGACAGGAGTGGAAATGGCAGACATGA
This sequence comes from Melanargia galathea, assembly GCA_920104075.1. Lineage (NCBI taxonomy): Eukaryota > Metazoa > Arthropoda > Insecta > Lepidoptera > Nymphalidae > Melanargia > Melanargia galathea. The sequence goes on along the minus strand of OV049863.1, from coordinate 14,909,555 downwards.
GATGTAAGCGAAAAAGAGAATGTTTGGAAAGACTAATAAAATGTAAAATGGTATTAAGAGAATGGAATAATAATAATTAAAGGAAATTATATAATTAAAGAGGATTTTTATTATATCTCAGAAGTGGGATGACAACGCCGACTTTATTATTTTGTTCGATCTCAAAATTCATCTTATTCGATTTGTCGAATTACTAATACAAATTTTATGTTTTCTGTTCGAGCTCTAAATAATGCCGGGTGATGGGAATAAGGAGTCTCGACGTTTACAAACGCCTGCAGCATGTAGAGTGTAGACGGACGTCTCGCGGTGGATGATTCTAACACAGCAGTGAGACCGAGTCCTCCGCGAAGTGCTTACCGCAGCCGTAGCCGCGGTCATGTGAGAAGTCATTCTCGGGAGCGTACGAGTAGCTATAGGAGGAGTACAGGACTGCGAACAGGAGCAACAACGCGAGCGATTTTTGAGGATTGAAAAGGACTTAGGCGTAGCTCGTGGACAATATTCAGCAGAACGACGACGTTATTCTCGTGAAGAATCTCGGGAATGTAGAATTTCTGGTTCCAGTCATCAGAACCGAAGGCTTAGAATGGACAGACCTGAAGATAGGACTAAGTCTACAAGATCATGTACCTAGCTTAAATTATTATTTTTTTTTAATTTTGCTCAATCTTTGGAGGACATGCTGAGATGGAAAAGCAGATATAATGAACCCAGAATTAGTTTTATGAAAACTACTTAGCACTTATAAATCAATGCGATATTACTGGTAAGCGTGCCGCAGATTATATTATACATGGCACTCATTAACGACAAAACGATTAGATCTAGTGCACTTGCACTACGTTGTGAACATCTAAATAAATTAATTAGAATTTTTGATTAGTAACAAAGAAGGATTTGGAGATAGAGTTGTTTTTAAAGATTTATTTTTATTTTTTATGTATAACTGAACATTGACTAAAACAGAATGAATACAATCATGTTCAATTTTGGTGATCTTTAGGTTGGTGGTTCGTTCATCAGAACCAATGCTATTCATGGGGGCTGATTAATATTGTTGGCCAAAAAAAAATTAAATTAAAAAATCGAAATGACATTGTAAGTCTATCTGTTGTACGGACAATAGAACTAGCGGCAGTTGAATTAGAGCAATTCATTGTTGTGTCTCTTTACAACTACTGTTGTCCAATTTCGGACTTTTTGACTTTTATTTTTTTTGACAAAAACCATGAACATAATTTGCTCTAAAAGTCAACAGTTAAAATCATTTTAAAGGCATTTTGTAAGATGGTGATAATATAAAAAGAAAACCCAGCTGAGTTTGTTGTGGGCTCTTCTCAGACCAGGGCGCGTTGGAACCCTCGTAGTTTTAGTTTTAAGTTTTCGTAAATAATTATCACCATTAAAATATACAGTGTACCAATTTTGAATTAAGTTTATTTGACTTGACTTAACATGGCTTAAATGTCGATGATACTAGCAATTAGCATGGATGAAGATGACAAGGATGAGAGTTGGACTAGTTAAAGTTTGTCTATTTTTTTTCTCCTTGTTGAAGTTAAAATATTACGTAATGTTATCACTGGTTAAGTTCGGTTTAGTTGACTTCGAATTTTTACTTTAGAGTTTGAGTTTATTACGCCATTTTTTTTGTTGTTGTTATTATAAGAGTGATGAGATGATAAAATGTATAGTTTGACAAAAAGGAATACTAGAGATTAGTAGCAAACGTTTTTACATTTAATTTGTTATATTATTGAGTGGTGGCTTCTCAATTTCTTTAATGGTTGATAATATTAATTAATGGTTCATAATATGAAATATTCCTAAGGTACGTTTTTAAGAATTGAAACGTAGGTATCTCGTATGTTCTCGATAATGATGTATGTAATATTGATTTTATTATATTGATTCTATTGATGTTCTATTGATATTCTATTGATTTTATGATGATTTAGTGAATTTTAATGGTGAGCATTAAATAAGATGGATTAGCTTCGTGACACGATTGCTGTGGAATGATAAGATTGATAAGCATATCTATATTACCATTGAAATACAGAGTAAGGTCATTCACATAGATTGGTTTGAAAGGTTGTTACATAATTATGATTGTTGCATTTGGCGTCATTAGAGGGGTTGATGTCAGTGCAATATATATATATTATAGAGAGTTATTAAAGATAGATTGAACATCACTAGACGTGTTGATGTCAATGAAAGATTATGTTTGTTGCATTTGGTGTCAATAGACGGGTTGATATCAGTGCAATAAATATATAGAGAGGTATAAAAGATAGATTGAACATCACTAGACGTGGTGATGTCAGTACAATAAATGTATATAGAGAGTTATAAAAGATAGATTGAACATCACTAGACGTGTTGATGTCAATGAAAGATTATGTTTGTTGCATTTGGTGTCAATAGATGGGTTGATATCAGTGCAATAAATATATAGAGAGATATAAAAGATAGATTGAACATCACTAGACGTGGTGATGTCAGTACAATAAATGTATATAGAGAGTTATAATAGATAGATTGAACATCACTAGACGTGTTGATGTCAATGAAAGATTATGTTTGTTGCATTTGGTGCCAATAGATGGGTTGATATCAGTGCAATAAATATATAGAGAGGTATAAAAGATAGATTGAACATCACTAGACGTGGTGATGTCAGTACAATAAATGTATATAGAGAGTTATAAAAGATAGATTGAACATCACTAGACGTGTTGATGTCAATGAAAGTAGATATGTTTATTGCATTTGGCGTCAATAGACGGGTTGATGTTAGTGCAATAAATATATAGAGAGTTATAAAAGATAGATCATCAATAGACGAGTTGATGTTATTGAAATAAATATTATATAAAGAGTTTTACAAGTCATCAATAGACGAGTTGATGTTAGTGAAGTAAATATATAGAGTTATAAAAGATAGATCATCAATAGACGAGTTGATGTTATTGAAATAAATATTATATAGTTTTACAAGTCATCAATAGACGAGTTGATGTTATTGAAATAAATATTATATAAAGAGTTTTACAAGTCATCAATAGACGAGTTGATGTTAGTAAAATAAATAGATATATAGAGTTATAAAAGATAGATCATCAATAGACGAGTTGATGTTAGTAAAATAAATATATAAAGAGTTTTATAAGTCATCAATAGACGAGTTGATGTTAGTAAAATAAATAGATATATAGAGTTATAAAAGATAGATTATCAATAGACGAGTTGATGTTAGTAAAATAAATATATAAAGAGTTTTATAAGTCATCAATAGACGAGTTGATGTTATTGAAATAAATATTATATAGAAAGTTTTACAAGATAGATCATCAATATACAGGTTGATTTCAGTGTAATAAATGTATAGAGAGTTTTAAAAGATAAAACATAAAATAAATGGTTGATGTGAGTGAAATAAATACATAGAGAGTTTTAAAAGATAAAACATCAATAAATGGTTGATGTCTGTGAAATAAATGTATAGAAAGTTTTAAAAGATAAAACATAAATAAATGGTTGATGTGAGTGAAATAAATACATAGAGAGTTTTAAAAGAATTTCTGTGAAATAAGTGTATAGAAACTTTTAAAAGATGAATCATCAATAAATGGTTGATGTTAGTAGAACAAATATACTATACAGAGTTTTACAAGATCGAGCATCAATACACGGGTTGATGTTAGTGGAATAAATATAGGTACTATACAGAGTTTTACAAAATCAAGCATCAATAGACGGGTTGATACTAGTGAAATAAATATATACAGAGTTTTTCAAGATCGATCATCCATAGATGGGTTGATGCCAATAGAATTTCATTTTATTTCAATGGTTTGACTGTTACAATAAAAGATTTTAAAATTAAGTACCTACAGTAGAGACAGTCTACTTCTAACAAGCATACGATATTCAGGTTTATTTATAATAAGTATAACACTGTTTGTTGTATTACTGTGATGACGTATGGAGCAGAAACGTGGACACTGACGGTTGGCCTTGTCCATAAATTAAAAGTCCCTAGCGCGCTATGGAGCGAGCTATGTTGGGCGTTTTTCTCAGGGATAAAATCCGAAACGAGGAGATTCATAGGAGAACCAAAGTGACCGACATAGCTCAGAGGATCAGTGGCGGTGGACGTCTACAGGCTGATGGATTGGATTAAAAGTATTACAATTTAAAATCAGAAAGGTCAAAACTATGGCCATCAAAGCTCTAGTATCAAATGAAATTAATGAGTGGGCAGATGAAAAAACAGAGATAAACACAGTCAGTCGAAGATAATTGGAACCAACTTAAACTGGAAATAACTGACATTAACTTAATTTTAATTTTGCTGGTCTAAAATTTGTAGGTCAGAATAGAAGTTTCAGAGGTAATAGCGAGGATAGAGATCTCATCGTAGAAATGGTGAGTTCATTGAACGAATTGGATGAAGTGACAACAATGAACTGGTCGCTGGATAGTGGTTAGCAGTAGAAGTGTATATGTAAACGAATTAGACGTATCAGTGAAGGAAAAGGAGAGATTGGTCACGTTAAATTTCATAAGTTGAAGGAATTTAGAGTGATGAAAATAGTAAATAAAGTAAGAGATGCAAATGATTATGATAATGAAGAATTTTATGACAGTATTGAAGATAATAAAGAAGATGATCTGTGATGATGACGGTCTTGCAGAGAATGAACAAGGAGTTAGAAGTTCTCACTGCAATCAAATGTAGGAAGCTGCAATATCTTGGGCATATCACGCCTCACGAGAAGTACCGATTATTGCAATTACTAATACAGGGCAAGATTCAGGGACACCGAAAACCTGGCAGACGACGTTCTTCCTGGCTCAAGAATCTCCGCGAGTGGTACGGGATGAGCACGCGATTATTGTTCCGAGCGGCGGCATCAAAGATTAAAATAGCCTTCGTTCCTAGAGACGGCACTTGAAAAGAAGAAGAAAGAAGATGAGAGAATGAAACTTAGAGTTGAGGAGGTAAAGGAAACAAGTTGACTTAAGGGAGAAAAAAGATTGCTTTAAAAATTTAATGATCATGTTGTTTATGTGAATGTGTGCTGGAGAAGAAGCAATGAAAGTTCAGAAGCAAAAAAAAATGGAAAAATGCGATGAGATAAATAGTTTGAAACAAAATGAAACGTGGGAAATTGTTGAGGAACCAATGGATGAAAATGTGCGAAGCAAAATGGATTTTTAGGATAGGGTCAAATGGGAGATACAAAGCGGAAAGTGGCAAAAGGTTTTAAACAAATTTATGATGTGAAATGAAGAAATGTATTTGCTCGTGGAACAAGATAGTAATAGAAGAGGAGGAAGAGTGATAACTATGAAAGTTGTCAATGTCAATTGCATATGTGGGAGGTTGGCATTTAGAAAGTATGGATGTAGAAACCGTTTTTTTTTTTAAATGGAACTATTAAATCTGAAGTTTCACCAGATGGTTATGAAATTGAGATAAGGTCTACAAGTTGAGAAGGGCTTTGTTTGGGTTGAGGAAGAGCCCGAAAGATTGGTACGAGTGTTATAGTGAGTTTATGTGGAGCATAAGGTCAAACTATGATTATTGTCTGTAAACAGGATGTATTAGTGGTAAAAAAGTTTACATGTGGATCATAATTTAATATGCTTAAAATGAATATATGATTTAAAATATAAAGCAAATAGGTACTCAGTAAGAAATTTCGTATGAAAGACTTAGGAAAAGTGAAACAGTAGTTGGGAATTGATATTGATTGTGGTCCAGAACTGAATAAAATGACTTTGGTTCATTGTAGGTGTATAGAAGGTTTAGCAAAATAAAGGATTCGGAGAGGTTTGAAACACCCATGGAACAAAATTTGTTAGTTGAACTTTTGAAGTTCTTTATAATGTTTATGTATTTTCCGTTGATATTATTACTTCTCAAAGCATTCCATATAGCTGAGTGTGTTATGCTATCGAAAGTTTTGGATATCGAATGTTATATAAAGTGGTTTGTTGAATTCTTTAGATTTTTCAATTATATGTTCTATGACATATATGTGGTCAATGATTGTGGAGTAATGTGGTCGGAAACCGGCCTGTTCTATTCGTTGGTTTTTGTCTATTTCTGGTGCTATTCTACACAGAATGATTGATGAAAAGAGTTTATAATTGTGGATAATTTCTGTTGACCTTTCTCTGTTCCTAGTTTTATTTTGTTTCTCTTGTGCTACCTATTTCTTGTTGTGGTTTTCTGTATAGATCTGAATAGAAGGCCGTTGCACATTTTACTCTCTTCTTATGTAAGAATAACTGAAACAGGTATTCAAAAAGAATAACAGAGCCATCAGATTATGATAGCTTTAGAAGAACAGTCATTGAATGAAATTTTTTAACACATCGAAGTTTAAAAGAGCTTATAAAGAGCTGACAACTCACAAAAATTGGATACAATGTTTAACTGATGGAAGCAAAGTGGCTAGAGACAGGGAATACAGTGTTATTTAGTTACTTGAACATAAATATTATGATACTGATACTGAACTGAAAGGAGATGTTTTAGAGTGAGGTTCGTTTGGTTTCGGTAAAGAGAATAAAATGGATGATGTTGTTGTCATATCAAGTATCGAACATGTCATTGTCTTTCTAATCATGTAAATGTGTTGCATTTAAGCATGGTTTACTATATAGTATAGTTGTCTCACATTGAATACTGAAGTATTAATGATAATAGCAAGTATCGCGGTGTATACTCCTACTTTAACATGACGAATGTAAGGTGTTTACCGGATGTGTATGAGGACATACACGTTGTCAGGATGGACGAATGTAAGGTTCGTTGCAAATTCAGTATTGCAATAGGACCTCCTTTTGTTGATTTAAGGTATTTTTATGATTATTGATCTGACAATTCAGAAAAAGAGGTTGAGACAGGAGTGGAAATGGCAGACATGAGATGTAAGCGAAAAAGAGAATGTTTGGAAAGACTAATAAAATGTAAAATGGTATTAAGAGAATGGAATAATAATAATTAAAGGAAATTATATAATTAAAGAGGATTTTTATTATAATTAATCATTATTTATACTAATATTTCACTGATTTTGTCATTGCACTATGTAAGTATAGATCAATTCTCAAATCTCGTTCGTTCCCATCAACTCAATTTTGATTCTGAAGAGGTAATGTTCAACCAAACCACGAGGAGTGTAAGGTTCATGAATTTGATATTGTGGATACAAATTATAGACTTCGTCATAGAAACAGCCCTTGTTATTAATTGTTGAAATTAAATAGAAAGTTTTTCGAGCAGATCTGAGAAATTTCATATACACCTGCTCTACGCTAAGGGTTGTCGCTCATTTATGAAAATTTATTCACGAGATAGAATACTCTACATAATCCTTCACCCCTTGGTTTATTGTGCCATTTGCCTTGTATCACTTCAACCATATTATTATGAAATACCAATTTGCTCGGATACAGCGAGATTGAACTTTTGTGATTCATTTGTAGAATTCATCAGTGAACATGCGAATTTAGTGCTCAAACGCATAACTGCCGTTAATACTTATACTCCTGTAGGTACGAGGGTGATGAAGGTATTTGTGGTATTGTCTTTTGAATTCTAAAGTGGTCAACAGATTAACACGTATCTATATTGTATACATAAGTATAAACTTTCATATTGTGAACTGATGTCTCTACATATAAAAATATTTGTTCTGACTGATTGATCTGTGTTAGAATCTTGAAATTTTAACGGTAAGTTCTTTTTATGAGGAAAGCAATCACTAAGGAAGGATAATTCAAAATTCCATCCCTAAAGGGGTTAAATAGGGAATGGATAATTCATAATTATATAATAGGTACATAATTTTTCAAGTCCATTAAAATTTCGCTTATTAAATGAAGAGATGCGTGTTTCACGGTTTTCAGAAATTTTACCTCCAAAGGGGTTAAATAGGGGATGAAAAGTATGAAAGTCCGTAATTTTGAATTTATTAAATCGCCGATCTATTCAATGAGTGCAATCGATCTCACACAGACCTTTGATGAGGGCGAATCGAACAAAATTAATATTGCTTAACACGACTCTGTTAGTTACATCTATACTAATAAATAAAATTGAAGTGTCTGTCTGTAATTTCGAAATAACTACCTCATATTAAGCTCATACAGTTATTTGAACTGTACCATAACCGAATCACACGTTTTTAAAATTTTTGTCTGTCTGTCTGTCTGTCTGTCTGTCTGTCTGTCTGTCTGTCTGTCTGTCTGTCTGTTTGAACGGGCTAATCTTCGGAACGGCTGAACCGATTTTGACGGGACTTTCACATACAAGTAGAGAATTAACCAGGGAGTAACATAGGCTACTTTTTAAACCGACTTTCAAAAAAGGAGGAGTTGTGTTTTTCTACCTATGTACACCGATATCTCCGAGATTTCTGAACCGATTTTGGTAACCCTTTTTTTAATCGATAGAAAAACTTTGCGACCCTGTTTTATAAAAAAATTGGATTCCAACTCCTCAATTCTGATGCTGTAGAGGACCTGATCCCCAAAACTAATGGGATTTAGAAACTTTCGGTTATTTAAATTGATATTGCGGTACCAATTAAAGACTTTATCGTTGAATGAACTCGAGTAGGTACATATCCAACTCCTCAACCCTGATGCTGTAAGGAATTGCATCCCGAAATCGTGGGGATCCCACGGGATTTTTCCGTTTTGGGGACGGGTTACTTAACAAATAAGCTACTTTTTGTTCTGGAAAATCAAAAGTTCCCACGGGATTTTTAAAAACCTAAATCCACACGGGCGAAGCCGTGGGCATCATCTAGTTTTTAAATAAAATTGGAGTGTCTGTTTGTTTTTTCGCAATACTTAACATGCTCTTAATAGGCTCATAATTAATTATTTATTAGAGCTTAACCCAAGCACATATTATAATTTTTTTTATCTGTCTGCTTATCTGTCTGTCCAAAATGAGGATTACTTCAAAGAGACTTTGACAGGCACAACACTTTATGCAAGAAAAATAATTTATCTTTATTATAATACCTCTGAAATTATTTGCACTAACATTATTATAAGTGGTCTTTAAAAATTGCCATAACAATATTTTATTTTCTTTGAAAATTTGATGACAGGATACGAAAATCCAATTTTCATATTATTTCATTAGAAAGAACAAAGAAAAGATGAGTCCTACTGAGTTATCGTAAGGTACACCGTTACAATAGCTATTCAAAATTACAAAGGACTGTAGATTATTATTTGATGTCAACATAAATTACGAAAAGATTTCCTCGACGAGATTTCCCTCGTTACAAATAGGTACAACAAGGTATAAGATTCACGGCGAACAGAAATTATACAGTTATTTTATTTAGCAGAGCAGTTATTTTAATTACGTACCTATAACTGCTTAGATTTTTTTTTTGAATAAATAATTTTTTTTAAATACTTTTAGAAAATACTCTGGTTGCTAAATGCTGGTTGGTACGTTAAATCCAAAGGTTAAATCATTGTAATATTATATACATAATATCAATATAATGTGTAATTTTTATATCTATACCAAAAAATTGGTCGTCTTTAAAGTCGATTTACGGACGATAATTTTACGTAATAACGTCATAAGAAAACAAAGAGCCGGAGATCGTGCCTTCTCTATCGCTTGTTCCGCACTCTCGCTTGCACGCGGTACGTGACAATGAGTCATGCTTTTTTTAAAATCGTATATGCGTTTAAAGTAAGAGATTCTGCGTTTGATATTAATTTGTGTTTATTTGTTATATATATGTTATCAAAATTATTTTTCTGAAAAGTACAGGCCCGATTTTAATGCGGTCCTTTGCATTAAGTACGAATCACTTCTTAGCAGGTTAGCACATAAAAGGGGGAACTGCAATCGTGTTTTTATTGTTTTATTCACTATGTTACCATTTTCTTGAACTGGGCTGATTTTGATACGGTTTTTAGTATTACACATGTCAGAGCAGATTCTTAAATATTATACGCCGCCAGGGGCGCTCAGAGGTTTTTGTTTTTACACGCTTTTTATTAGCTTCACCTGTATGTTTTTATGTTTGTAACCGACTCCTTTGGACGCGATTTTAATCCACTTTAAACGGTCAGCGGGTCAGATTTCATTCAAACTTTGTAGATTTATCGAGGACCGATGACAATACACTAATTTGATAAGATTATAATTAATTATAATTTTCAACTGTTCAGTTATGTACTTCCACACGAAAATTAAAACAAATGTTCCGTTCCGTTCGAGTTCAAGTAAGTAAATCCGTTTAAGATCTTTTTGGAAAAATTTCGTTTTCTCTCTGCAAGATTAAATAGATAGTGACAAAAATACCATGGTTTCGAATTTACATATAATAATTATATATTAAGTACTTTAAGTTTAAAATACCTGCGAGTATAGCTGACTTATTGTTACAAGGCGAAATGCAGAGAACCGTTTTACAAAGTCACGTTATTATTGCAGTTCGACCGACATGCTTCGGTATGTGAACAAATAGTTAACTGAACGCCTGCAGTGAATACTCTAAATTATCAGGGGATACCGTGTGACAGGCTGTTCCACCATTATTATCCCACACCTTGAAGCAATTTACCACCATTACAGAGCCCCATTGAAAACCGTAATCGACTACAAGACACCATATGGCTGCTGTGGCCGTCAACCATGTCCAAAGACATAAATGGGCAGGCTGTCGTCACAGATGGAATGCCATTGCGTCGGGGCAGCCTTGCCTCGCGGGAGGCGGGGGGACCCTCCCGCGCAGCCTGCGCCTGGCGCCTCCGTCACACCTCGCACAGTGCCTCGCCCGCGCATGCCGAGCGACCATACGCGAGTGCGACGAAACTGATCATTTTCTCAAAAAACTCTCGATGCCGATACAAATTTAAGTGTAAACAGAATTAAGTGACAGAAAAATTCTAGTGATGTTCGCTTAGACGTTAACGAACAAGGTAAATAGTGGATATTTGTAGTATCTGAACAGTTTTTCACGAGCACTTGGTCTGCAAGGGCATTTACGAGTTGGTGCAATTCATAATAGTTATAAATAATAAGTGGTCGAGTCGTATATACTTTTGTGAGTTACATTACAATGCTGTGTTTATCAATTGCATCTTCATGAATGGATAGTAAGTACGAACCTGCCGTGCGCATAACTTGCATAACCGATCCAAAATAGAGCAGTGTGTCAATACTCAATACTGCCTTTGTAAAGTTAAGAGCCTTTTCGAGTAAGGGTGACAAAGATAGTGAAGTGTCGAGTTAATGACATCATCCTGTGATATGTTCACACTCCGCCCACATCGCACGTGTCCTAAGGTTGCACCGATTGCGTGAAAATTAATATAATATTATTAATGCGCAATCGTCAACTATTAAAAACAACTTTATCGTGTTGTGATACGAAGTTTTATTACCTACCGGTTTTTTTAGACTTATTGTTATTTTGGTGAATAATGGTAAACTTACGTCTTTTTTTTTTTCTTGAAGACGCCTCCAGACTACAGTCTCTATTAGGTACTCTACTTAACTATTAAGTGGCTGACACCTTCCTTACCACTTGGTAGGTACCTACTTCGGCATAATGTTCCAGAAAAATAATACCTACTTAGTTAATTTACCTAGGTACTAAATTTTAATTTTTTATGAAGAAAATATTATTATTTCCCACATCCAAATTTAAATTACCTAGTTAGGTACTCCTACTTTGTTTTCCTTTAAAACATGGTTACTGATGGAGATGTTTTGAAAGGTTTTTGTGCTACATGCTTAGGTAGGTAGGTACTCACTACGAATATTATATTTGAATTATTATTACTTATTATTTTTAGCATTTTATTATTTTTATTTATTATATAAGACGTTCTGCCTACCATTTTTTTTAATTTTCCATACGCCAGAAGACTAAGTTTAAATTATGTTAAATTCACGTACCTACCTGCCTACTTACCCCCTCAAGGCTCAGGACCTCCTAGAATTTTAATATCATTATGATATCTCTATAAAAAAAATTCGAAAATAATGACTTAACGTGGTGGCACCAGTTATGGACAGGGTTAAGCGCCGAGTCAAACATGAGGAGCTATAACTTTTTTATTATTTAATCTAGAGTGTTATAATTTTACAATGATATACTCAGATATACAGAGCTTCTCACTAACTGCTAAAATTTAGAAATAGTCGAACGAGTTTTGAAATATGGAAACCTAAAAACGATCAACTGAAATATGTAAAAATCTTTATGATGGACAGTCTAAATCCAGTTATGGACACCCAGTGATGGACAGTGTGTTTTTATCCGATTACTGCAAAGCCAAAAGGAAGGGTTATGATTTTTGTAGTCTATGTATGTATGTTTGTATCCAATTTTTTGTTCTAGCGAAGCACCTAAACTACTGGGCCAATGTTGATGAATGAGGTGTTAATTGATTCGTTGTTATAGTTTGGGGGTGACATAGGCTACATTTTATATGCGAAAAAATCGAGAAGTGACGTTCGCACAGCTAAATTGGAATATTAAGTTAGTTTTAGATAGACATAACAGATGGCGCCAGTAGCCGCTTGCCCCGCCTTTTCTTCCATTAGTACACAATTGAATACACGTTTTTCTATGATATAATATGGTTCGAATATGGTTGAGCGAAGCAATGGCTGGATCATGCGTCATGCTCGTGAACGGGTGCCACCGTCGGAAATGGGGCTACTTTTGTCTGCCCTTCTTCACATGTGTAGAATTGTAAGCACCATTCCGAACCTGTGGTAGATTCATTTGTCGATTCGTAAAGGCTTCCGAAAGTTTATCTGAATAAAATTATGATTACTTATATAAATGATAAAAAGGCGTGGATTTGACTCGTTCCAGCAATGCGCGAGACGGCAATTCAATCATGTACTTAACATAAAATTGTTATATTGATATTGTAAATTTGGAAAAGAGCAACCGCCGAGTTTCTTGCTGGTTCTTCTCGGTTGGAACGGCATTCCGAACCAGTGGTAGATTCATCTGACTATTCAAAAGCACTTGTAAAAGTTTATTTGAATAAAAAACTTTTCTATTCTATTCTATTCTATTCTATTCTAAATTATTATTTTTAACCCCCGACGCAAAACGAAGGGGTGTTATAAGTTTGACGTGTCTGTGTGTGTATGTGTGTGGGTGTGTGTCTGTCTGTTCCCCTGTAGTGCTCAAACGGGTGAACCGATTTGAATGCAGTTTTATTTCGTTTGAAAGGTGAATTAGTCGACAGTGTTGTTAGCTATGTTAAATGAAAATCGAACCAACATGGCCGTCGCTACAAAATGGCGGATTACATATTTTATCACAACTGCCTTAATATGGGTATCAAATGAAAGGACTTGACTAGTAGAATAGCACTATGCAAATCCAAGATGGCCGCCGCCACAAAATGGCGAATGTCAGGGGTTTTTTTAATTTTTAATTTATACTTGTATACTATTATGAGTAGTCGGGTTTTAGTTTAAGTATTTAAATATCACTTGCTTTAACGGTGAAGGAAAACATCTTGAGGAAACCTGCATGCCTGAGAGTTCTCCATAACGTTCTCAAAGGTGTGTGAAGTCTGCCAATCCGCTTGGCCAGCGTAGACTATGGCCAAAAGCCTTCTCACTCTGAGAGGAGACCCGTGCTCTGTAGTGAGCCGGTAATGGGTTGATCATGATGATGATGATGATGATGGGTTTTAGCTTACGAACTTTATCTCTTGTTTTATTTTATATGGATTGTGGGCAAACGAGCAAGCGGGTCACCTGATGTTGAGTGATTACCGCTGCCCATGAACATTTGCATCACCAAAGGAACCACTAATACGTTGCCGGCTTTTAAAGAATTTGTTGATCCGCTCCTTGATTATTTCGAATAATATATAAATATCAAAGTTACGTAGAAACAACCAAGGTTCGTCACATTTCAATTTGACACTTGTGTATTTGAGGACGTTTACAAAATGGTTCCATAATTTTTTATTTGCTTCAACTTCTTAATCCTGATGCTGTAGGGTACTACCCACCTAAACTAAAGGGATTCGGGAACTGTTCACTATGACTTCATATTTTTGGTACCAAGCTTAGATTGAATCACGGACCTCTGAGTTCCAGCTCCTTAATCCTGATGCAGCACGATACTGCTCACATAAGCAGCGAGGAATTTTCGCCTGTTTTTTGAAAAGATGAATAAGTGTTTTTCTAGGCCTGTAAAAGGTTTCCTTTCTTCTTGCGTAATAATTACTTGGGCACTGTCCAAGAGGGCAAAAGGTGATCCTTAGCTATGGAGAATCTTCTTTCTAGGTGAAAGAAGGTTCCTCATTCATAGCTACTCGTATGACACGTTTTATTATTAACACTTCTTTATTTTGTGTTAATATAGAGCTAGGCCCCATATTGCATACTAGCGGATGCCTGTGACTTCGTCCACGTGGATTCAGGTTTATTATAATCCCGCGGGAACTCTTTGTTTTTTCTAAGCTCCTTTGAGCACATACCTACATTTCTAAAAAATGTTAAAAGTGGCGCATCTAAATGGAACTACAGTAATAGGTATTAATTTTTTAACCCTTTCCCACCCATCAGATTTTTTTTTTTTGCATGGAAACCATAATTATTTTTTTAAAACAAGTATAATATTGTTAAAAAATAAAAAATATCAACTGCGTGATAAATTTTTTTCTCTTTCACTTTTGATCACAATATTTTTTAGTCAAAAAAATTATATTTTCGGAATCACCTTTTCAACCCCTTTAATTCTTCTCAAGTGGGGTGTCCCCACTTGATAAGATTTGAAGGAAAAAAAATTTAAGATGCAATCCTTCTACTGTACCGAACTGAACCGATTTGGCTGAAATTTTGATGGAGATAGATTATGCCATGACTTAACACATAGGCTACTTTTTATCCTGAAAAATCCTCAGTTCTCACGGGATTTTGAAAAAACCAAAATCTATAGCTACGGTTATAGGTAGATTACTATAGCAAACCTCCTTGAAAGTAGCTATAAAAGTTGCATAAGGGAGCGGGAACGGGAACCGGAAATCCACGATTCCCTTGGGATTTGTGACAAGTATAAATTAAAAATTTAAAAAACCCCCGACATTCGCCATTTTGTGGTGGCGGCCATCTTGATTTTCATCAAACAGCTAATAACACTCTCGACTAATTCACCTTGCAAACAAAAAAAACCGCATTCAAATCGGTTCATCCGTTTGAGCGCTACAGGGGAACAGACAGACACACACACACACACAGAGAGAGAGAGACACGTCAAACTTATAACACCCCGTCGTTTTTGCGTCGGGGGTTAAAAAACCGAAATTCACGCGGGCAGAAGCTAGTTAAGTTTAATTTTGACTTGTAATTGTGTTTAAATGATAAGAATAGATAGGTCCATGACTGGATTTTTGATGTGTTTCCGATCCAGTAATGGACATCCCCTCTAAAACTTGAAAATAACTATATGTCGCATTTATTCCTTCACAAGCATGTTTTAAAGTTTATATCTAAGTGATTTAATCATTGTAAATTTACATTTTAATCAGAAACGAGAATCCATCGATCAAAACGTTTATTTACCTTCTTAGCGATTTGCTTAAGAAAACTATTGAAATCGAAAGATATTTGCACACAACATTTTGTTCGCCTTGCCATTTTAAAACAAAATGGCCGTTTCATATGATATTTGTCAATATGACAAACAGATCCCTATTCTACATGGTTTAAATGTTGCCAGCTGTAAAACTCTAATCTAGCTCTTATTTTTGTTAAAAACGGTGAAGGTGGTCAGCTACTGGTGCCTGGTCCATACCTGGCGACACCACGTTACCAACCGTTTACCAAAAATCTGCCCTAAAGTGGCTGGTTTCGCCATTCACGCGTGTCTTTCTCCTAACTACTAACTAACTAGGTATATGACTTACTTATTTTATTTTACAAACAAATAAGTAATATAATAAAACATTTTTCCCCATGAAATAGACATCAAATACCTATAATAGTTTCGTTACCCGAAAAAAAGGTAAACCTAACTCATCTACGACAAAGGACCCTAGAGATTGAGAATGCCAATAAATAACTTCCTTTCAACCCGCCACTTTGGTTCAAAGATAAATGACATTAAAAGTAGGTAAGCTAAGAGTTGTTCTAATATGAATTTGATAGTCACTAGCAGTTACCCATGACTTTGTCCATGCAGAATAATTTTTTCTGGTACTAGTTTATTCCGTTTACGCCTGCTTGATCAAAGTTTCAACAGAATAGGTTTAGCCTTTTCGAAAAGTACTTAGCTGAAACAAAAAGACAGACAAGCGAAAATTGCTTAGAAATTACATGCGTAAGAAGTGAAATATTGGTTAATATCATATCATGCTCATTATTTTAATTCATATTACCTACCTACCTACTTGGTAGACAGTAAAAATAATAATAACTAAAAAGATACGATTGTCATCTTGTATTTAAACACTGACGTCATTTTCAAAAGCAGACCCTGAAATATCTCGAAAATCCATATCCAATTTCTTAGAAAAAATATTATAATAAATAAATAAAATAAATAAAATCATTTTATTTCAGGTCGGTGTGACCCATATAAAATAAAGTACAGAATAAAAATTTGCACAAAATAATATAAACATTAAAAATTAAAATTAAAAATGAATAATCATTTTAAGTTTGGGGTCTGGTGTACCCTTAGCCAGTGTTTATAAAACACGTTGTCAGGAGATACCTGAGCGACGACTTTGATCAGATTATTATTAGAATTGGGGACGGTTTCCCAGAAACCCGCAATTCTATTTCGGATAATGGCGAAGTAGTCCGGGACACCAGCATCAGCAAACATGCTCGACGCGCTACAATACCTTGGTATTTTTAATAAAATACGAAGTGCATTGTTATACTGTACCCTGAGGATGTTAAAGGATCTTTTAGTGTATTTGATCCACAATTGTGACGTATAAAAACTCATGCAGTAAGCTTTAAACAGTGTAACTTTAACATCCTCAGAGCACCGAGCAAATCGGCGAGCGAGCATGTTGCACCGTATTGCCAGTGACCTTCGCTCCCGTTCTATGTCAAAATCGTCGCTCAGGGATCCCGTCAACATGTGTCCAAGATACTTGAACCGCTGCACAACCCGAACTGGTGATCCGTCTAACCAAACTGGTGGAATCCTCTCCGGACCCTTGCCAGCTCTAAAGATTAATATTTCTGATTTGCGTACATTATATTTTAATCCGTGCCTTAAGGCATAATTTTCGCAAATCCTTACTAATTGGCGAAGACCATTTATTGAGGGGCTAAGCAGCACCATATCATCAGCGTAGCTTAGGTTGTTAAAACAAACTCTGTCAATGTGGCAGCCTATACCAGTACTACTTAGCTCCTCAATTAAGTCATTGATGTAAAGGTTGAACAGGTCCGGAGAGGTTAGACCACCTTGACGCACACCACATTCTAGTCTAAATTCACTAGAAGTTGTGTCGCCCCAACGCACAGTATTCGTTTGGTTCTCGTACCAGTATCTCATCAGTTCGACAATACTGTTGTGGACATTTAAGACACGCATTTTTCTCCATAATATATTATAATTAACAAGATCAAATGCGCGACTAAGATCTAGGAAACACGCATAAATAGATGTTTCACGACTTTTATAGAAATTCACGGCGTGCTTCAGAGACAGTATTGCCGAGTCTGTAGAGAGACCGGAACGAAAACCAAACTGAGCATCATTTATCTGAACGTTCTTCATCAGTTCAGGCTGCAGCAGCCGTTCAAGCACCTTTCCCGCAATTGTCCCCAACGATATTGGCCTGTAATTCGATAAGCTTGACATGTCACCTGTTTTGTTTTTTGGCACAGGAATCACTACTGTCTTTAACATACCAGCAGGAAGATAGCCATGTGTAATGCAGGTATTGACTAGTATTGAAAACGCCTCATATAACTTTTCTCCAGCGTAGAGCATGTGCTCAACACTGAGACCATCATATCCTGGCGACTTACCGCGCTTCATATCTTTAATAGTTCGGAATATACTGGTTGGACTAAACTGTAATATTTCTGGTGATGGTGACGAGTGCTTCAAATCAGGCAATTCTGCTACGTCTAATGGCTTTACAGAGAAATGCTTCGCAAACATGTCGGCTATCTCCCTGCTGTCTTGTACATTATTGACACTCATGGGCCTGCTTTCTTTTTTCTGTAATAGTTTGGTTGCTTTCCAAAACTGTGTAAAATTTTTATTAGCTCTATGTATCGCTAAAATGTCCATTTTTATAGATTCTTCATTGTTCTGACACCATTTTAATTTCTTCTTAAATATAGCTCGAGTCTTTACCATATCATTATATATTTCTCCACTATTAGGCTTACCACACTCTATCCAAAACTTAAAACATAGTTTTGCATTTTGATGGCTTTCTTTTACGTGGCGATTCCAGCCAATAACATGTTTTTTATTGCAGGATTTATGGCCACCAGACCCCGTCAATTTACTATTTATTGCTGCATATTGCAATATAGCAATAATATTATCATAAAAATTATCTATATATTCCTTATAACTATCCAAGCTTCCATTATATTGACTAGATATATATATTATGTAGAGTTGGTATTAAATATTAAATTAAAAATAATAATATATATTGCAATATTTTTCTGATTTTTACCAATGCTAGTTACTAAACTCAAACTTATTATTTTAACTTTGTAATTTATATGCCGTTAACTCACACTAAATTACTGACCGTAATAATTAACTTCATAACTAGCTTATGCGCAAGACTGTCCGCGTGAATTTAAGTTTTTGGACACCCCTTGAGAACTCTTTAATTTTTCGGGATAAATAAGTAGGATACACCTATTTGTCTCGATACAACTTATTCGTATGTGAAATTTCGTCGGTTCAGTTGTTCAGCCGTGAAAAAGTAATTGACAAACTGATAAATAGACAGACACAGGAATTGTGCATTGTAGAGTCTACATCTCCTGAGGATGCTAAGGTGTCGGAGTGAAACGATCGTCGAGTTTGTTTTGGTGGTGGATTTATGTGGTTACACGGTGGTGGTGCTTGGGTTTCGCTTGGTTGCTTGTTTTTCCTGCATATTCAACAGCAGGAGGGCTGACAGGGCATAGCACATGCTGCACGTGCTATGCCCTGTCAGCCCTTAAGCTTATGCCCTGTCAGCCATACAAGTTTGACTATTTTGCGGATTTTAGCAAAATAATTTTGACTTTTCATCATAAAGTATGGAATAATTGCCTAAAAACATTAGAATAAAATCACAGATAATACATTCTATAACGACGTAATGGCGGAAACTTTTTTATTACTATAAGAACTAGTAGGTATCCATTGTTCTAAGTAACGCTTAATAATTTTGCACAAATTGTTGCACACGAGATATAGTTAATAACGTAATAAGTAATTTAGATGATGATTCATTTGACCACGATATATGAATAATTATGAATTATTCCTTAGGTGGTATCTTTTATGTTTCACCGCTAAGTTATATTGAACCTTGTTGCATATTTTGTCATAATGTAAGTAGACATCGTTATTTATTTTTATCCGACCTTAAAGACCTTTTGGTGACTTTAAACAATGGAGCAATGGACTGGCAACTCTGAAGCCTTCTTTTAAATAAAATTAATAACATGACAGAGACAATCATATTTTTTTTCTACTGTTACTCTATTATTTTTGTCGTCTTCTATCGAGTTTTGAAATTATATTTTTGTAAAATGCGTGCAAAAATAGTCCTTAAAAAATGTTAAGTCTTCGTTACACCACGATATCCACAATTGAAAACTGGCTTTTGCTAGAGCAAGTGTAGCGAAAATTCGAGATGGAAAACGTCCGAGATTTTCGCCATTTTGCAGATGGCCATCCTGCAGCACATCTCTGGATTTCAACAAAAATTCCACAATCCACGAAGGATATCTTATGCCAGTCCACTATATACAGTCCACTTTTTATGTCAATGATTAATATGAAACTTATGAAAGTACATATCCGTATACGGACATCTTTCTATGTGGATGGTCCAACATAATATTATTGTAGGCAGCGGAGCACGAAGACCGTCATCGCTAGGGTTGTCAACCGTCCCAGATTTTCCGGGACGTCCCGTTTGTGGGGAAAGATTAAACCGTCCTATCAAGAGCCCCTTGTCACAGCCCTTGTGGGACACGCCTATTGTCCCAGGAAAACAATGTGGTTGAATTGAGTTTTTAATTTTATTAGCATACAGCCTTTGAGAGGTTTATATTCAACATAATTTGGAAATCCAATATTTACAGTTGAGCCATTTTTTCTGTAAGTACACTAATATTTTATGCCTATTAATATTATTGATATCGTCCTACTAAAGTAAATTAATAATTGGCCCCTAAAATTAATAAATCTTGGCTATCGAACAAAAAGTCCCGAAATTAATTACCGTGCTTATTTGCAATTATATAAAAATTGTTTTTATGTCATGCCGCGATTCTTATAATTCATTTTATTATAATTTCTAAACTCACTAATTTGCTTTTAATTGGATAATTGCTTTCATGTACGAACTCTAAGGTTTAACGCAGAATGCCTCGTTATGTCCGAGACCAATTTGTATTCATCATCGGCTGACTTTAGAGGAACGAGCTCAATTTTATGTTCTATGATGATGATGAAAATCTAATCGGATTGACGAGAATTTCTCATATTTATTTTAATATTGATTGACACATCATTATTAAAACAATTTGATCTTTTACAAGACTTACTTACTTACTCTGATGTTTGTAATACCGTGTTTCACTTCTATACCAAATAGCAAATCTACGTTTTTATCGACTTTTGTGGGACCCATCGGTAGTCTGCGATAGGCGTAGGTATAGCTGGTGAACAATTGTGTAAGACGTTCGACCTTCTTTGTAGCGTCTTTAGAAACAACAGTTTTATAATAATTACATAAAATAACAATAGCAATCTTTTAACTGAGTAATTTTTATCAAGACACGATCTGCTTTATAGCATCTCCGCTTTTTGACAGAATCTCGTGATAAATAAGAATAATAACAAGCTCTATGCAAGTTAATCAATAGTTTTTCTTAAATAAAGTGGTGCTAGATATAAAAAACCGGCCAAGTGCGTAGCGGGCCACGCGCAGTGTAGGGTTCCGTAGTCACAATCCTCGAAAAACAGATATAACTCCTTAACCTGTGAACCCTTTCTTCAAGTTCCTATATACTGCCATTTGGCTGATAGAGGGGGGGACACTTGACTCTAATAAAAATTAGCACTTTAAAACATCATATTTTACAAACGGATCTAGAAATCGAAAAATGATGTTCCTACACCCACAGTATTTTTAAAAGACCTATTCAACGATACCCCACACTATGGGGTAGACGAGAAATAAAATATTCATCCCCACTTTACATGTAGGGGAGCTACCCTAAAAAAAATATTTATCAAAATTTTATTTTACCACTTTGTTGGAGTGATTATAACCATGCCAAATTACAGATTTCTAGCACTCTTATTACTCATAGTCTCTGAGATTAACCGAGGACGGACGGACGGACGGACAGACAAACGGACGGACATGGCAAAACTATAAGGGTTCCTTGTTTACTACGGAACTCTAAAAATGGATGTATCGATAGATAGATAAAAAGATAGTTATAGATAAACTATATGTTTTCATAGATCTACACAAATTATGAAAGCATCCAAGCCTCTTTTGAGTCGTTATATTTTCAACTACAAAATAAATTCGTCATCCTCATAACTTATATATAAATAAATAGATAGATATACAAATAAATTAAATTGCAGGATTCCACATTAAAAATCACAAATAAAATTATCTATTTATGTATCAGCGATTCGCTTTAAACATAATTACTATAGTTAAAAGTATGTAATACATTCTCATGCAAACAATGTATTTAGCATGCATGTATGTTTGCAAATGTCGTGTTTTGCATGCGTCTGAGTACATAACAGTTATTGGCATACAATATACATGAAGCAAGATCACTTCCTTCCTGCAAAGATTGATATTACTTTGTGGATAAACATGATATACGCGTAGTGGATGGAAAATGCATTCACATAGGACAGTGAAGCATTAAATAAATAACCAAAGATGTTACGTTATATTATGTAGGTAATTTTAATATTTTTGATTATTTTATTATTTTCATACTCGTTAGTAATCGGTCACTTTCGGTTGTGGAACAATGTACTAATCTTATCTGCTTTCTGCAAATAAATCTATAGGTAACACATTGTATTGGAATAACATTAAATAATAGTACCTAGTTTATGAAACGGTTGCATAATAGAGGTTATTAAAACATGAGTGTGGGTTTAAAAAACGAGCCGCAGGTGAGTTTTTTAATAGTATCACACGAGTGTTTTAATACCTAATTGATATTTAATACCTAAAAGATTGTTGGTCGGTGGTCAGGTGGAGTTAAATTTTCTTCAGTATCACTGCATAGACATTTTTCCGCACAATAAAAATCATGTCTTGTAAAGTTTTGAGTAACAAAAACAACAAATATAAAATTTAAATAATATAACTAGCATATGGCGCCAAAATTCAGTTGTTACCATAAAGAAATTAATAGTAGTAGAGGAGCCCTAATGTCCTATAGAAATTAGTGGATCGGAAAATAGCTCAAGCTTATCAAAATTTTCATAAGTGTGTAAGAGACAACATTACATTTTTGACATAATAATAAAACAGTTTGTGGCAGACTTAAAACAAAAGATGGCCTCCCTAAATTGTATACATGAACACTCAACACGCACAACTTGAGACATCACAATGAACACGCGCCAATTTATGTCTTCGGATTGTGCGTGTATGATACCTAATCGAAGCGTGTGTGAGTGTATTTTTGACACGTTTTTAAAGTAGGTATGGCTTCTCCATTACTATTAATTTCTCAATGGTTGTTACGACGTAAACGACCAAGGAGGTCGCGCGAATTTCCCGCCATGGCTGAAAAATCTAGAACCCAGAGCCTGTAGGTACTATAATGGAGAAAAAATTATTTTATAACATTACTTTGCAATAATTTCCTAAGTAGTGTTATAATGAACTTATTTAATTTTTTTTTAATATTATAGATGTATGTGAATAAAGTAGTCCAATATATGACACATTTTGATTTCTTAATCGGGATTTTAAGATATGAGAGTAGATAAAAAAAGTTGCAATACCCATGTGCCACTGGTAAGTGATACAGCAAGCACGCCTTTAAAGTGGAATTACTCCACAACTTTTCTATATGGAATTCACGTTTCGCTTGTGCGGCCCTTAATGACAGTATGTAATTTCGTAGGTATGTTATGTTTTTTTCTACCTTGGCTCGTTTACAACAGGTTTCGGGGAACTGGAAAATAAGAAATAAGGGTCAGCGCGGCACACCGGCGGAAAAGAACAATAACCTCCTTTGCCTGGCCCTCGAGCCACCGATGACGCATCGATATTTTTAATGCCGAGAAATTATAAGCTGCATTTCTTTTTCAATGTAAGAAATTCGCACGGGCATGAAATAATGGGAACATAAATAAGTAACAAACAACTAAAAATAACATGCAAGTTGCCATGACCAGAGGCAAGCTTGAGAATAAGGGGTCGTTCATAATATAAGGTACATATGTGGCGATTACGCGATCAACGCGCGAATAAAAGTTGGAACCGCTTCACGTTTGCGCCAGCATACGTATTCTGAGGTGACTTAATTAATTGGCATCGCTCGATGCAGACGATCCTATTATTATCTATTACTAAACTATTGAAACCAACGCATGTAAGCTTATCAGAAGCAGGTTGCCGGCCGGACCCCGAAACGTGGCAGCTGAAACGGCTACACTGGCATATTTTGTCAGTTTTTTTTTTCACAGACTAGCTACCAGAGGAACTGGCAATGGATTGGACCGCTTGGGGGTTTCTCTGCGTAATAAAACAAGTGTAAATTAAAAATTTTAAAAACCCCTGACATTCGCTATTTTGTGGCGGCGGCCATCTTGGATTTGCATAGTGCTATTCTACTAGTCAAGCTCTTTCATTTGATACCCATATTGAGGGCGTTGTGATAAAATATGTAATCCGCCATTTTGTAGCGGCGGCCATCTTGGACCGATTTTCATCAAACATAGCTAACAACACTCTCGACTAATTCACCTTTCAAACAAAAAAACCGCATTCAAATCGGTCCATCCGTTTGATCGCTACAGGGGAACAGACAGACACACACACACACACACGCACACACACACACACACACAGAGACACGTCAAACTTATAACACCCCGTCGTTTTTGCGTCGGGGGTTAATCAGAAATGTGGAGATCCGTGGATGAACAGCCAATGAACAGCTCTCGACCGACAGACGGAGTCCCGAGGTGATTGAATTCCGACCTTGCACCGGGAAGTGCAGTTTTAAATCCCACATATGGACCAACGACATCAGAATTTTTCCAGGGAGCGGCTAGATTTAAGTGGAAATTCCTACAAGGGACCTATGTCGAGCAGTTGACGAAGACGACCGGAAGAAAAGTTTATGACACGCTCAAAAGAGTCCTAATCGGAATAGCTGTGTGCTTAGGAGAAATGTGCGAACAAACGTAACCATTTCAAGAGTCTCAGCTTGCCTAAGTCGAGGCTGCGCCAGCTAAAACTTTTCACATGTATACTTACTAATCTTGCGATGTAATATGTATAAAGCATGTATTTAGTATAAGTAGGTACATACATATTATTATGAGATATAGGCACTCTACTATATGATATTGAATTGTAATTAGAAGTTGTAGGTACTTCGCCATAATTGATTTCTGAGTGGGTGGCCTGGTCTGCATCGACACCCAATAGCAATCAGCCAACGAACAAATATACTCGTATTATTATTAGCACTTAGGTGTAATCAATCATATTATTGTGTAGCGACAAAAAGATTTTATTTAAAGTATTATTCTTCAGCCCACCAAAATACGTATAGCAGAATTGCTGTAATAATGGTTAATGATAAAAGGATCGATTAATTCCCACAGTTAAATTTATCTTAGCTGTAATGGAAAAGGAATTCAATGAGCTATACTATGAAGTGATCCTATGATGGGTCACTTTTACACTCATCCCTCGCTATATGCATCCTCCTTGCTGCCAATGTGGCAGCATAAAGGTAAATGGTTAGCACTATCCATCAGCTAGGTAGGTACGTCAGTTATAATAGGTGGTTATAGGCCTACCACCGTTACAGTATGGCAGCTACAGTATTGAAATCCTCTCTGATTGGCTACTGTTTCCTTACTATTGGCTAAAATGCACACTTGCAGCCATAATACCGTCATCTCATCATCATTATGATCAACCCATTACCAGCTAACTACAGGACACGGGTCTCCTCTCAGAATGAGACGGGTTCAGGCCGTAGTCTATTAGGTGCGGATTGGTAGGCTACCCACGAATTTGAGAACATAATGGAGAACTCTCTGGCATGCAGGTTTCCTCACAATGATTTCCTTCACCGCTAAAGCAAATGATGTTGAATTGCTTAAAACGCACTCCGAAAAGTTGAGGTGCGATGCCGGGTCCTGAAAAGAGTCCTGAAGTGATACTATACTATATAGCTACTATCACCGCTTGAAAATACCATAAATCCCTCCAATCGTGATTGCAATCGTCATACTGTAGCTATCAAAATAGGGCAGTAAACCTAGTGTTACGAGCGGGAGTGTGACGAAGGAAATGAAAACTACCTTTCATTGGCATAACCTACTTTTGAAATATAACTCTATGCAGACTGGTACTTACAACTCTATAAAATTTCGTAGTTGTTACCGACGTCGTTAAAGGAAAAATTAATACGAGACTTTTTATCCTGTTAAATATAACTAGCGCAAGAATTCTCGTTAATTTTTTACTCTCGTTGAGAGTACGTACAACGTCAGCGAAACAAAGGAAAGTGTGAAAAAATGCAATATCGTAGGCGAGAGAAATTGTTTTACTGCACTATAAATTCTTAAACAAGGAACAGTGAACTCAAAGTGAAACTGATTGGCATTGGGAAAATTTTGTATGAGTCTGTTATTTATAGGATAAAAACCCACTCAAAAATATTTTTGAAGAGTCGGAAGACTATTTTTTTCTTTATTAATTAAGTGTTCCAGTCATATAATTATCATCCGATAGCTGAATAGGTACTGAAGTGATAAAAATTGTAAAGATGCTAATCTGCTGAGATGGAGTATATCTGGCAGATATACCTAGTACCTATAGATCCGTGTCGCATGACATAATGTGGTTTTTCATTTACGATCAGTGGTTTTTCTGACATCTGTTACAGTCGATGTCTCAGCTCTCCATCTAATTTTGCTCCTGCACACGAGCTCGGTATGCTAATTGGTTTTGCATCTCTTTAACGCCATGTACCTGTCTATTGATCCAAGGCCTAGCTAGTTGAGAAACACAAATTACTATAGTTAGTACGTAAATTTCTATTAAAGGGAGAATAAACACGTTAGAGACATATTATAATTATTATATTAGAATAGAATAGAATAGAATAGAAAAGTTTTTTATTCAAATAAACTTTTACAAGTGCTTTTGAATCGTCGATTGAGTCTACCACAGGTTCGGAATGCAGTTCCAGCCGAGAAGAACCTGTAAGAAACTCGGCGGTTGCTCTTTTTAAAATAACATTATAACAATTATTATTATTAATGTACATGATTGAAATGCCGTCTCGCGCATTGCTGGAACGAGTTAAATCCAAGCTTTTTTATCGTTTATATAATCTTCAGTTGTATAATAAGCTTTTTTTATGAGCATACTTTTAAGAAAGTTCTTAAACTTGTGTAAAGGCAAGTCTAAGACATATTTTTTATTCGGATAAACTTTTACAAGTGCTTTTGAATCGACAAATGAATCTACCACTGGTTCGGAATGGTGCTTACAATTCTACACGTTAAGAAGGGCAGACAAAAGTAGCCCCATTTCCGACGGCGGCACCCGTTCACGAGCATGACGCATGATCCAGCCATTGCTTCGCTCAACCATATTTGAGGGAACGTAACAACCCGCACCACACGACACCACCACAGAAATGTTTAAAGAGAGCGTGACATACTTAGGCTACCCATGATTAAAGCATCGAATTGAACACCAATAATCGAATACTCCTCAAGTTATAATAGCGTATAAAGCGAATAAATTAAATCCATGCTTTTTTATCATTTATATAATCTTCAATTGTATAATATGCTTTTTTCATGAGCACACTTTTAATAGAATTCTTAAACTTGTGTAAAGGCAAATCTAAGATTTGTTGTGGAATTTTGTTATAGAACATTACGCCCATTCCCACAAACGACCTTTGGACCTTTTTGAGGCGTAATCGAGGAATCACTAGTCCATCTCTATTTCTTAACCGCCTATCGTGTAATTCACACTTTTTATTGTAACTGTGAATGTTTTGCTTAACAAAAATTATGTTGTTATAAATATATTGAGAAGCTACTGTAAGAATACCTATTTCTTTAAATTTCTCTCGAAGGGAATCCCGCGGTTTTAAATTATAAATTGCGCGAATTGCCCTTTTTTGTAAAACGAAAATTTTTCCAATATCAGCTGCTTTACCCCATAGTAAGATTCCATACGACATAATACTATGGAAATATGCAAAATAAACTACTTTTGCAGTTTCTACGTTCTATTATATTATCGTAATATTCTATTGCGAATAGAACTTCGCTATACCAAATTCCAAGAACCCGGACGGTTTCGAAACTATTATAGTTGGGTTGGGCACACACCTACAAAAACGGACATACGATACAGACGTGTTATTTGTAATTATAAGTAAGTAGGTATACCAATTACGGTAGTTTAAATTCTATAATAGGCCATCGTTTCATAATACATTATGTATGATGTAGGTAATTATTTTTATATTTTTTATGTATAACTTCTAAATCTGTGCCAAGAAAACCTTAGACATCCACATACATACATATTTAATCGCATATACACATAATTATTGCACGGCAGTGGAGGACGGTAAAATATAAACAGGGCCCGGGGCCTCTACGTTTTTACGTCGTAGTGTATTAGACGCATAAGTACATAATAATAATTATTAAATAGGTACAATAGGTTCGGTTACACGCAGTGACCCGATATTTGATGACCCATTATTTATTTTTGCCAGACTGCCTGGATACATTTATATTCACTATCGCAAGATATGATGCCCGCGACTTCGTCAGCGTGAATTTAGGTTATTTAAAATCCTGTGGGAACTACATGCTTGCATGTCAATTTCCGGGACGCAAGCTACCTCTGTATCAAATTTCGTATAAATCGGTTAAACGGCTGGACTTTAAGAATCCCGTGGGAGCTCTTTAAAATCGGTTAAACTGTTGGGCTGTGAAAAGCTAGCAGACAGACAGACACACTTTCGCATTTTAATATTAGTATGGATTTATGTACTGTTTGTTTGCATTTCACTCAATCTTGCAAACTACGTGAATAGTTTAATAAATAGTAGCAATGTTGCTCTTAGCGGATGTTTCAAGCATGGCATTCCACGTTTACGTCACGTATAGTTACTCTAGCGGCACGCTATGATGGCCGGTTTGACGTTTGTCCGCTCATGAAGTTCCGTATTAATTGATAACGACTTTGAAGGAAATAATTGTATTACTTTATTGACGATAGTGATGTGCAGAGATTCATAAATTTTATCGAATGTAGTTTTAGGTTTAGGACTCAAAATTTATTTATTAAATTGATTTCTTAAATGTATACAAGTGTAGAAAAATCAGTTTGCACCATTTAAGGGGTGAATGTACTTGTGAATATGAACAATTTTCACTATGTGGACAAACCTCTGAAATCGCAAAAAAATATCAATAAATTTTTAAAAATGGAATCTAATACGATCGTCACATAGGATCGCTGGCTAGCACAACTACTACCTCCGGCAAACTCGCGTCAATGCTCAATGCAAAACAAAGCAGTTTCGAATTGACGTTGCTTCGAAAAGTATAAACTGTCAGTGCAATGCGATTGTGATATAGTTTTGACCTGGCTTTGGATTTCAAATATTGATACTGCATTACTGTTGACCCTTGCTCGTTAATTTGGACTCTGTTCAAGCCCTTTGTTGTGGATTTCGTCGATATGACCGAACGTACGCAGAGAACTGTTCTAAATAGTCAGACACGTGAGTTCGTAATACGCCTTCGTAACTATTTCGATCGTGAAGCTCAAAATGGAGGGCCAATTTTACCTATAACGTCAGTGGTTGAACGCGTAGCTGATGCGCTTAATATTGGACAACGAACTGTTAGACGGATAACTAAAAAAAAATATGGCGAGACTGGCACAGAAGAAAATAAACTTCACACACCAAAAAAGAGAAAACGAGCAAAACCAGTCGTAGGCATCGATAGCTTTGATGCCGATGCTATCCGAAGACATGTTTACGGCTACTATTTACAGAAGGAGTATCCAACAAGAAAAAAGTTGGTGCATTCACTGAAGGAAGCTGGATTATTCTTCGGTGGGGAAAGTTCTTTAACGAAGATTTTGAAGACCATTGGATTTCGATACAAAAAATGTAACAAACGCAAAATATTGATGGAAAGATTTGATATAGCGATGGCAAGGTATACTTTTTTACGGCAAGTGAAAGAAATCAAAAATTGGCAAAATGTTGTGTTCTTGGATGAAACATGGCTTAATGCTAACCATACTGTAGGCCGTTCTTGGAACGATGACACAGCAGCATCTACTTCCAAAGTTCCTGTAGGAAAAGGATCGCGACTTATAATTTGTCACGCCGGAACCATCAACGGGTTTGTCGAAGGTTCTCTCATGGCTTTTGCGTCAAAAACCACTGGAGACTATCATGAAGACATGAATGGAGAAAAGTTTACTGAATGGTTTACCTCAATGTTGTGTAGCCTCCCTGAACCATCTATTATAATTATGGACAACGCCCCATACCACTCGATGCAAATTGACAAGCCACCTGCCCAATCCCAAAAGAAAGCTGATATCGTCGCATGGCTTCGTAAAAATGGCGTAGATGCAAACATGAATATGTTAAAAGCGGAATTAGTACGTCTTTTAAAAGAAAACAAACCAACCAAGATCCGATACGTCATTGACGAAATAGCATTAGAACATGGGCACAGAGTTATACGGTTACCGCCTTACCATTGTGAGTATAATGCGATTGAGTTGGTGTGGGCTCAAATTAAGGGATATGCTGCAAGACACAATACAGAACCCCCATTTACCACAAAAAAAATGCTAAAATTATTAGAAGAAGCTTGTGAACATGTGACTAAAGGAGACTGGGAAAAGGTTGTGAATAGAACTGTTAAATTAATAAGGGAAGATTATGAAAGAGATGTGAAAATAGATAATATTATAGAAAACGAACATATAATTATTAATGTATGTGATGATAGCAGTGACGACAGTGAAAATAGTAGTATGGACGAATCTGATTAATTATGGCCTTTTGTGGCACCTTTTTTGGTATCTTTTGTATTCATATGTTTCTTGTGTGCATATAAAGTATGTATATTCATTTTCGTTCAAATAAATTAAATAAACATATACATTTTTGTTTTATTAAACCTATTTAATCAGGTACAAAAACAAAACTTAATTGTTTTTTGTTCGAGAATAAATTGACATTCCACATCACTATTGTAATGTGTCAAACCGGCCATCATAGCGTGCCGCTAGGTTAGGTTAGTTTACATCTAAGTTTGGCATCTTGATTCTAGATCAACATTCTAAACTAAATAGTTAAACATGAAGTTATACGGCTTATACCATAGTTTCGGTATATTTTATAGAATAGAATAGAAGAGAATAGAAAAGTTTTTTATTCAAATAAACTTTTACAAGTACTTTTGAATCGTCAAGTGAATCTACCACAGGTTCGGAATGCAGTTCCAGCCGAGAAGAACCTGCAAGAAACTCGGCGGTTGCTCTTTTTTTAAAAATAACATTATAACAATTATTATTATTAATGTACATGATTGAAATGCCGTCTCGCGCATTGCTGGAACGAGTTAAATCCAAGCTTTTTTATCGTTTATATAATCTTCAATGGCAGGTATGTCACTTATTGGTAGGTACGTTATTGGTCGCCTGGGACGTATACAACGGGTTCCCCAGGCGTCCAGCATAGTCAGCAAGAGGGAACAGCCGTGGTGGTTTTAGTTAGGGTATACCCCCACTCGGGGGGAGTCCCACATAACCTCCGTTCTGCCCAAAGAACGGGGATAGCCATAAAGCTTTCCACCACGACAAAAAAAATAAAGGTATATGTTATTGGCAGGTATTGATTACTTGGCCAGACTACTGACGGATTATGTGTTACTAGGCATGTCTGTTTAGCGGTTTCCTCATTATTGCTAAAGTACTCATTTCATTTTGATAAATAAAAATTAGTTAACGTTGATTTCGTCGCATTCCACGTAGGCTTTGATGATAGTCCAATATGACTACCTAGTATGAAAAATATTATATTCAAGCAAATCCAACATTTATTTTTAATTTCTCATATACTACGAAGCGAAGTCTATGAATAAACATATACTTACTCGGTCTTAAGATGCACGTATTGTCACAATATGACTCAATGTTTACTGATGCGTGGTGACTATAGTTAACCATATAAGATGAGGAATTACTAGTTTTTCGCATAAATTCCTGCGATTTAACTATCTTGCCTTTTATGGTAACATCATACTGTACCGTGCGTAGAATTAAATAAATAAATAAATACTCACACAGACACACACGGTCGTCTGTTCCTAAAGTAGGCAACTTAATGCCTGTGTTATAGGTAACAGCCGACTGATAGACATATTTACATATAAATACATATATATTTTAATAAAGGTATACAATTATACATAGTATGTACTATGTATGTACTACATACATACATATTATAATAAAAATAATTAATTCAATATCAATGTTTTCCTTTTACCATTAAATTAGATACTTACTAAGTAAGTATAGAATTTTTTTTATGGAATGTCTTCATTCAGTTGGGTTTTGTGGCATGTGATATCGTTTTATACTCGTAACACGACAGATTACAGGTAAGTCTAATTTCTTTAGATATGTTTGATTAAAGGTAATTATTAGGTACAGCCTATATTTGGCGGTTTAGATTTCTAATCATTGTAACTTTCGTGTGAACTAGGGCATATGATTAAAGAAAACCTAGGGTAGTAATTAGATAGATTTTGTTTGAACGTTTTGTTAGCGATATGCTGTCTATTTTTCATTAAGCTTAATACATTTCCAAGTGGCACTCAATTTTATTACAAATGGTGATCTCACGGAGAAGAAGGTCCCAAACGAAGGTGACACCGAATGAAGGGACGAAGAACCGAAGCGAGAACTGGCGTAGCCCATTTAAAAACGCCCCAATGTTCACACACCCTTCGAATTTTTCTTTTTTTAACCGATATTTTTCAGTTAAAACTACTTTTGACCGACCTCTTTAGTCTTTATGGTCTTTACTTATTTTGCTGTTGTTTTGTTGAACTTTTGGCCGGTTGAAGCCCGATTCGCACATATTACTGAAACATCAGTGCCGGCACAGTTCCGGCACAGTGAAAAATATTATTTCATATAATATGAACGCGTTCACACCTGTAGTGTCCGTGTCAGTGACGACGCAGTGTTTCAGTGACAGTTCATAGATAAATAAAATAAAATAAAAATAAAAAAGCCTTTTATTCATCCTTAATATTTACAATTATTTCATTTCATGCATTATTTTATGAACATTATTTGAAAAAATTAAATAAAATAAAATAGAGAATTTGGAATACTTATTAAATTTAGATAAAAATGTAAAAAAAGCAAATGTCATTAATATGTAGAGGCGCCAGACAAGGCGACCCAATATCTCCGAGGATTTTCATTATAGTACTTCAAAATATAATGAAAAATCTTGACTGGTCACAAAAAGGAATATGTATTAATGGAACATACTTAAATAATTTAAGATTTGCCGACGACATTGTCCTCTTTTCTGAAACAGCAAATAATCTCGAAAAAATGATTAATGACCTGAATTCTGCAAGCCTCAAAATAGGCCTTGAGTTAAATACTACCAAAACAAAAGTTATG
This sequence comes from Melanargia galathea, assembly GCA_920104075.1. NCBI lineage: Eukaryota > Metazoa > Arthropoda > Insecta > Lepidoptera > Nymphalidae > Melanargia > Melanargia galathea. Next base: position 14,876,309 of record OV049863.1, on the reverse strand, counting down.
ACTAACAGCGTCGAAAAAGCTATACGCGTTCAAGATACTCCACTAGAATATGTTCAAGAGTATATATATCTTGGCAAACAAATTTCATTTAAAAAATCAAGACACCGAGATGAACTCGAAAGACGTATAAAAATTACATGGAATAAATTTTGGGCTTATAAGTACATACTCAAGTCAGATTTACCTATAAATTTAAAAACAAAAATAATGGACTCATGTCTGCTACCTTGTCTTACTTATGCTAGCCAAACCTGGATATTTAACAAATATACTAAAAATAAGATCCAAACCACTCAGAGAGCAATGGAGCGGAGCATTCTTGGCTTACGTAGAATACACAAGACGAGAAACACAACTTTAAGAAAAAAAACCAAAGCTATTGATGCTCTAGAACATTCTATGAAGTTAAAGTGGAAATGGGCAGGGCATTTAACCCGATACGATGATAAGAGATGGACGAAGACAGTAACAGAATGGAGTGGACCGGTTGGAAAACGGCAAAGAGGCAGACCACTAGAAAGTTGGGATAGGGAAATTAAAGAAATATGCGGAATCAACTGGATAAAAAAAGCTCTAGACAGAAAGACTTGGAAAAATCTGGAGGAGGCCTTTACTCAAAGAGAGATCCTTAAAAAATAAAAAATAAAAGAATGACATAATCCACTTAGAAATTATTATTATTGTATAAGTTAAAAACATATTTTATCATTCAATTTTATTTCGCGACTATAAATTAATGACATTTAATAGTTCATAGATAATGACATATTTTTCACTATCCCGGAACTGCGCCAGCCACTGATGCTTCAGTGATAAGTGCGAATGGGCCTTGAGATTTCCGGTTGAAAGTTGAAACGTAACTTACGCCATCTTAATAATCTCGTCTAAGTGTGTTTTATCACATTACAAATTGACAGATGATGATCATGACCAACTAAAATAGAGATGACGCCGACACCTGAGGTCGTCGCCGCAACACAACAAACGTTCTGCCCACATTGGGTTTTTTGATACTATTATTAATATAATATTAATCGACGACGCGCGACACTCACATTTATACGTAGTAGTACCCACGCGGACATAATTATATTTCAAATTAATTTTCGGAATGTATAAAATTAATTTACGATCCGAAGCCACGCATACTTTTGAAGGCGATTTAATTATGAGGCGTCGTTGTAGTGTCCTTTTGTTTACTGAGATTTATCGAGGTACTGTCTGACGCAGCGGTGAGACGCCTCGCACCGCAAACGAGAGGCTCCGGGTTCATTTAGTGGCAGGATTTTAGGAAAGGATTAGAGTATTTTCCGGCATAAAAGTCCTATGTCCATCTCTGAGGTGTTCTATTCTCTTTCCCTTTCGTCAAAATCACATTTAACATAAACATTTATTAATAGTAAGGTTACAGAATTGATTCAGACTCTTGCAAATAATAAAATTTGTTTAGTATACAGAAACAGTTTATTAAGAAAATCGTATTTAGCTTCTTTAGTAGGACCTTCTTCTTCATAGGAGCATTTGATGAGCTCATAATGACAGACACCATTAAATTTTCCCTACCAAATAACGTGTTATAAACATAATGCTCAAATATTTCAGACGACGATATCGCAGGCTTCTGCTAGTTTATTTCCAAGGCTCGGCAATTACTGGGGGAAACTTACTGGGCCGATATTGATTTCGGCAATAGGTCCTAAAAGAGGCAATTCAAAGAGTGCGGTCCCACCTGTTTTAAGTCTATGGGGGTTTTATGTAAGATTTTATGTCCTTTGCTTTATTTAACAGCAAACAACGCAATTGATTGCGCGTCTTTCGCCTTATTTTGCTGTCCGTCAACAAAAAGGTGGAAAATTTTCATACTTAATACTTACCCATTAGGTAGGAAAATAGGATTAGATAGGTTTATCAAAACAAGCACTTAAGGTCTGATTTGTTTCAAACCATGCAATAGGCGTGCCGTGCTGCGGCCGCGGCCGTGCAGTTGTTATAATTACAATTAATAATTAGGTACATAATTATTAATTACAAATACATTTGGACCTGGATGACGGGCACAGCATTAGCACGTTATTATATTATATACCGAATCACTACATAGTATAAAACAAAGTCGCTTTCTCTGTCCCTATGTCCCTATGTATGCTTAAATCTTAAAAACTACGCAACGGATTATGATGCGGTTTTTTTAATAGATAGAGTGATTCAAGAGAAAGGTTTATAAGTAGAAAAATTGGACCCGGTAGGTGGCGCTAATAGCGGGCAGTACGACGTCTGCCGGGTCCGCTAGTGTGAAATAAAGTGCTTAGATACATAGCGTACGATGACAAAGCAACATTTTACCAGTTATGAAAAAGGTGTAAACAGGCTTCGTAAAAATCAATAGAATTAGGTTTTTAAAAATAATAGGGATAAAAAGTATCCTTTGTCTTTAAAATATATCCGCATGAAAATTCGTGTCAAACCTTAGCTCTGTTGCTGCGTGATTGATGAATAAATACCTACGTGAAAAAAGTGTGCTATCCCGCGGGACCGTTTGTTTATCGGAGATAAAAAGTAGCCTATGTCATCTTATAAATCCGTAGGTATATTGAGGCGTGATTGATGGACAAACAAGCAACTTAACCAACCAACCACACTTTTTAACCCCCGACGCAAAAACGACGGGGTGTTATAAGTTTGACGTGTCTGTGTGTGTGTGTGTGTGTGTGTGTCTGTCTGTTCCCCTGTGGCGCTCAAACGGGTGGACCGATTTGAGTGCGGTTTTTTTTGTTTGAAAGGTAAATTAGTCGAGAGTGTTCTTAGCTATGTTTGATGAAAATCGGTCCAAGATGGCCGCCGCTACAAAATGGCGGATGATATATTTTTTCACAACTCCCTTGATATGGGTATCAAATGAAAGGGCTTGACTAGTAGAATAGCACTATTGCAAATTCAAGATGGCCGCCGCCACTAAATGGCGAATGTCGGGGGTTTTTTAAATTTTCAATTTACACTTGTACATTCATAAGTAGGGGGAGTATAGATAAGTAAGGATATATATTATTATACTAGCTGACCCCCGCAACTTTGTTCGCGTAGATATAGGTTTTTATATAGGATCGGATCGGATCGGATCCCATAATTCTTTTATGTACTACTAACTAAATGTAGCTTAAGTTACTCCTTATAACATTAAAAGTTCCATTAAAATCGATCCAGCCGTTTTGGAGATTAGCTGGAACAAATAGACAGACCGATAAACATAAAATATAAACGCACACCAGTTTAAAATAAACCGTACGTTCAAAGATCCGGGTCCCAAGTTATTTGAACCCAATAAATGTGTGTCATTTCTGAACTAAAAAACCTATGACCTTGAAATATTTACAGAACAATATATAAAGTACTACCTTTCTAACAAAAAAAGAATGAGTGAAATCGAATAACGCGTAAATGAATTACAGCTAAATACACGTTTTAACTTTCATCCCCTCTCCCAAGGGAACCGTGCTGAATTTCGGGATAAAAAGTATCCTATGTCCTACCTCGGAGTATAAACTCAAATCGTACCAAGTTTCATTTGAATCCATTCAGTAGTTTCGGCGTGATGCGCGGCCAAGATACAGACAGACAGACAGACAGACAGACAGACAGAAAGACAGACAGACAGACAGACAAAAATGAAAAAAATTGCAGTTTTGGCTTCAGTATCGATTATAGAGTGCCCTCCAATAAAAATTTTCAAAATATCTTCAATGTACAGAATTGGATCTGTTACAGTTTTATTATATTACTAGCTGACCCCCGCGACTTCGTTCGCGTGTTTATAGGTTTTATATAGGATCGGATCGGATCCCATAATTCTTTTATGTACCTAAACTAAATGTAGCCTGTTACTCCTTATAACATTGAAAATTCCATTAAAATCGATCCAGCCGTTTCGGAGATTAGCTGGAATAAATAGACAGACCGACAAACATAAATTTATACGCACACCAGTTTAAAATAGGCCGTACGTTCAAAGATACGGGTCCCAAGTTATTTGAACCCAATACTGAGGATTGTAATGTCTGTCATTTCTAAACTAAAAAACCTATGACCTTGAAATATTTACGGGACAATACATAAAGTATTACCTTTCTAACAAAAAAATAATGAGTGAAATCAAACAACGCGTTAATGAATTACAGCTAAATACACATTTTAACTTTCATCCCCTCTCCCAAGGGAACCGTGCTGACTTTCGGGATAAAAAGTATCCTATGTCCTACCTCGTAGTATAAACTCAAATCGTACCAAGTTTCATTCGAATCCATTCAGTAGTTTCGGTGTGATGCGCGGCCAAGATACAGACAGACAGACAGACAGACAGAAAGACAGACAGACAGACAGACAAAAATGAAAAAAATTGCAGTTTTGGCTTCAGTATCGATTATAGAGTGCCCTCCAATAAAAAATTTCAAAATATCTTCAATGTACAGAATTGGATCTGTTACAGTTTTATTATATTATAGACTAGCTGACCCCCGCAACTTCGTTCGCGGTTTTATATAGGATCGGAACGGATCCCATGATTCTTTTATGTACCAAAACTAAATGTAGCCTAAGTTACTCCTTATAACATCACCTATCTGCCATTGAAAGTTCCATTAAAATCGGTCCAGCCGTTTCTGAGATTAGTTGAAACAAATAGACAGACCGATAAACATAAATTTAAACGCACGCCAGTTTAAAATAAGCCGTACGTACAAAGATCCGGGTCCCAAGTTATTTGAACCCAATAAATGTCTGTCATTTCTGAACTAAAAAATCTATGACCTTGAAATATTTACGACAATCTATCTATAATATAATAAAACTGTAACAAATCCAATTCTGTACATTGAAGATATTTTGAAAATTTTTATTGGAGGGCACTCTATAATCGATACTGAAGCCAAAACTGCAATTTTTTTCATTTTTGTCTGTCTGTCTGTCTGTCTGTCTGTCTGTCTGTCTGTCTGTCTGTATCTTGGCCGCGCATCACGCCGAAACTACTGAATGGATTCAAATGAAACTTGGTACGATTTGAGTTTATACTCCGAGGTAGGTTATAGGATACTTTTTATCCCGAAATTCAGCACGGTTTCCTTGGGAGAGGGGATGAAAGTTGAAACGTGTATTTAGCTGTAATTCATTAACGCGTTGTTCGATTTTACTCATTCTTTTTTTGTTAGAAAGATAGTACTTTATATATTGTTCCATAAATATTTCAAGGTCATAGGTTTTTTAGTTCAGAATTGACAGGCATTTATTGGGTTCAAATAACTTGGGACCCGGATCTTTGAACGTACGGCTTATTTTAAACTGGTGTGCGCTTAAATTTATGTTTGTCGATCTGTCTATTTGTTCCAGCTAATTTCCGAAATGGCTGGATCGATTTTGATGGAACTTTCTGGTGATGTTATAAGGAATAACTTAGGCTACATTTAGTTTAGGTACAAAAAAGGATTATGGAATCCAATCCGATCCTATATAAAACCTATATCCAGGCGGACGAAGTCGCGGGGGTCGGCTAGTATAATATAAAGTACTACCTTTCTAACAAAAAAAGAATGAGTGAAATCGAACAACGCGTTAATGAATTACTGCTAAATACACGTTTTAACTTTCATCCCCTCTCCCAAGGGAACCGTGCTGAATTTCGGGATAAAAAGTATCCTATGTCCTACCTTGGAGTATAAACTCAAATCGTACCAAGTTTCATTCGAATCCATCCAGTAGTTTCGGCGTGATGCGCGGCCAAGATACAGACAGACAGACAGACAGACAGACAGACAGACAGACAGACAGACAGACAGACAGACAAAAATGAAAAAAATTGCAGTTTTGGCTTCAGTATCGATTATAGAGTGCCCTCCAATAAAAATTTTCAAAATATCTTCAATGTACAGAATTGGATCTGTTACAGTTTTATTATATTATAGACTAGATGATGCCCACGGCTTCGCCCGTGTGTATTTAGGTTTGTAAAAATCTCGTGGGAACTTTGATTTTCCAGAACAAAAAGTAGCCTATCTGTAGTAAGTAGTAACCCGTCCACAAAACGGAAAAATTCCGTGGGATCCTTTCGATTTCGGAATGCAATTCCTTACAGCATCAGGGTTGAGGAGTTGGACATGTACCTACTCGAGGTCATTCAACAATAAAGTCTTTAATTGGTACCCCCAATATCAATTTAAATAACCGACAGTGCCTAAATCCCGTTAGTTTTGGGGATCAGATCCCCTACAGCATCAGGATTGAGGAGTTGGAATCCAAATTTTTTGTAGGACAGTGTCGCAATGTTTCTCTATCGATTAAAAAAAAAATTACGCAAATCGGTTCAGAAATCTCGGAGATATCGGTGTACATAGGTAGAAAAACACAACTCCTCCTTTTTTGAAAGTCGGTTAAAAAAGTAGCCTATGTTACTCCCTGGTTAATTCTCTACTTGTATGTGAAAGTCCCGTCAAAATCGGTTCAGCCGTTCCAAAGATTAGCCCGTTCAAACAGACAGACAGACAGACAGACAGACAGACAGACAGACAGACAGACAAAAATTTTAAAAACGTGTGATTCGGTTATAGTATCGTTCAAATAACCATATGAGCTTAATATGAGGTAGTTATTTCGATATTACAGACAGACACTTCAATTTTATTTATTAGTATAGATAGAAGATAGATAGATATGGAGATATTCTTGACCATGAAAGGTGTTGAGGAACTACTAGGTAGGTAGGTGTGTTATGGTGTGTTGCAACGCACTCTGGCGTGACGATCGACCAATGGAATCGCGTCTCGAGCGTCAAGTCAAAGCGCCAGAGCGTCACCAGACTCATGTGCACGTTTTCATAAATTACTAGCTGACCCCCGCGACTTCGTTCGCGTGTTTTTCTTTGCTATAAACCTCACGGAGCCCGAGACCTTTCCAACGAATGCAAAACCGTGGAAATCGGTTAGTGCGTTCTGGAGTTATAGCGTCAGGAAGGAAAACCCGACTAATTTTTATATAGTAGATTATTATACAAATCAGTGCTGACTCGATCGCCTTCTATCGAATCACGATACGCCATTACACAGTAGCTTACATGCACCCTTACTACTGAGCGTAAATATATACTAAGCATAATTTATACTTTCTGAAAAGACGATTAGGATATTGTTTTATCGATTGTTTATTCCTTTAATGTCTATTTAATTACTTTTGTAGTTAAAGAATTAGCTCCAATATTTAAATTAGGTTAGGAATTCGGATTAATAGCTGTCTATATTAAACGTCGATTAGAAATAAATTGATACAAGGATCATTATCACGGGCAACTCTCCTAACTGGGTATAGGTTGACCAGAATCTCATGAAAAATAGGGAAATTAAATTTTGTAGTAAGCAACACTAGGTTAACTCGGCTGCCCTAGTGATAAACAAAGTAATTACATTCAGAACACCTTACCTGTGATCGGTTCACGAAACGAAAAATCAAGCAACTGCATTTTAAATACAAAAACAAAGTAATCAACATCCAATTACTTTGTTTTTTGTTGTGCTTGTTGTTTACTTGGTTTTGCATTTATATTCAGGGTTAGTGTGTGCAGTTACTCGACATAAAACTTTTGTTAATGCAAAAAAGTCAAGTTCACAAAAAATGTCAGTTACTTTGTTTATCGCTAGGGCAGCCGTAGTGTTGCTAACTTTGGAATTTCATTTCCGTATTTTTCATGAGATTCTGGTCGACCTATAATACATCATCCGAGTTCCATTTATAATCTGTAGAACAAGTTGCAAACTCACTCCGTAACATCTATCTGGTGCAACACCTTGAACGCCTTCTTTCTAATAGATAACTATAAAGTAACTGTTCCAGAAGTTTATGGCTCTTTCCCAAAACTTAACGCCATTATTGCGAAACACAGTTTCAAAATTAAATGATAGTAAATATAAGTAGAAAAGTGTGTCTGTCTGTATGAAATCTAGTAAGATAGGTTGTATACTGGAGACGGATAAAGGATACTTTTATCCTAAAAATTCAAGGAGTCCAAGGGAATTTTTCAAAATCTAAATACGCGCGGATGAAGCTGCGGGCATTACTTAACTTGTACCTAATTTGTGATTAATAACATCACATCTCTTATAGGTATCTAACTATCTATCTTTTATTAACAAAGCTCGAAATTTGCTCTCATTATACCTCATTTGATTATTGTTCTTATTCATCTGTACTACTTAGGTACACAAATCTCCAAACCTAACTAACAGAACTAAAATTAGTACTATTCTTATACGCAAGAAACGTTCGGAAAATCATAAAATCACTACTCATAGAACAGTCAATTTAATCTAGTTTATAGATACAGCAATATTAGTGGCAAGACCTATTCGTAAGTACTCATTCCTGTATACTTACGCTATAAGAAATATCATATAACTGAAGCGTAAAAAGCTCAGGCGGTGTCATCAATCACAGGAGAGTGACATAGTACGTGTGATCAATTTGCACACAACTCATTGTGTTGACATTGAAGTGCATCACGATTCACACATTAACAAGGAAGGTCGCTGTTAGGACCATATTTAGCATTCTGCTCTAAATCTTTACAACTATTGTACTGTAAAGACCTAGACAAACACGAACGTGATGGTAGAGACGAGAGTAAAGCTAATTAAATATAATATACAACGTTTGACGACCTCTCTCGCGCAGTGGTGAGCGCTGTGGTCTTATAAGTGGGAGGTCCCGGGTTAGATTCCCAGCAGTGGCTATTTGTAATTTTATAATTAACCCCCGACGCAAAAACGACGGGGTGTTATAAGTTTGACGTGTCTGTGTGTGTGTGTGTGTGTGTGTGTGTGTGTGTGTGTGTGTGTGTGTGTGTGTGTGTGTGTGTGTGTCTGTCTGTCTGTTCCCCTGTGGCCCTCAAACGGGTGGACCTATTTCAATGCGGTTTTTTTTGTTTGAAAGGTGAATTAGTCGAGAGTGTTGTTAGCTATGTTTGATGAAAATCAATCCAAGATGGCCGCCGCTACAAAATGGCGTATTACATATTTTTTCACAAATATCAAATGAAAGGGCTTGACGAGTAGAATAGCACTATGCAAATCTAAGATGGCCGCCGCCACAAAATGGCGAATGTCGGGGGTTTTAAATTTTTAATTTATACTTGTTTCTAAATTGTCTCTGGTCTGGCCGGTGGGAGGATTTAGTCGTGGCTATTTAACCCCCTACCGGCAAAGCCGTGCTGCCAAGCGTTTTAATGCCGCGTAGAAATCGATCAGGGGCAGGTATGGGTTAAATAAAAACTGCCATACCTCTTCCAAGTTAACCCGTTTCCACCTCAGAGTGCATCGTCACTTAGCATCAGATGAGATCACAGTCGAGGGTCAACTTGTAGATGAATTAAAAAAAAACAATTATTATCCATTTTGAATATTAAATCCTCTCCTCGTATATACTCATAGCAAATCAATTACATTTTTAATGTGTGTCTTTTCTTTTACAGAAGATGAAGATGTGTATAATAATGAAAGGAATACACGAAAGATTGGTAAATTTATCGTTCAAGAATAACTGACGAATACTAAATGATGGAGGGCGTTAGAGTATCGCATCAGGGGTTGAGGGCGCACACGCCTGAAGGATCGGCCGGCAGGATAACCCAGGCCGGTCTGGCAGCGCGAAGTGCGGAAGGAACAGCTGCTAAGGCAATGGCCATCAAGGGCCATGAAGATTTGTGGGTGGAAATCCAAGCCAACACGTTTAGGAACTGGGTTAACGAAAATCTGAAACCCGTGAATATAAAGGTAAGGTTAAGGCAGTAAATTCTAAAATGACAACTAAACTAAAAGCTTGTAAAGACAATACGCGATGACTGTGAGAACTGTGAGTGGAAATCACATTTCTTAAATATACAAGTCATCTGTCAAACCCGTAAACTTGAAGATATTAAAACTATACTTAGTTCAATCAAGGTTTAACACTTTCTACATTAAAAAAAACAATTACAACAGCATAGAAAAAATGTTACGGACAACTGGTGTTTCAATAGCGTTACCAAAAATTAGAGATCTTCGTTAGGCAACTTTTGTTTGTAATTCAAATAACTTTACCTACTTAAATTAAAAGTAAAAGAATTATCACGCGCTCTTCGGGAAAGGAAAACAAAGCGTGAGGAAAACCTGCATATTTTGGGATTTTTAGGTATGTCTCACCTGTCATAACTTAGATACATATAAAGTGGGATTTACACCGTATTGCTTTTAATGCATATACCTATGTATTTTAAGTGAATCCAGAGTAATTAATATCCTTGTTTATTCTCATCCAATTCTGTGATTTCACCTTTCACACATACTATAGGTACATATATTCTCACACTAGCTGACCCCCGCGACTTCGTTCGCGTGTTTATAGGTTTTATATAGGATCGGATCTATCGGATCGGATCTTTTATGTACCTAAACTAAATGTAGCCTGTTACTCCTTATAACATTGAAAGTTCCATTAAAATCGATCCAGCCGTTTCGGAAATTAGCTGGAACAAATAGACAGACCGACAAACATAAATTTAATCCCACACCAGTTTAAAATAAGCCGTACCTACGTTCAAAGATCCGGGTCCCAAGTTATTTGAACCCAATACTGAGGGTTGTAATGGCTGTAATTTCTGAACTAACAAACCTATGACCTTGAAATATTTACGGGACAATATATAAAGTACTACCTTTCTAACAAAAAAGAATGAGTGAAATCGAGCAACGCTTTAATGAATTACAGCTAAATACACGTTTTAACTTTCTTCCCCTCTCCCAAGGGAACCGTGCTGAATTTCGGGATAAAAGTATTCTATGTCCTACCTCGGAGTATAAACTCAAATCGTACCAAGTTTCATTCGAATCCGTTCAGTAGTTTCGGCGTGATGCGCGGCCAAGATACAGACAGACAGACAGACAGACAGACAGACAGACAGACAGACAGACAGACAGACAGACAAAAATGAAAAAAATTGCAGTTTTGGCTTCAGTATCGATTATAGAGTGCCCTCCAATAAAAATTTTCAAAATATCTTCAATGTACAGAATTGGATCTGTTACAGTCTTATTATATTATAGACTAGCTGACCCCCGCGACTTCGTCCGCGTGGTTATATAGGTTTATATATAGGATCGGATTGGATCCCATAATCCTTTTTTGTACCTAAACTAAATGTAGCCTAAGTTACTCCTTGTAACATCACCTATCTGCCATTGAAAGTTTCTTCAAAATCGATCCAGCCGTTTCGGAGATTAGCTGGAGCAATTTGATAGGCCGACAAACATTTTAAACGCCAGTTTAAAATAAGCCATAAGTACAAAAATCTGGGTCCCAAGTTATTTGAACCCAATAAATGTCTGTCATTTTTGAACTAAAAAACCTACGACCTTGAAATATTTACGGGACAATATATAAAGTACTACCTTTCTAACAAAAAAAGAATGAGTTAAATCGAACTACGCGTTAATGAATTACAGCTAAATACATGTTTTAACTTTCTTCCCCTCTCCCATGGGAACCATGTTGAATTTCGGGATAAAAAGTATCCTATGTCCTACCTCGGAGTATAAACTCAAATCGTACCAAGTTTCATTGAAATCCATTCAGTAGTTTCGGCGTGATGCGCGGCCAAGATACAGACAGACAGACAGACAGACAGACAGACAGACAGACAGACAGACAGACAGACAGACAGACAGACAGACAGACAGACAAAAATGAAAAAAATTGCAGTTTTGGCTTCAGTATCGATTATAGAGTGCTCTCCAATAAAAATTTTCAAAATATCTTCAATGTACAGAATTGGATCTGTTACAGTTTTATTATATTATAGAAGAAGATAGATAGATTTTTCTATACATAGGTTTCTATGTACATTTTTCAATGCATCTTCACTCTGGATGAAACACCACTATAAATAACTTTTTCATCAAATGTTGGCAGGGGTCAATATGTTTCGTTGTTAATTTTTAGAGTACAGTTTGGATAAAATACTAATGAATTAATAACTAAATACACTTATTATTTTGAATGATTTCTCCAAGGCGAATATTTAAATAGCGAGAAATGCTTGTAAGTTATAAGTTTCATAGTACCTATTTAAAGCCTAATCTATACTAATATATAAAGAGGCTTGTCCATAATAAGCCTTTAACCAATAAAGAAGTATTTTCCCAATTCAAGGACAATAAAAGATTTTAATTTAATAATCTTCATTGTTCTTAATGAAACTAGGTACTGGATCTTGTAGAAGATTTGCGAGATGGGACGGTGTTATGTGCCCTAGTGGAGGCACTACAGGGCCGCAGACTGAAGGGATGGAGTCCCAACCCCACGAACCAGCACCACAGGCTGGAAAATGTTACCACCGCGCTCCAAGCCATCGAGGACGATGGTGTTAAGCTTGTTAATATCGGTAAGCAGCATTTATTCAACAATACTATAATCAGATATTATGCCAAAGGAAAATAAGCTAAGCAAAAAATAATTGAGTTAAATCTATCAAGTTTGGGATTAGTGTCTGAATTCCGAAAACAGAAGAAATTTTTACATAAAAATATACTTAATAACTATGGTTAATAGTATAGTTAATAATATTTATTTTTGTGAACATCTAGTAAGTTCCCAGAATTTTGATAGATTGGCTATATTATTGTATAATTAATTATAATCACGCGCGAACATATCTAATAATATTAATACGACGGAATTCTGTCGCTGGTAATTAAAATTTTGCTCATTTCTTTTCAGGTAATGTGGATATTGTAAATGGAAATTTGAAATTGATACTAGGATTAATCTGGTCCCTCATCGTCCGTTACCAAATAGGCAAGAGCAAATTCCCGCCCAGGTAGGAAATGAAAAATATTTCATCATTCATTCAAAAATGATAAAGTTTATTTTTCACGATTCTGAAAAACGTACATTGATTCATACTGTATTTTAGAATCACACAAAAAAAAATAAGTATCAGAAACAATACCATTTTTACCATTTTATTAATTAGTTAAAGTAGATGTTGACCTTCTTCATATCGTAGTGGTACATCTTGTCAGAAAGAACTCAGACTGTTAAAAAATTAATTTAACCTTAAATATTGTTAGACATTTTACCGTTTCAAAATTACATTATCTTTCGTAATTATCAGAATCAGATAGAATCGCAGCATGTATAACACATAACTGTTTTGAGCAGCCTCACGCTTACAAGCACATAAGTGATGGCAGAATTTCGACTCTACAATCATGAAAGTCGAATTTATACTTAGCTAAGTTAAGAGAAATTGTTAGCTATTATTATCATACCTATAAAAAGAACTCTATGATAAAAAGTTGTTACATTAATTGTACCGGGTTTTCTAGTATAACGAAACAGGTTGAATGAGTAACTGAATCGGAAATTAAAGATATTAATAATATTTTGCAATTAGTGCTCCCCTTTCTCCCATTCTCCCTCCCTCCCATTCTCAAAGCAAGTTTAGGCTTCAACTAAAAATTAAAGCTATTCTAAGTTGCGAGTGCATTAAAAACTTACTATTAATTCGCTTCCCAAGACATTTTAATCGATTGTATCAATAATTGTACGATACGATTACCTGATAAAAAAACACGCACCGAATTTAACTACTCCTCATTTTTGAAGTCATTAAAAAATGATTCATTTCTCCATCACTATGAGTAGTACTATCCTCAGGTTATGACGTAAAACGTGAATCAACCAGGCAATTAGCACTACGCGCAGACACACCTATTGCGTTACATCCTCAGGTATATATCAGGTATATACCTTATTCGTTCATTCATTTTACTTTCATCACATTCGTGCCATTACAAAACGCCGATATCGTTAGGCGTAAAAATTCTGTGTTGTAATGCTGTTTTTACTTGATATGATGCAGTAGTGGGTCGACGTCCTTAACGGTCGTTAAAATTCAGCGTGCAGAATTGCCTGTGAGACTAGTACGTACGTTCTATATAAGGCTACAATATAATTTTAAAGTTTTTTATACAGCTTTTGGGGTACAGTAGTATAATAGGCTAAGTACATACCAATGTAAGTATCTGATGCTCAGAACTTCTTCTGCATGGATTCAGGTTTTAATTTCTTCATAGAACCTTTACGACACTTCACGCCATTCGCCTTTTCAGCCATTTAGAGAGGGTGATATGTTTCATATTCATATTTATGTTTTTTGTATTTTCATCTTAATTCAATCATAAGGTTAATATCCGCTTTGTCGTACCCAATTTAAATCAACTGAATAACCATTCACAGTTCATATACCATCGCTACTGAAATATCGCCTTTGATCGCGTTACCGAAACGACACTCAACGAAATAATTTGTTTCAATTACCAAATATACGATCAACCAAATCAAATTTCTATTGAAAATGATCGGCAATCATTCGACTGATTCGCTAATTTGATTAATTAAGAGCTTTTCAGACACCACAGGTGCATGTTTTAGCTAAAAGCTCTGATTTGTATCAATAACGCTATGCTCGAATTGTGTTCGAAAGCTATCAAGTAATGTGTTACGTCGCGATTAGGTGATACGCACTTTAGCATTAGTAATTGAAGCTCAAATAACGTTTTGACAATCACTGATGATAATAATCTTAGGAATTAAAAGTAACCACGATTTTTGAATTAGTATAAATACTCGGATATTACACAAGCAGCCTTGCTTATGTATATTACAAGGCATATGGCAACAGAGTGGAATAGATGATAATGCGTCTCTTTTTTAATTTTTCAATTAAGTTTTCAAAATATACCTAACATTGTTTGTTACTATTTTGTTGAATTTGTTCCTTACGATCATGGACCAAACAGCTGGTCAAAACAGCTAAATCGAGAATTCCAACCATTTTTCTTTTGCATAAATCTGTTAGCAGTATTATTGGAGCACTCATTCGAATCCTTTTTTCAGAAAACTGATGTTATCATGGCTTCAGGCAGCGCTGCCTGAGTGTCGCGTAGGGAACCTTACAACGGACTGGAACAGTGGAGTTCTACTGTCTGCTCTACTTGACTACTGCAAGCCTGGCATCTTCCCACATTGGAAGGAACTGAGTTAGTAACCGAATCGTTTACAGTGCTATAACCCCCGGCACGTAAGTCGAGCAGAGACCTTCAAGTGTGCGCAGCGTCGTACGAGTGAGCGGGACACAATACGATTGGAGAACCAATCAGCGCTTACGAGGGATCCATGGGAGCTAATCAGTGCTTACGAACGATCCCCACGCCCTCCCCGCGACCCCCTCACACCCCGAGATACCTCATTTTCGACTTCTGCGCATTGAAGGTCAACGCTAGACTTATTTGCCGTGACTTGTACTTTTGCTCCCGTTGTAAATATTCGGCCGAAAATTTCGCACGCGTTTCCATTATTGGAAAATACGTTGCGTGGTCATTTTGCACCTCCTGCTGATCTTCTCTTCTTATACAACCGACTTTCACAAGATAAGGCAAGGCGTAGGCAACAGAAAGCTCCACTTTTTAGGTAAATAAATAGATCTTTTAGATTCATAAATATCATCACTACATAGTATAAAACAAAGTCGCTTTCTGTCCCTATATCCCTATGTATGCTTAAATCTTTAAAACTACGCAACGGATTTTGATGCGGTTTTTTTTAATAGATAGAGTGATTCAAGAGGAAGGTTTGAAAGGAGAAAAATTGGACCCGGTAGGTGGCGCTAATAGCGGGCAGGACGACGTCTGCCGGGTCCGCTAGTAATACATATAAATTAGGTCTCTGAATTTAAAAGTAACTTCTTGTCACTTGTTATTTTTAACCCCCGACGCAAAAGCGACGGGGTATTATAAGTTTGACGTGTCTCTCTGTGTGTGTGTGTCTGTCTGTTTCCCTGTAGCGCTCAAACGGGTGAACCAATTTTAAAAGGTGAATTAGTCGAGAGTGTTGTTAGCTATGTTTGATGAAAATCGGTCCAAGATGGCCGCCGCCACAAAATGGTGAATATCGGGGGTTTTTAAATTTTTAATTTATACTTGTTGTTGCTGCTGTTGTTTTTGTTATTCCTGTGAGCACTATTATTTATTTCGTTTTGAAATAAAAAATAGTGAAGATTTGACCTTACGTCCTTTTGAATTCAACTCAAACATTTAACAACCTTTGAGCTATGGAAGATTTTGCTAACAATAGCCCCAAAACTTTAACAAAAAAAATTTGGACTAAATTGAAAAATGAAGTGTTTGTATTCCCTAACGACGCCGCTCTAATTAAACGTCTTTCTAATTTATAAGATTGAAGAATTTCTTAAAAAGGATTTTCTGATAAAGACGCTTCCTCAGAATTTATATCCCTAGATAAGGACTTATTCCTCACCGCTTTCATATTAATTATTCCCTGCATAAATGCTTTTCAACCTCCCTCGTCAAAGGAAGATTGATTATTTCTCGATTTTGCCGCAATATTATTTATTGTATGCCTTTCTTATTCTATTTTATGCTTTGATCATGCCTATAGAGTCTATCATTCATTACAATTAGATATTAAGATAGGTATAATAGCTAGAAAATTGGTGGCAATTTTAGGTAATAGAGAATCGCAGCTTATAAACAATGTAAGAAAAGGTAAGGTGTTTTTTGAAAAAAAAAATGGTTGTCTGTAAAGTTCGTTTACGGTCAATATTTTACGTGATAATGTCATAAGAAAACATTGCCTCTCTATCGCTTGTTCCGCGCTCTCGCTTGCACGTTCGGCTAGGCGGAACGTGACAATGAGTGACGTGACTTTTTCGGGCGTGCGGCCGGCGTGCATCGATTTATAAGACGTTATCACGTCAAAAATTTGAAATTTAAACAAGTGTATGAGAACTGTTTTTTATTGTTTATACGTAAACCCAGCGACTGTGGTATGCCAGAAATTTATTTTATGCATTTTCATAATCAAGGCTTCTACCACAATAATAATTTTTTTCAAAGAAAAATGAACCGACTTCAAACCATTCGAACTAAAAAGTTTAAAATAATTTTTTATTCATTTAGATTGAAGATTAAACTACCTAACTCAAATGATTTATAATTTTTTGAAGTCGGCGCCAAATGACTTCAAATTCACCTTCAAGTCGAAAATGTGCCCCCCGCGTCCCGGACAGCCTTACCCTTTGCGACTATTATGGTTCGCCGCACGTTCGCATTCAAAAGTGGATACTCTGATTTTACTTACACGAATTGAATGTGGTTTGGCGCCGAATCCAAAAAATTATATATCATTTAAGTTAGGTTAGGAACCTCCTTTTTTTGAAGTCGGTTAAAAATCAAAATAATACATTTGGTTTCAGATCGTCACGAAGCCATAGAAAACTGTCGGAGAGCTATGAAACTGGCCCACAGAGAACTTGACGTGCCTATGGTACTGGAGCCGGAGTATCTGGCATCGCCCTGGCTCGATGAACTGTCTGGCATGACCTACCTTTCCTATTTCATGAAGCCAGATGCTACGGGAGTCAAGTCCACTTTAGATTGGGTTAATTCTCGTTTGGAGAGATCTATCACTAATTTTACGGTAAGAATCTAAAGTCGTAATTCAAATTATTCTGTGTATTCTAAATCGATTTAAATGCGGTTTTCACTGTCATTCAAGGAAAGTTTTTAATATACTAGCGACCCGTCCCGGCTTCGCACGGGTAATTATGTTTTAAAATGTTGTGGTGTCATAATTTATGTTTGGAAATGTAAATACCGTTCGATCGATTTAGAGTTTATCGCTTTAGAATGGGATAGCAAACATAGGGAAGTAGACCTATTAGATAAAGTAAGAAATTAGACAAAAGTCAAAATTCTATTAAGTATAATAATTATGTTTTAGACGGATTGGAATGATGGTCGAGTGGCCAATGAGTTGGTGCGGTCCATGGGAGGTCCAGCGCCACATCCAAGCAAATTGCGCCGCGACCCTGCGCGCTGGGAGGAGAACTGCCAGGCCGCTATTGATGCAGGCAAAAAACTAGGTAAGTAATAATATCCTCCTGACCGATTATCACCCACGGCGGTCAATTTTAACACAGACTAGCCAACTTTGCGGGAGATATTATAGCACACAAGTGTGGGCGCAAACTCAGTTCTACTCTCTATTCCCTAACTCTCCGATGGCGCTGCAAACCGACGCAGAGAGATCAGGTGCAATACCTAAAGCTTTGCGTGATGCATTTGTGTGCACTACCGCCAAATTCCCAACTCTGGACTGCTACTAGAACGTCGCATAACAGAAGAACACAATAATTCTTTTAACCCGGGACTCGAACCTGGAACCTTATAATCCGCAGCCGAACAAGCTAACCGCCGAACCAAAGAGTCGAACACAAAAATAGAAATATTCAAACAATTTCATTATAATTCCTAATATTTCAGACTGATAACGATAGATATAAAAGCGGTTTCGTTTCGGGGAAATTTCGCTATTCCAGAATATACAGCGAAATTTGAATACAAAAGTTATGTGAACCCCACACTGCAGTTACTGCGCCCCTTTAATCTAAATACGAACCGTTCACCTGGGAATGGATACTCGAAACTAATATATCTGCAATGCTTCTAATTTCGCTTGCGATAATTCCGTGAAGTTCTGAATAATAAACAATGGACTGATCATTCTCGGAACTGGATACAGCGATTGCACTCGATGTATGAGACTTAATACACTACTAACATACATACTACACTATATCACTTAAGAAGTTATACATAATGTTACATTATAATTATTATACAAAAGTTACTGAGGTACCCAGATTTTTATGAACGCTTCACAAACAAAAGTCAGGCAGTATTGGACGCGGTAGCCGCAGTCAGGCATAATATTCCACGGTTCCAAACAGACACTATGTCGCACGATTTATGTTCCTATAAATTTTAAAGCTTTACATCGAACCACCGACACTAACATTGCCTGCGCTCACTTCAGTGCATAGTTCGATTTTATTTGTAGTGGTAGGCTCGACTCAGACTCATATTAAGGAAATGTAGAGCTAAGAGCACCGCACTCGGTATCATAAAACAGCGCTAAATTAAAGCTCAAAAAAGACACACAATTACTTTAAAGTCTTAACGTTCCTTTGAAAACATCCGTGTCTCCCTCAGCATCCGTGTTTAGGACGCTTTGATAAACTTTGAGAGTAAATGCATGGAACTATTTTAATTAATAATTTGTGCGACGAACAAACTTACTGTTTGCCGTCGCGTCGCCGTTTTTTCCTCTTCTGGGGATGACAACGCTATATCCTGCTAAGTTACCTAAGCTTCTTGTAAAACTCTCTTTGTACTGTGCCGTAGATTATAATTATGCTTCTACATTAATCAATCATTCTTCGAATAACGGTTTTACTCGTATTGCAAATTCTACCCATGTGGCCAAAGTCAACCTCACCTGCACGCGGTGCACCCTGCCAATATGCTAACGAGGCTCTGACGCTCTCAGTCCCCTCTACGGGTCGTTGTGCCTGATACCACACAACTTAATCTGGATGGTATCACCGCTTTGTGGTAGGATTCTACTCCGAATCCGCCTGGCTAGCGACCACACTTCAGCCGTAATCTGCCGCAAAGCATCCGTGTGTTCCGGCAGCGAGCTGAAGAGCCAGTCCCCCTCAAAAGCAGGCAACGCATTAGTGGTTCCTCAGGTGCTGCTAATGTTCATGGGCGGCGGTAATCACTTAACATCAGGTGACCCGCTTGCTCAGTTGCTCGCTATTCCTATAAAAAAAAAAAACAAAAAAAATTGCAGGTGTCCAACCAGTTCTGTCAGCAAAGGACATGAGTCAAAGTGATGTGGAGCACCTGGGTGTAATGGCGTGGGCTGCACAGTTCCGGAATGTTCCCCCTCGCCCGCCGGTACACGACATGCTGCGAGTTGCTCTCGACTCTACTTCAGGAAGAGTTGGAGAACCAGTAAGCATTTTTAAAAGATTTTTAACCGACTTCCAAAAAAGAGGTTCTGTATTCGACCCGTATGTATGTATGTGTGTAACTTGTAAGTATGTTTGTATGTATATGTGTATGTTCGCGATTATCTCCGCAACTAATGAACCGATTTTGATGATTTTTTCACTATCGTAATCTACATATTTCTTCAAACAATTTCTTCAATCTTTCAGGAAGGTTTAAGTGTACCTATTACACATCGAGTTATCGCGCGTTTTTATGTACGAAGTTATAAGCATATTAATGTACATACTACATATATGTCACTAATATTATGTTCTCTGAGATTGCCAGACCTGTTGCTGAAGTTGAACTTTTTAGTTCGAATCGATTGAAGTCGGTTCTTTTTTCTTTGAAAAAAATTATTCTTGACCTAAACAACCGAGGCCCTATACTGAATGTAATAATTTCTATGCGTATTATTAGTCATATCTTGCTTTCTGCTTTTCAGACTTTCATAAAAGTGGAAAGTATATCGAACGAATTGTCGATGTCCGATGTGAAAGTATCAATAGTTAATCCTTTAGAACAGGAATCTAGATTAAAGTTAGACTCACGAGGTGCTGGTGAATTTGTACCGGAACACGCTGGGATGCACGAAATTGTTCTCACTGCTGAAGATATCAGGTAATTTTCATGTTCTTAACATTTTCAAATGGCAAATATCTGTGGATGATTATTAGTAAGTACCTAGTCCTTAGCTTTGAACAATAATTTAAAAAAATATTAAAAGATATAACCGGTCAAATGAAGGTATGCGTCAGCAATTACGTCTCTGATGACATCAGGTTGTACACAATTGTCTTGGACAATGCTAAATGATGTTACAGGCTGTTAAACTTGAACTGCAGCAACAGTAATTGCTTGTTTGTCGATATTGCTCCGTACTGCTATTATGCGAGCGTTACGACCGTGACACCATTATAATATTAAAATTAAAACGGTTTCTTTGTCAAACTTACGGTAATCTACCAACATGTTGCGAACACCATAATTTTCATATGTCAATTTATCCTACTAATATTATAAATGTGAAAGTGTGGATGTTTGGATGTTTGGATGTTTAGATGTTTGTATGTTTGGATGTTTGTTACTCAATCACGCCGCAACTACTGAACCGATTTGGCTGAAATTTTGAATGGAGATAGCTTATGCCCTGACTTAAAACATAGGCTACTTTTTATCCCGGAAAAGTATTCCTGTGGGACTAAAATAGATATAATCTTCCAAAAACGCCATAGATGGCGTTGACTGTTCTTAGGTAAATCACGCTCACATAGCACATTATTACAATAGTTGCATGCATCTGTATGCGTATGCACTTTTTATCCTGGAAAAATCTACAGTTCGCACGGGATTTTGATAAAAACGAAATATATATCTACAGCTATAGGTAGATTACTATAGCAAACTTCCTTGAAAGTAGGTATAAAGTTTGGAAAAGGGAGCGGGAACGGGAGCCGGAAATCCACGATTCGATTTGTGAAAAACCGAAATTCACGCGGGCGAAGCCGCGGGCAAAATCTAGTGTTACATAAAATCCAGAATTACGAAAAATATTTGTGAAATAAAATATGTGTTTGAAGAAATGGTTGTCATGTTCTATAGTATGAAAACTTTGAATTTTATTATTTTAGGGTCGACGGAAGGTATTTCTTCAGAGTTCTACCTCGGTTGGTGACAGTTCCGCCACCGGGTATGGCGCCGTGTGCAGCAGGCAGCATCGTCGAAGTACTAGTCAGCGCCACAGGTTTTCATCTTTTATATTTAATTTTTGTATTCAGTATTCTTATAGATACTAAATATTGGAGCAGCACATTGAAGCAGCGTGGTGGGTCTAAGCTCTAATTCTGAGATCTATAGGCGTGCTCTGACTCTATTTGACTCGAGACAGAGTTAAAAGGGAACATATCGATACCAGAAACTTCAATTGTCGTAAAGGACATGGACAGGACTGTCCTTTACGACAATTGAAATTTCTGGTATCGATATGTAAATACATGTATTCCTTGACATTAATCTGTCTCTCTGTCTCTAGTTTGAATAGAGTCAGAGTTAGCTCTATGGATCTCAGTCTCAATCTCTCTCTCCTATGAGAGAGGAAGCCTGTGTCCAGAAGTGGGACGGTAAAATTCTGTAGTGGTTGTGGTGGTCCGTGGTGGATTTTTTACCTTATTTAAATTAAATTATGTTTAATGTAAAAAAGCTGTGATAGCCTAGTGGTTAGGACGACCGACTTCTAATCGGAGGTCGTGGGTTCAATCCCGGGGCACGCACCTCTAACTTTTGGGAGTTATGTGCGTTTTAAGTATTTAAATATCACTTGCTTTAACGGTGAAGGAAAACATCGTGAAACCTGCATGCCTGAGAGTTCTCCATAATGTTCTCAAAGGTGTGTGAAGTCTGCCAATCCGCTTGGCCAGCGTGGTAGACTATGGCCAAAACCCTTCTCACTCTGAGAAGGAGACCCGTGCTCTGTAGTGAGCCGGTAATGGGTTGATCATGATGATGATGATGTTTAATGAATTGAAGTCTTAATCAATGTGCCTCATTTAATTTGCCAAGGTGCACCAAGACGTGAAGACGTAGACGTGACGGCGCACTCCCCGAGCGGTCGCGCGGTGCCGTTGGAGCCGCGACACCCGCCACCTTCAGCGCCTGGCACCACAGCATCCAGCGCAACCTTCCAACCGGACGAAGCTGGAGTATGGACCATAGCTATCACTTATAAAGGAGAGCATATTCAGGTACCCACTTTCATTATTTCTTCAAAAGTCCATTTCAATCATCTCGACTGGATTTATCGGGTTTAAGGGGACCGCTTTCGGAAACAAATACAGGTAATAGAAGTGATGATTACTGACAAGATACCACAAAAAAAACGCGAAAAAAAAATAAAGTATATTTTCTTGTATTTTTCGTAAGTTCGCAATGTAATGCAATCAGCTGACACTAGAAGTCAACGAACGTCGAGTGGTCGCATGCCGTGGTTTGCATGCTGTAGGTACATTATCGGTTTGAAAAACACACAAAAACAGTAAATATACGTACTAAACCACATACCTACCTACTACAAGTATAAGAAAAACGATTATTGGTATTGGGTTATGTTTAGGTAGTATACTAACAGCCCTCAGTTTTCGATAGAGGTCCCCTTACACCCTGTATATTATACGCTAAATTTATTTACAAAGATGTATGTAGTTAAAATAACTATGTAGGTAGGTACTTACTAAAATGAACGTAACTAACAGCTAGTGCAACGTACGTAGTATCTACTTCAGAATATATCAAGAATGTTTAGCGTTCAGCTTCAATATTGATCAGTCCGTGTAAGAGACCCCGCAGACATACAATTTCTAGTTGGCCGACTATCGAACAACTAAGTCGCAAACTTTCACAATTTAATCGGCCAACTTTTAAACTGGATGTAATCGGAAGGGAAATTCGATTATGATACAATCGTCGTCCAATTATTTAGTCGAACGATTTAGTTGGTTATGATGTGCGGGGTGTCATAAATCACTGTGCTTATCAGTATACTCTGCGATTTAGTTGGACAACTTGAAGTTGAATGTCTGCGGGGTCTCTAACGATACGTACTCATGGTTGCAATACCACACATTTGGTTTGTGTGTGATATTGACGCTAATCCAACTTGATAAATGATTCAGTGAATCGTCAGTGGTGATACTGAATTCGGTAATAGAACATTCCTACAGTGTTCTGGAGGATGCTAGAGAGGTTTGTTTTAGACATCGCTCATGTTTACTACGAAAACTCGGATGTACCTACATATGTACTTACTTGTTACCTATGTATTTTTATAATATTATTGTCTTCTTTATAATTTATCGTTAGAAGGGCAACCACGTGGCTCTCGTCTTAGGTCTCGTTTGCACGGGAGCTTTTAAAACATCCCTATGTTTTTTAAAGTAATGCACATCCACCATATCCATCATTTCTACTATCGCAGAGACAGGCGTAGCCCGGAATCCTAGCTTTCGAATGAAATATTTAAGTAACAGTAGATTTATTAACTACTTAGTACGTTTCTCCGAAAATTGTTTTATTTTAACTTTGCGGCTTTGAGAGTTGAAACGACCTATTACTTGCAGAGTTCTATGTCAGCTTCAAATGCGACATTTTTTTAACCCCCTTGCCAACGAGACTTTAGAATTAATACTAGTGTCAGTTGTCACCATAGATGAAACCGATGTATTTTGTCTCAAGTAACCAATATAGAATCTGTTCAAAAAGAGAATCGGCGTGAGTAAACAGTGAACTAACGCGCTATAGTATTGTACTTGTATCTGTGCTTGTATTGCCCGCTAAACAAAAGGGTCAATTTCAACAAACACGAATTTTGCCTAATTACGGTGGCGAATTTAAACTTGCTGTTTCTAATATATATTTTTAGCCTAAATAATAGTTAATAGCTCTAATAATTAGTCATCCACCGAAATTAGATTTTAGGCCTTAGTTTTTTTTTTACTAAGAATTTAATATATTAAATACCTTAAATACTTTATTATCATGTAGACCACTATTTAAACTACCCATATAAAATTACACGTTATTGTAGTTTAACTTTACACATTAATTTTCAACCTCGCCGTGTCAAAAATGCACTTGGGAAATTCACCCAAAAGCACATGCGCCCTCCGCCACGCCGATTCTCTTTTTGAGCAGACTCTAACCATGGCCGGCACTTACTGCTTGTATATTACAGGGTGGTCCATTTACTTGCGAAGTATTCGACCCAAACGGTGTTCGCCTCAGCCAGGGTGCACTGGACGGTGCTGAGCCCCTCAAGCCGCACTCCTTCGAGCTGGACACGAGCGGGTGCGGCGTCAGAGGCGACCTGCAGCTGGACATCGTTCACGACAAAAGAAGCGTCATGTGCGCCTTGGAGAAATTGTCCTCTACCAAATATCGGGCTACGTTCATGCCCAAAGCACCTGGAAAGCATAGGGTGAGAAGCATTAGAGCCTTCTTATTTTAAAAGCATTATAAGTGGGAGGTCCCGGATTCGATTCCTGGTAGGGGCAATTTGGGATTTTATAATTTCTAAATTGTCTCTGGTCTGGTGGGAGGTTTAAGCCGTGGCTGGTTACCACCCTACCGGCGAAGCCGTGCCGCCAAGCGATTTAACGTTCCGGTGCGATGCCGTGTAGAAACTGATCAGGGGTATACATACCTGTGCCATGTTAGCCCGCTTCCATTTTAGACTGCATCATTACTTACCATCAGGTGAGATTGCAGTCAAGGCTATCTTGTAGTTGAATAAAAAAATATTATCATTAAATGATGCTGCAATAAACAAAGGAAATAACATGGCCGGAATTTGCTCAATTAATCGAAAAAAAAAACTTACTTAAATAAACATAACTGGAGGTAAATTATTCATATGTGAAAATTGCTTTTAAAATAAACTAAAATATATCGCGGCAATTTCATTTCTCCAGTGCAGGCGTGAAGAAACACAAAAAATAAGAATGTTAACTGTTATTTGTTTTTCTAACTTTTCTAAGGTCATATCCAAGAAGGTTATAAGGTAGACACTGGAGACTGCGCCTAAAACATTGTAGTTAAGACAAATTAGTCATTTTATTTACCAGTTGTCTCTCGAGTCAAAATTCCTTATCTAAAAATATTATTTATACCCGAATTACTAATTCCGTGGAATTCTGACAGCTGTCATTGTTATTTACATATGAGTTATTTGTATGGAGAACAGGGTTAACATCTACAAAGTACGATTTTACCCCAAACTACGCAATTTTCCCATATGAATAATTAACCTCCATTTATGTTTATTTAAGTAAGTTTTTTTCGACTAATCAGGCAAATTCCGGCCATTTCTTTTGCTATTCTATCCGATCGATACCTACTCTACTTGACGCGATCCTCCATACCCCCGTATCGGAACTTATAACCACTTCATTATAATTTAGAAAGATATAGCATTGGCTAGTGACGTTTATAGCACAATAAAGAGACACTTAAAACTTTCATTACTCAGCGTTATTTTTCCCATTTACTACCACACAATTATTGCAGAAAGCTAACGTCGTAGGCAGGTACTTGCGTCAAGTACCCTATATAACCTTCCCGTTTAATACAATTTCATTTAATTGTACTAATTCGCTCGTAATTTACAGCTGTACATTTATTTTAACGGTTATGACGTTCACGGGTCGCCGCACGTGTTCCGGGTGGGGTCGCGCTCCAAAAAACCCCGCGACAGTTCCAGTCCCTCGCCCGCCTTCGCAAGAATATCCAGTCCGGGTACGTCTTTATATTACTATCTATATTATGTTAATTTTATACGAAAGGTTAATTTTTAACACCCGACGTAAAAACGACGGGGTGTTATAAGTTTGACGTGTCAGTGTGTGTGTCTGTCTGTTCCCCCGTAGCGCTCAAACGGGTGAACCGATTTGAATGCGTTTTTTTTGTTGTTTGAAAGGTGAATTTGTCGAGAGTGTTGTTAGCTATGTTTGATGAAAATCGATCCAAGATGGCCGCCGCTACATAATGTCGGATTACATATTTTTTCACAACTCCCTCTGTACTTGCTTGACTAGTAGAATAGCACTATGTAAATCCAAGATGGCTGCCATAAAAAAATGGCGGAGGTCGGGAGTTTTTAAAATTTTTAATCTATACTTGTACCTACACTTTAATATTCACCGTTTTCATCGATTTCCTTACAGTCACAAGATTGCGATCGGAGAGTCCCCACAACAACTTCAATTTATACGAATCAAACGCCAAGCACACGAGTTCAGTGGATCGGCGCGAAGAGCGACGGAACTCAAACGACTATTACAAGTCATCGTTTGGACCCGACATCAAAGAAAAGACTTACGACGTCACGGACTCGTTTTCCAATTCGAGAATAAACAAACGCGAGAACTATGCGACATACGACGACGGTCCTAGAAACAGAACAGCGAGTCCAATCACATCAAAACATCTCGGAAACGGGTCGAGGCTCGATTTCGGTCGATCGAATAGTCCATATAGAGCTGGCAGTCCGTACAGAGCGACGAGTCCTATTGGGCGCACTAGTCCGTTAACGAGGAAAGACAGCCCTTTGAATAGGACGGCTAGTCCAATTAATCGGTACGTGAATGTGTCTGATTTTGAAAGCCGGCCTTCGTTAGCTATTGTGCTTTTTCCTCATGTTTTAATTGCTTTCTACCTACGCAACACGTTGCATTGATAACCTGAATATTTTTCGTATGCAATTGTTGCTTGTCTAACATTTGTGTAGTAAAATTCATTACCTACACAAAATATATATAAGGATAATCGAGGCCAATAAAGTCCACTGCATCGCATGATAAATTATTTATCTTCTCATTTCCTGTATCTAGTTATCTTATGCTTACTTTATGTTTGTAACAGAGTGAGCAGCCCTACCGATAGGTACAGTCCTGTGACGACGACGAAGCGAGTGGTGGAAAAGCGCTCGAACTACAAAATGTACAGTTCGTACAGCGGCTCTCAAGACAATATTGACCAAAGCAGTCCATTATCTTCTTTAGAAACGGATCGGATCAAACGTTATGGGAGTCCAAGTAAGTTACCATTATCTATCTAAGTACACTTGTGTGATAAAAGAGTCTTGGTTCTTTCACATATGAAATTTTTATTTTTCACTCATTATCTTATTAAAATTTTGACAGCTATGCCAGATACGGGAGATCCGGGTGGAAAACCTAGCGCATATCGTGCGAAAAATGATTCTTGGGATTCAGTTGAAAAGACAAGGCAGATGTTTAGCAACAACAGGTAAATCGGTGTGATCGGTTCTTATTTGATAAATCGATTTTCAAAAAAATTATTCTACTTACTATAAATTTCGCTTTTGCAGTCTGGAGTCATCTGGTGGTGGCTACGGACAAAACACACTAGACCGCGAAACTCAACGCAACACACAACTGAACAAGTTTAGCGATTTGTCGCACGATGCCTTCAACAAACACCTCGACCGGTTGGTCGATGAGCACGACTCGGACACTTACGTGAGTCGCGTAAGTGAAATTATTTGCAGCTAAGTAACTAATAGAGAATTATATTATGATGATACAACCCAAGATTATATCATTAATTAAATATTTTTCGGTTAAGTTTTTCGGTTGTAGAAACCCAAAAAGACCATTCTCGAACAAGCTGGTACGATGACGATAAAAACTAAGCAGTAGGTAATCATGCATGTGTACTTGTATCAAATACGCATGAATGTTCCTCTATAGCTTTTTAAAATATTTATTCACGTACATTTTTTAAATAGACTTACTTATTTTGGCAAAAACTCGTAACGGATTCTATACCAAACTAGTCTTGAGACTGAACAAATGGACCGCCAAACCCCATCTGTGTGAGTAAACTCGGCTTTTTAATGAAGTTGTCCTGTGTAAAGGGAAATGTGGTCAGACATAAATTAGTTTACTCGCCGACGTCATGTACACAACCGTATCCGTTTTCCTTGTAAATACCAAAATAAAATCCGTCTTTCTAACTTCAGAATCGATACCTACATTTTACACGGAACAATTAATAGTAGGTAGGTACCTAGCCGCCCATGAATATCTCCAACATCAGGAACTGCCAATGTGTTATGGAATTTAAAGAATTTGTATAATATGTACTTATACGTAATTTTGAGCTATTTGTTCTATAATAATTTGCAAGCGAGATAGAAATGACCCAATAACGTGAAGTAAATGAATACTTCCAGTCATTCAGGTGGTGTGGATGAAACTTGTTTCTATGACGAAAGGAAAGTAAAGGGAAAGTATACATATAAGTATAAACAACTCTTCAGAACACTGGCTGTTATTTAGCTGATCAACATTCAAACAGAGCTGACGTGATGTCTGCTTGGTGCACTGAAGGCGAAGCAACAACATGCAACATTGTGGCATGCTGTATGCAGCACGCCGTATTGCCGCATGTTGTGTTACTCCGGTTTAAAACAGCTTTAAGGCCTTTAAGCAACTCTAATTAGTTCAAATAGAGATTTTTAACAACCGAACCGCTCATTATGACGTTTTTAATAAAATTAGAAACATTCATTCCATTTTATAAAATCTTTTATACCTAATTTCAGTATCGGTATTTCTTAATAATTGTCCACAGCAAGAAATCACAAAACGAGAAGTTCGGGAGAGCTCATACGTGGTGCGAGACTCTTCTTACAGCAGTGTGGAAGAGAAGCACCAGCAACAACAGCAGTCTTTTTTATCCAATAGGCCCCCCCGCGACCCTACCGGGGGGGCCCTCACTGAGACGGACGCTGCACATGCCCGTTTCAGGTAAAAGAGTTCTTTTCTCTCTCTTCAAGATCTCAAAGTTCTCAAGCTAGGCAGGTTTCGGCACATAAATTGAGAAGTCCGTTGTGCGTGTGCTTCTCCCGCCGAAGTCATCACACCAGCTATCTAAGTTCCTTTCAGGAACGAGCAAGCCGCCCAGGTAGCCGAGTACTTCCTGAATTGGTGTTGGTAAATAACTAACTAGTAAATGTGGCTAATTCTGTTGTACGCAATCTCTAAACCTAAACTAAAATGACAGGCCTAAATCTATTGCTATCCTTTTCTGCAGTGAGCACTATGAAAGAGATAGGAATAAATTTAGACCTGTCATTTTAGTTTAGGTTTAGAGATTGTGTACAACAGAATTGGCCACAGTAGCTAACTATATGCCTAATACCTTTTTTTTCACTATTTTGTTTGTACCTACTTGTACACGAAAAGTTTCAGCTATCGAAAGAAAGATATATACTTCGATCTAACCGTAATGTTATTTGTGTTGTCTTTACAAATAAATTGGTACTGATGCAAGATTGAAACTGCGGTCCGGAATAAAATAAGTAGTCTATAAAGAAAATATAAAGCTCTCGAACGAAACGCGATCTCGATGTTATAAATTCTCTACAATCCCGACCTGCTGTTGGGGCTTAGGATCTTCCATTGGTCTGCTCTCAAATCGATGTTATTTATGTCTTTGTTTCATTCAATTCATCAGTGAAAATGATGGAGTTTAAATCCATTTTATTTTTGTCGAACCCCGATCGTTGCTTTAAACTTCATAAATAATTAATATTCAATGTAAGTTTTAAAACGACTTTAAAAAAGGAAGAGCTTTTCAATATAGGTACTTAATTTGCGTGATTATTTTTTATTCGATAGAGAAATGTTTTAACCAACTTTTTCATATAATTTTGCGCGGAAGTGGCGAACAATTTTTTTAGCTTTTCAGTGAAGGTCACATATTTTTTATATGTGACATTCACTGAAAAGCTAAAAAAATTGTTTCTAAAAATCGAAATTTGACTTATAAAAGTTTAACACGTACCTACCTACATACGTAGATATGTATTTGAAGTCTGTTTTAATAGAGAGAATACTTTTTTTATTATAATGCTAGATGTACCTAACTAAGTATATCAGTTCTTGATCAACTCCGATAAAAACTTCCAAAGAGAAGTTCGTTCGTTAAAAGTTAGGCTTTTGAATAAACTTTAAACACCGCGTTGCCTATTTCAACTCGGCCAATAAACATCTTATCAACGCGAGAAATATTTCTCACTTCCCGGAATAATAGTACATTATGGTATAAGTGTGTAATGTTGGTGATTACCGCTGAGGCGATATTGAGACCCGAGCCGTTAGGTGAGGGTCTTAAGATAGCCGAGGACGGTAATCATCAATACACACGTGTATCATACGACGTTTTTCAACACACTTGCGAAGAAAATAACACTAAAATAGATATTTTTCCTTGAATATTTCAGGTAGGTAGTAAACTTTCCATAACTTTAAGGGCTTCACATATATCGGGCGGTGTACAACATAAATCATTTTCTTCATAATTAGTACTTGTAGATATTTTAATTTTAATTAATAAATAACTGTAATTTCAACAGTGAAAACGAGTTATAAAAATTTTCTCACAATGGCGGGAAAAATTAATCAGTTTTCCTATGCGCGCACACATATAAGTGCGATCGGCCATAGACTGTATAGAATGAGGTTTGTTTTCTATGGCATTTTGCAATGGCGGGAAAAATTAATCAGTTTTCCTATGCGCGCACTTCTTAAAATGGCAATCGGCCATAGACTATAGAATGAGGTTTGTTTTACTTGGCTTTTCGCGGATAGCGTTTTAGCCACGTACAAAATGGGGAATTTCAAGTTTTCTTTATTACAGAAAAAACAAAAGTTATATTTGAGTGAAAGTTTTATTTATTAAACACGTACAAGTTGAAATTATCTATTTAAATACGAAGTTGCATGAAATGAGCAAGCAAAAGGTATATTAATTTATTTGTACTATTGAATACGACCTTTTTTGTATCGAAACTTTTTTAAGAACAAAGGAACCAACTCAACCAATAAATTAAAAATAAAACTCTATAATTCACTTGTGAATAATAGTAAAACAAAAGTCACAGTTTGAATAACAGGTGTAATTATCTGCCTAATTGCGGTGAACGTAGAGCTACTTTATGAGCAAGTGTGTTGAAAAGGCACATTTCAAAGTATAAAGCGTGGAGGGTGCTTGTTTAAGCTTAATTCAGATGATGAAAATCATTGGCAATTAGTGCGATTTCATAATAGAGAGCTAGTTTTAGTGAACTCAACGTTAATTAACGTAACTTAATTACGTAAATTACGTAAATTACAGCTGTGATAGCCTAGTGGTTAGGACGACCGACTTCTAATCGGAGGTCGTGGGTTCGATCCCGGGCACGCACCTCTAACTTTTCGGAGTTATGTGCGTGCGAAGCAAGTGATATTTAAATACTTAATATTTAAATATCACTTGCTTTAACGGTGAAGGAAAACATCGTGAGAAAACCTGCATGCCTGAGAGTTCTCCATAACGTTCTCAAAGGTATGTGAAGTCTGCCAATCCGCTTGGCCAGCGTGGTAGACTATGGCCAAAACCCTTCTCACTTTGAGAGGAGACCCGTGCTCTGTAGTGAGCCGGTAATGGGTTGATCATGATGATGATGATGAACGTTAATTAGCCGCTTAACCCCGCACCTGCTGCTGCCTAGTGTGTCGGGGCCATAAATGCTAACCAGAGCAAGGATTATTTAATAACTTTACGTGAGTTGACACTTTTTTCAGAGCAAAAGTGGCTACAAAAAAGTCTGACACATTGTCAGATTTTGAGTGCGAAACGAATGAAACATCGACATTCCTGGTGCAGTGTTGAACGCTGTGAGAGGCTCGGGGTTCAATTTCCGGGCAGGGGCAATTTGGGAATTTATAATTTCTAAATTGTCGCTGGTCAGGGGGTTATTCTGTAACTTAGTTAGCAACTGAAAATAGTTGCCAATGAATTAGTTCGATATACATTGCTGCTTTACTGTGTCAAATTATGAAAACACTTTATATTTCCCACAGTAAAGCAGCAATGTACCTATATCAAAGTAATTCGTTGGCAACTATTGTCAGTTGCTAACTAAGTTACAGAGTAACCCAGCTGGTCTAGTGAGAGGCTTTCAACTGGGGCTAATTGTCCTACCACCGGCAAAGATGTGCCGCCAAGTAATTTAACGTTCCGGTATGATGCCACGTAGAAACCGATCAGGGGTATGGGGTTTGATATAAACTGTCATACCTCTTTCAGATTAGACCGCTTCCATCTTAGACTCCATCGCCACATACCATCAGGTGAGATCGCAGTCAAGGGATAACTTGTAGATCAATAAGAAAAAAAAAAACATTAAAACCATTATGGTTTAAACAAGTGTTCTATAGTAAAGTAAAGTATGAAGCCTTTGTGTCGCGCGTTAACGCTTCTCAAACTGAACGTAGTTTCATCTGAACGTAGCCTTATCGTTATCACCATTACCATAACTTCTGTTCTCTTGATGAACGTTTTATTTGTTACAGACCAATTCAAAGGGATAACAATAGAGGTGCCAAAGGAATAGTCATAAAACCGACCTACAAAGGAGTAGTCGGACAGCCTGTCGAGTTTATAGGTGGGTTGATATAAATTGAAGTATGTATTTAAACTAGCTGACGCCTGCGACTTTATTTGCGTGGATTTAGATTTTTTTAATACCGGGTTAAAAAGGTTTCCCATTTCCATATCCAGAATGCAAGCTATATCTGTGTCAGATTTCGTCACAGTCGGTTCAGTAATTGAGCCGTGAAAATGTATCCGTAGCTGCATACGCTTTCGGATTTATAATATTAGAGCAAACACGCGTATGGACACAGAAATCCGTGCGTAAGGATTTACACGCCTCCGTGACATCTGACGCCATTTCTGTTTACGAATACTGCGTTGGGTTCTGGTATGGACTGTAGACCGCCTCGTGGACTAGTGGCTGGCTTGTTCGGCTGCAGATCATGAGGTTGCGGTTCGGGTCCCGGATCGGGGCAAAACTAGGGCTTGTCTATTATTAAATGATTATTTGAGCTTGGGCTATCCCAAAGTCTTGGGTAGATATCTACAATAAGTACACAACTTTAGCTATCAACGAAATGGTATCTACAAAATTTCATCTATAAATATTAGTTTGAACTTCCAAATGAAAGTTTTACACGTGCAGTCGACGCAAGCACATCTGGCTCCGTTCGGTGCAAGCTGGAAGTTTCTGGCGCAAATGGAACACTAGAGGCCAGCTCGTTGCGACCACTACATAATTAATTAATTATAGCTGTATTTACGGCACGCATGGCCTGACCGCAAACGATCAAAGATGCGTACTCATATATCACAGAAAATATTTGTTAGAAAGTCACTAAAAACTAAAACTAATCAAAAATAGTCCGTTTCTACACAGTAAGGCAGTGTTGACGGAGGGCTGCTCTAAATCTCCGTACCTATTGGATTTTGCGCAGTATGCGACTGCTGCACGCGAATTATTCGGATGCACTTTGGAGCACGAGTGTCATAGGCATAATTCAGACACCACACCGTTGATGATCCAGTACAAGCTCCAAGCGGCTTTTCGCGTCGAGTCCCGATTGGCTCAAGTGTACGCTCAGCGCCCTGTACATTTTAGTTTGAAATTGTAATGAAAGTTTTGTACGTGCAGTGGACGCGAGCGCAGCGGGCCCCGGCCAGTTGGAGCTGGAAGTGTCTGGCGGGAATGGAACCCTGGTGGCCAGCTCGGTGCGCCCCCTCGGCGGCAACAAGTACATCGCCGCGTTCACGCCGCGCGTGCTCCGACCGCACTCGGTGC
The DNA here is from genome assembly GCA_920104075.1 of Melanargia galathea. Taxonomy (NCBI): domain Eukaryota; kingdom Metazoa; phylum Arthropoda; class Insecta; order Lepidoptera; family Nymphalidae; genus Melanargia; species Melanargia galathea. Next base: position 14,842,106 of record OV049863.1, on the reverse strand, counting down.
GAGTCACTTTCAACGATGAACACGTTGCCGGTGAGTGTTTCAGTTTATTCAAACTACTATTATAGGGTATCAGGAGAACGATCTCAGAAACGAAGACAGGTGATAGTACTGATGATTACTGATAAGATACTATTTAAAAAAAAGTGCAAAAAAATCGTGTTTACAAAAAAATAAATATTTTTTGTGCAATACCAGTTTTAGGGAGTTAAACAGAATTGTAATTGCAAAAAAAAATCCTGTGATTTTTTAAAGTTCGTAACGTAATTCAGATAAAATCAGCTGACGCTGGAGGTCAACGAACGTTGCGTTACCTTGAACCTCCAGCGTGCGGTAGATACCTACCGTTGTGTGTGATACAGGTACGCCATAACGTAAATAGCCGGGTTTAAATAAACATTTCAATTCACAGTAATTCCGACAGAGCTGAATTTTAATAGAGACCTTGGCTACACCAGTAGGAATAATAAATTCAAAAATTATTTTTGAAAGAAATTATCAAGCAATATACAAACTAAATAAATGACTTAACATCTTTTTAAAGTTGAAACATTAATTTTTTTTTGTATTTTATTTGCAATTAGAAAAACCATATTTTTAATTTTGAACAAAATTAAAAGCGCTAGGAATAAATACTGTTATTTATAAGTTAAAATATATTATTTTGCAATTTATTACAGAGATAAATAAGTAGGTATTTTGTAGAAAGGTTGCCTTCAAATAAGAGTTTCAATGTTTATGCTTGTCCTGTAAAATTGTTCTGAATGTAGTTACTTTGTTTATCACTAGGGCAGCCGATTTAAGAATATTTTTATAGATAATTTTATGATCTACAATTTTTGCCTGGACTCTGTTTTTATAAAACTTACTGTTTTCAAGAAAGAGCCAATAAAACAGAAAATTGTGACTTTGACCTTGAATAACTTTTTTAGCAGACATGGGATTAATGGGGACTTTTGACACTTTATTCCTACTGGTGTACCCAAGGTCTCTACCAAAATTCAGGTCTATCGGAATTACTGCTATTTGATAACATTTTTACGTCTATTTTGACCCGTCTAAAATCGTTATTGGTATTGAATTATTGTGTTTAAGTAGTATAAGGCCCCTATCCCACTGGCGTTTTGCGAGCGTTGGCGTTTCTCCAACATCTGCGCAGCGTTGTCGCGACGTTGACGTCGCGTTGAAGTTGCGAAGTCGAAGCGTGAATGGTTGCCATTATAGTAGGGGAGCTGAGGATGCCAAATGTGGATTTACTGAAGCGTCATCGGGACCTAGTAGATTTTATAGATTAGTTGACAGGAAGAATAAAAGGTTATATAAGGTTTTCCATTTCAGTGGTGGGGAAAGCTTCTAGCTGCACGCTCTCATCTTCAATAGACGAATTTTGTAACTTCGACTTGTGAAAATCGGCTGATTATATATTTTTTGTTATTTTTGCATCATTTCCTTTAAAATAGAAAAAAATTCAACCACCCGCGAGATTCCAGAAGGTCAAGATAACGTTTTTGTTTTGCAACTTTGTAACGCTCCCATTCTCGTACGTTACGTTCAAATAGTCTGATTTTCTAAATATACTTTTCTTAGCTCGTAATTAACCCACCATATCTTAATCTGAGGTCTCTGAGTATTTCTGTCAATAATTTTTTTATTTTACGTGCGGCTCTATTTAAAGGGCTTATATATGGTAGAGGGTACTCAGCAGGATGCAAGATGCCTCGCCTCTCTTATCTTAATCTGACGCGCTCGAGTAAATCCAAAAATCCCCTCTTGGGCTCCCTTACTATTGGAGACTCTCAACGTTGACGTCGCGTCAACGCGACGTTGTCGCTGCGCAGACGTTGGAGAAACGCCAACGCTCGCAAAACGCCAGTGGGATAGCGGCCTAAGTATATAAATTTTCGGAAGCGGTCTCCTCATAATATGCTGTATATTAGGTAATAGTTATTTACGTTATATTAAGTGAGGTGAGTTGAAGATTAACACGATGAATAAAAAAAAGCGCTAATAAGTAAAAATAATATAGTTATACTTAATAGTAAAATACTTTTTACTTTTTAACCATATTTTTTATCTCAGCTTGTACCTATGTGGCCACTGTCGGGTCTGGTTCAGTGAACACAAATTCAATTCAAGGAACGGCTGTTTCACTTTTACTCTATTTTCCCGTCGAAAAATACAATTTTGTAAAAATTTCAGCAAGAACTAGCAAGAAATATTATTTTCTTGGCGACGCAGGGAGAAATGCAAAAAATAAATTATAAGAACTGGTAGATATTAAATGACATGCAGTTGTGGACATAAACTTATAGTGGGTGGTCCCGGGTTCGGTTCCTGGCAGGCGCAATATAGTCATAATTTCTAAATTGTCTCTGGTCTGGACTTTTAGGAGGCTCACTTGTGGCTCCTTATGATAAGTAAAGACTCTACCACCAGTGAAGAAAGCAGATTCTACTGAGAAGAGCTGACAAGTAACATATCAGTGAATAAGTAACAAAATAATCACATTATCTAGTGGGTAGTTGAATGCAAAACGGAATATTCCCGTGAAATTTGGTTATTTATAAATTCATTAATTGTGTAATAACTTCGACTTGAATGAGTTTTTATATTGCCTCTGCATGACGACGCAAAGCAACATTCAGTCATGTTTTAGAAAACTTTTATAAGAAAGTAAATCTGTTATGTCTCTTTGAAGCGTATAATTTGGTGCGATTGCACGCGTTCTAAATGAAAGCGGTATGTTGCTTTAGAGGTCCATGCAAAACGCATTGAAAGTGATAGAATAGTCTAATCAAGAATGTTTATAGTTTCAAAATTGAAAACGAATGGATATTGAAGAAAGGTGCATAATAGGACATGTGGAGTCTGTATATCTTTAGTTTGCCTACTAATATCTGCCTTTAGCGTACCTATCTGATGTACGAGTACATAACATGTACATTCTTTGCTCTTTTTCGGTTGTGTGGTACTAATTAGTCATCATAAACTTATGTACCTACTCGCTGTTTTAACTTAAAATATCAATTTGTTCTACGTAAGAAATCTACGTAAGAAATAAGTAATTAAAGGCTAAGCTTAATTAAGAGGAAATAATATTGATTAAGTATCTAGTCCAGTAACTTGAACCCAATGAATAATCCAAATTTGTGACCTCGAGCGCCAAACGCAGCTTTGTCAAAAATCTAAAAAAACCGCGAAATTTTTTGATTTTTTGCAGATTTTGGTGATTATAACCCTAAAGGACTACTTATTGTTAGTTTTAGATCGTACCTTTTCAGGGCGTTTTTGAAGTAAAATAAAATTGCTACAATTTAAGACCAGAACTAGCTCTATATCTACATTATTTACTGAGATGCGCCCGCGTGGATCCTTCATAAAAATTTCCATCTCCTGTTTAACAAACTTGGGGATAGTTTTCCAAAAGTCCTTAAACACGTAATTCTTCATTTTTTACTGAAAATTGAAATACCAATTTTCATGGATATTGACTTCATAAATGACGTGAAAAATGACGAACTCTCATTTAAACTTTCATCCCCAATTTAATCCACTTGGGGATAGGATTTTCAAAAATCCAGAAATATTTTATTTTTATTTTTTATCGAAAACCTAAATACCAATTTTCATGGATATAACTAGAAAAATGACAGACTTTCATACGAATTTTCATCCCCTATTTAACTCCCTTAAAGGTAGAATTTCCAATAATGCTTTCTGTGCGCTTACATTATAAAAGGAAGCTACTGTGAAAACTTCATGTTTCTAGCATCAAGAGGCTTGTCCTGACTGACTGATTATTATCAACGCACAACCTCAACCACTGAAGATAGAAACACTAAGTATATGTGGTATTATCATAAGCAATTCACACTGAGTTATATTTTAGTTTTTATTGTATAACTAGCTTTTGCCCGCGGCTTCGCCCGCGTGAATTTCGGTTTTTCACAAGTAGATTTCTGGTCCACCCGCCCCCCGCCGCGCGGCGGCGTACCGCGGTACCGCGTACGACGGGCGCAGGGCGCAGGTGCGCGCGGCGCGGGGAGTTCCGTGCAGCGCGAGCGTCGCGGTCGGCCGTCGCGCGCAGCGAAAATACCTATCAGGGCGTTTTTTACCGATTTCAACACAACTCCTTTTTTGAAAGTCGGTTAAAAAAGTAGCCTATGTTACTCCTTGGTTAATCCTCTACTTGTCTGTGAAAGTCCCGTCAAAATCGGTTCAGCCGTTTCGAAGATTAGCCCGTTCAAACAGACAGACAGACAGACAAAAATTTTAAAAACGTGTGATTCGGTTATGGTATCGTTCAAATAACCATATGAGCTTAATATGTGGTAGTTATTTCGAAATTACAGACAGACACTTCAATTTTATTTATTAGTATAGATATAGATACAGAATAATGCAAAATAATGTATAATGTATAGGTTTAAGTATCTATTCAATCTATTATAAGAAGGAACCAGTGTACACCGTGTATCGTGAACATAATACAGTATACCTAATACAATAAGATATACAGTATCTATACTCTATACTAATAAATAAAATTGAAGTGTCTGACTGTAATTTCGAAATAACTACCACATATTAAGCTCATATGGTTATTTGAACGATACCATAACCGAATCACACGTTTTTAAAATTTTTGTCTGTCTGTCTGTCTGTTTGAACGGGCTAATCTTCGGAACGGCTGAACCGATTTTGACGGGACTTTCACAGACAAGTAGAGGATTAACCAAGGAGTAACATAGGCTACTTTTTTAACCGACTTTCAAAAAAGGAGTTGTGTTGAAATCGGTAAATACAAATGTTAAAAACGCCCTGATAGGTATTTTCGCTGCGCGCGATCGCGACGGCCGACGCTCGCGCTCCCCGCGCCGCGCCACGCGCCCCTGCGCCCTGCGCCCGCCGTACGCGGTACCGCGGTACGCCGCCGCGCGGCGGGGGGCGGGTGGACCAGAAATCTACTTATCCCTCAGGATTTGCGAAAAATCAAAATTCACGCGGGCGAAGCCGCGGGCAAATGCTAGTAATACAATAAGATACAATACAATGCATATCTTGTATTCATTGTTACGGCAAACAGCGCCATTATCAAATTACATATTATGTACCCACTATGTGGTATATGTATATATTGTACATACTTCGACCTTGCCAAGATATAGTAAGTACATGATATATACCTATCAAAATACTCGTCAACAATAAGCAATTATTGTACGTCCTGCATACATATTGATATGTACACTTACTCCGATACGATCACCCACGCTAGGGATTAGTTAGGAAGGTAAGTACATAATATCTCTGCCCACGCTAATATATTTTTAATGTCAATTAACTATTATAAATCTGTTTATCACGCAATAAAAATACTGGACAGGTTTTCTCGAAACTTATGCAGTTCATAAGCTAATTGGCAGGCTAAAAATACCTAAAACTTCTATATCTAGTTTATATTATAACTTTCGTCAAAATCTGTCCACTGGAATCTGGATCTCTCGTTCCGAGAACGTTTAACGCAAGCCTCACGCACCTGGAACAAAGGGCAAAAGCTAGTCTAAGTTATGACACCTACATAGTTATGTAAATTATACAGCGTTTTATTATAATTTGAAGATCACGCTAACTATGTACTATTATAGGTATAGCAATGTATGATTCAGATTAGGATCTTGAAGGTCGTAAGTACAAATAGGTTTGTATTTAGGATGGGAATCAGCGAGAAATAACTCAAGAGTTAATCAAACCTGAACTCTCTATTTTATAAGTTGTTAGATAAAAACATTTTCACCTCACGAGCTCAAAAAGGGCACGTTTGCTGGCCAAAAACAGTGAGCAAAAGTAGTTTTTACTCACTCCAGTGAGAAGTGTTTTGAATTTAGAACGCTTTGGATTGTCATTTCTTCAATTCACTGTCTCAAGAAAAGTTCGGAAATTTTGTATATAGTGTATGTATAGTAGCCCCAACATTTTATTTCATCAAAATTTTCTATTAATATATTATTTAAACTATTGATTTTTCTTAAAATGTGTTTTAGAATTTATAATTCTGTAAAACAACATGAAACGTAAATGATTTAAGGAGAATTAAAATATCTAATTAGTTAATTTTTTTCTTAAATTACGCAATTCCGAACGCAGACAAAAGAGAACGGAGTAGTAGAGACAAGTGGACGGACGGATAGACAGGCAGACAGACAGCATGATAACAATAGGTACCCGAGTACCTACCGAACCCTAAAATTACTTAATGGTCTATGAAGGCTGTCGCGTAAAAAAAACTTGAGATTAAAATATGTCAAGTTTTGTGGAACGACCACATCAAGTAAGTAACCAAATTAAGTAGGTACTAGATAGAAATTATTTCAAGTCCGCCCCGGTTCTCATGAGAATATTCTATGGTAAAAGTTGGTACCGACTACCGACATTCAACTTTAATTTCGAAGGCTGTCCACATAATCTTGTCGGCTGTCCCTTTCTGTTGCGAACCATTCATTCATAGAACGAACGCACATCAGACTATCTCATTCGTGTCAGTGAAAGGGGCTCAGTACCGACTGCATATTAATAGGTACATAGGTACGAGCGCAGGTCAGTTTCAAGGTTCATCCCGCGTTTGTCCAATATAATAAGACAATTTTTAACCCCCGACGCTAAAACGACGGGTGTTATAAGTTTGACGTGTCTGTGTGTGTGTTCCCCTGCGGGTAACAAACGGGTAGACCGATTTGAATACAGTTTTTTTTGTTTGAAAGGTGAATTAGTCGAGAGTGTAGCTATGTATGATGAAAATCGGTCCAAGATGGCCGCCGCTACAAAATGGCGGATTGCATATTTTTTCACAACTCACTTAATATGGGTATCAAATGAAAGGGCTTGACTAGTAGAATAGCACTATGCAAATCCAAGATGGCGGCCTCCACAAAATGGCGAATTTCGGGGGTTTTTAAATTTTTAATTTATACTTGTACTTTATTTAACTTAGTTATCAACTTAACTTATCAATTTTTTATGCTACCTCCTTAAAGCATTTCATAATAAAGAACGTTTGTCTATCCAAAAAGTAGGACATTTTATTCTGTAAGTTAATAAATTTTTGTATCAGTTACATAATTCACAGTTCACATATAACGATAAAAATATCCATGTATTAGATCCTACTTAAAACTCAAGTTAACAGTCTGATGGCTGAATGCTGACGGTACGCAGGCTCTCGAATTCCACACGACGCCATTTTAAATACCTGAATGACGTCACGAGGCTGGGCGCGGGCGAGTCGGCGCCCGCGCACCGTCTGACATTCGGGCCCGCAGTCGCATTCGAACGAGGCAGGCGATGCCTCTCAAGCCTCGACACACAAAATGCAGTTTCGCCGTTTATTCCTCCGTGTGCGAGATAAAACGTACTAACATTTGCATTACCACCGAGTGGTGTCTCTCTGTTCTTTATATCAAGAACAGTTGAGCGTGTCTTATATAAACTAGTGCTGGATTTAGTGTTACCCAAGTGAGTGTATGAAAGTGTTTGTTGTGATTTCTTTCCGGCATACGTCATTACGGTGCCCTAGATATAGCAGTCGTCGGGGGAGCGTTTCCGTGGTTCGAAGGTTCAAAGTAAGTTTATTTGCATATAGTTAGCTCTCGCATCCTGTAAGTATGTGTGGTGTGTGGGTCGAGACACGTCATTGCCTTCTGCAAATTCTTTTCCTATACTCATCTGGTATGTGGGTACCTACTACTCATATTAGATAGGTTGACGAGACCTATAAGGATACGCTTTAAAAATTATTAATTTGTATGCCATACCTATTCCACATAAAATGTATTAGGAGGAAGAAATATAAACCGGATTTTACTTCGACATAATGATAAACTGATAAAATTGTTAGTTCATCAGACTTCATTTTATTTACCGTTACAACTAGTTAAGCTTAAACTAACACTCAAAACTCAATAAATGTTTAAAAAGCGAATTAAATTAAGTACCTACCTATGTAGATAAATAAAATTTTATCCGGATTACTTGCACACCTCAAGTTAAAAAATCTATTGAACTCAAGAATTTGGTTCTTAATTAAGTATTAAAGCATGAGGCATTTGAAAATCACTTCTAATAGCCGACCTACTTTTAACAAGTTTAATAGAAAACCGGTACACGACCGGTGACATTCGTTACGTCGCGCAGCGAGGTTATAGTCTCTATTCTATTATAATTATTACGACTGTTGCATAAGATTAAAAATCTATTCGATTCTCTTTTACCAATTTTATTGTGTAAGCAATTAAAACGACGCAGGCCGGGAGGATGTCCTGGCTTCGCTCGAATGCGCGAAGACAATACGGAAACGAGCGTTGAACTCTTTTGTAGGGACTTCTCACGCACCCTTGTCTTGTTATTACAAACAAAAAAATCCCTTATAACTGTGCAGGTTAGTGGTCAGAATTGATTAATGGGATCAATTTATCATATCCGATGTAATGGTGGTAGGTAATATAACACCCATTCGCTAGATTCAATGTTGCGTGACCAATGCAATGTAGAGACATCAGCGACATACATAACATAATACCTATTAGGAAAATAGAAAATCACCTACCTATAATTATTATAGTATAATTACCTATTACTTTATTAAGAACCTGCTAATGGTTTCAGCTTTCTCGGTAGATAGTTCCCTTCCTAGGTCCTATAGGTACCTACATAATATTGGTGAATGTTCATATTTAAAATTGCAGGCCTTACAAGTTTTACCTCGACGCGGTTTGGTCAGCTAGGGACCTACGATATCAAAAATCTATGCAAAACTGTAAAACAGTATACCTACCTATTAATATAATTTTAACGGAAGTGATTTTTTCGTAATCGATTATATAAAGTCATGTAATAATTAGCGTTGATTCTATAATGAGTCATACGTCATCATAACATTTTTACATAATTTCCATTAATTTATTTTAAGCCGGCGAAAGCACATCTGTGCGTTGTAAATGTGCAAACGAGTCTAAATATCATTTTACTTGCATAAGTAAAATATATGTTTTATTTCCTAAACTCGTAGAAACTATCGCTTTCTTTTTACATAAGCGAAGTTTGAGCATTAAGATTCCTAGTCAGTTTTAATCGTTTGCGGTTATGTCCATTAATTTGATTTTATTATAAGTTTTAGCACATCTTTATTCAAAAATCGATTGATTTATTTTATAGAAGATATACTTAATACTATATTTTTTATTAAGACTTCCATTTTTGTTAAAATTATCAAGTCCGTGCAGATTGAAATGTATTTCTTCTGAAAAATCGCCACAGGAGGGCTATACAAGCGACAGTCGTAGCACCTGTTATTGTTATATAATATGAACACAAAAAGTTATATTTTGCACCGATACATGTACCTACCTACATACAACGATTGTGACATTGTGATACTAAATACCTATCTATCATTTAAATAAATTATCATTTGAAATTATTATGATTAGTTAACCTACCTAATGGAAACCGGCACAATAAGAGCAATATCGTTATCTACTAAACTGCATATCAAGTTGAGTACCTACGACTCCCTTCGGTGGAGTTACTACTAATCTTTTCATATTAAGTTACTCAAGGAGCGGATTGACAAATTCCTTATAAAAACCCAGCAAAGCGTTATATACCTATATTATAAATAATATCGGTTATGTGTGAAGCGGTCCTTGCTCTATTAGGGTTCCGTCCACATGACCACCTAAAAATGATCGTTTATTTTGGTTACAGCTTACGAGCTAGGCGTCGTCGCTAATGCTCGTCATACGAACGGACAGACATACTTAAAACAGCGCGTGACTCTAATAGGGCTCCCTTTTACCCTGAACCAGAATAGTCTAACGCTAGCATAAATCCACTAAGTAGGTCCTAGGTACCTATCATAGGAATGTTAAATAGTTTAAATATGTACCTATTAAATTAAAGACAAGTCACACAACAAGATGGCACATGTAAAAGTTACACAGTCAAGGAAACTAGACAAGAACTGCTTTGCGTCCACTTTCGAAACGGCAATGGAAAAACAAGTTTGGAAACTGGCATTCATTGCCGCCTTTAATTTGTCTCTACATAGAGGTATTAATCACCCGCTCGAATGCACTGCGCATATTCCATTCAAAAGGATACCATATTTCATACAAAAGACAAGCAATTTATATAATCTGCGACAGGACGGTACCTACTGTATGGTTATTCCGAGCTAGCACACCTCGAAAACTTTACTAAATAGGTACTACATATCGAAAAACTGTAATATGTAATGCAAAATGAACCCAAAGACTTAAAAGTCTTATCATTAGGTACTTCGAATATTTATTTTACAACATTTCCTCTTGGGGTGCTGGCTGTAGGTGTAGACGAATGGCTGAATGTATTCGTGAACTTAAACCTTAAAATAAGCCAGTTTAGGTTTATTCACTCTAAAGTCATTGTGTTTCGATATGTTTTGTATGTTCATATTTAGTAAGTTTTCGAGGTGTGCAAGCTCGGACTAACCATACTGTACAAAGACTAATACGTGTTTCGCCCATTTACGAGAAATACACTGCACATAGGTTGGGTTGAACGAAAGATACGATCGGTCAAAGAGAATTTGAGAAGGTAGACAGGTAGGCTGTATTATTCCCTAAATACAAACTGAGAGGCACTGGTGGAACAATAATAAATATTTAAAGCATTCCTTAAAGCGAACATCAATTAACGCAAACGGTGTAATTTCGCGTTCGATTATTAATTATCCTGGTTGGCATTGTTTTCACGAAGTGGTAATTTTTGCTTGTTTTGCATGTTTACGTTGTGCACGTGTACAAACATACACTAGAATGAGTATTTTATTGCTTTTCATACATACTCATTACTCATGTACACTCCTTTTTACCCCACTACGGCAAAGCCAAAAGAAAGGGTTATGATTTTAGTACTTTATGTATATGAATGTATAATTATATGTATGTATGTATCCGATTGTTTGTTCCACCGTAGCACCTAAACTACTGGGCCGATTTTGATCAATGAGGTGTCAGTTGATTCGTTATGGCCCGGGTGACATTCGTAACGTTTGCGTGGCTAAACTGAAATTTCAAGTTAGTTTCGGATCTAAGGCATAACAGATGGCGCCACTAGCTGTTTGCCCCGCGCTTTCTTTCATTAGTACGAGTTGAATACACGTTTTTTCTGCACACTAAATTACAATTTTATACTATGTAAATGCAAAATATTTGTTGGGTTAATGTAAATAAGACATTTCAATTACCTTGATTCTTAATACTTGCAATATCAATTCCTCTCAAAACAGTTTTATTTATTTTTATGATAAATATTTATGAATAAATGAATGTAACTACCTAACTAATTATTATAAAGAACAAGTGCGTTCTCAATGCTGCATTCCGATTTGCAGCAGCGTGAAACGATGCAAATTATTAATAGCCAAGGCCACATCAATCAAAGACGAAAATATTACAACTTTAATAAGACATGATAGAACCAATTAAAAGATAAATCAGAGAATGGCAGGCGGAGACGAATACCTAGAGCTATACAATATTTTAACACTCGTAGGTACCTCCTTTTGACTTTTCCAATAAAGCCGTATGTAAATGGCTAAGAATAACAACAGAAGTAGTTAATATCATAAATTACAATATAGGTTATGAAGGATAGGTTGTTAACTATTTTGCAATATGAAGTTCATAAATTACCTAACTGAAATATAAATTATTTTATGATGATCTTGCTGAAGTTTTAACTTTTTCACTAATATGTACATGAACTCGTAAAATGAACTTATGGAGTCATGAGAGAATTCATGCAAATCGATGTGCGTTAATTTAATTTATTTTCCTATTTCGTCAGGAAATATTGTGTGTAAGCATCGTTTAATTATGGTTCTAAAGATGTTTAAGTTGGCCAATCCAATATTGGCCTTTAAAACATTCAACTGGCGTAGGTACACTGGCATTTGACCACTAAAGGTGTGTCTCCTTGCGTATTTATTGGGTAAGATTTAGTGAAATGTTGCTAGCCAAACAAGGCACCGAGCGCGAACAAAGCCAACTTTTGTACTTATTATTAAATTAGTGAACATTTTGCGAAGCTAACATAGACTAGACAAGACTCAATATCTGCATCTATAAATGAGTCTGGAAATACGAGATACTTTTCGGATCGGATCGGATTATATAAATAACGAGCGGATACCCGCGACTTCGTTCGCGTGGATATTGATTTTAATAATCCCGTGGGAATCATTTTGTTTTTCCTATGCTCCTTTGAGCATACTAAAAACCTTGCTACCTTGCTAAAAATTGTTAAAAGTTCACTGGCGAATGTTTAGGTACATCAAAATGTAAACATCCGCCAGTGAAAGTCGCATCAAAATCAGTCCAGCCTTTCGGAGATTAGCCAGTAGTCTTTAAAGTATCTACTTTCTAACAAAAAAAGAATGAATGAAATCGGACCACCCGTTAACGAATTACAGCTAAGTACACATTTTGCCTTTCATCCCCTCTCCCAAGGGAACCGTGCTGAATTTCGGGATAAAAAGTATCCTATATGTTACTCCATAGTATTAACTTAAATCATGCCGAGTTTCATTTCAATCCATTCAGTAGTTTTTACGTGATGCGCGCACAAACATACAGACAAACAGATAAACAGACAAACAGACAAAAATGTCAAAAATAGCTTTTTTACGTTCTATTACTTATCCCTAACATCCCCCAGTTATTATTTTGCAAAAATCTTCAATGTACAGATACGGCAATTCTACGATTTTATTATATGTATAGATAGATTGAGATTTACAAGTATATATATACCTAATTGCATAATATTAAAGTAAGCTTTTCATAATTTTAACCAAGTATTGAAGATAAATCTAATACATAATTGTATTCATGACGTACCTAAGTACATATAGCTACTTTTACAGTTACTATAAATCTAAAAGTGTTTATTACATAGGTTGACCTCAAGAAATCCTTTCAGAAAGTTAGCAAAAGTCCATTTTGCTCTGACCTTATTGTGTTTCGATAATGGAGATCTGTAATTCAGATTGTCGAGATACTACTACCTACATAGTTAGTAGGTAGTAATTAACAAAACCAAGGCGAAAATATAAATTCTCAACACAATGGACAAGACCTGAGAACTTGTAGATTTTGAGGTGTCTGCAGTACCTATAATATTATAAGCATTATTCATACATATAAATGTATGTATTATATATACATACATAATGTATATGTGTATACCTGAATATGTATATAACGTCATGCGTGAATGTCCAGTGAAGTTCCTATATATAGGAACTTATATATGTAAGAGCAGGAGACCGAAGGTTTATCAAAACTCACTGTTGATGTCACTCATAAAATATTTATTATAAATAAACACTAATTTAAGACTTGAATTAAGAGCGTTGATGCGTTCTGCGCCATTTTAGCTCATTTTTAAGCTATTTCGACCCTTCATATATTGTTAATCTATGCATTTACTTAAAAACTTATTTATACTACATTGTAGAAAATTTTGTGTTCTAGGGAATTAGAAGACAACATTTTGCAATTTATTGATAGTTTTTGTCTTATTGCCAAAATACCAAAAGCCTATTTATGAATTTTGGGATTCGTGGAATCTTTGACGTTCACTACGTCAAAAGTTACTTGTTCAATTCACACACAAAGATATATTTATGAAAGGAAATGTCCCGAACTAAAGACATGGAAGAAAACATTTTTTAATTTGGCATTTTTTACATCATAAAAATCCAAGCAAAGGAATTATAATTTCAGTAAATTATAGACATATAAAACCGTCATTTTAGTAGATTATTTTTCGTCATTTATAAGTAAAATTAAGTACATATAAAAGTTAACCATATTTGCAATAATATAAGTATAAAAAATATATAATTAATTACTATATGTGTCCAAAAAATAACTTTGAAACAGACACCAAAACGCAGAAACAGGCAGTGGGAAATTGAACTAGGAAACTAGTATGAGCCGAGGCCTCTCCGCGAACGGACGTAACGCTTTTTGTCTCGGCAATTCTTATTGGATTACATGGAATATACGTAAAATTGTAGTGCGACTGTCACTATTCAATACTAGATATTTTTAATGCTTGCTATTTTTTCTTACAGATAGATGAAAACTTTTTACGTATTTTTAATAATTGTAATATATTATATTATAGTTATAGTTGAGGATTATAGTTGTAAATCAGTAATCCATACTATATAAAATTATAAATGCGAAAGTGTGTCTGTCTGTCTGCCGATTTTTATGTAATTAGGTACAGAGTTAGCTTACATCCTGGGGACGGATATAGGATACTTTTTAACCCCCGACGCAAAAACGACGGGGTGTTATAAGTTTCACGTGTCTGTGTGTGTGTGTGTGTGTGTGTGTGTGTCTGTCTGTTTGTTCCCCTGTAGCGCTCAAACGGGTGGACCGATTTGAATGCGGTTTTTTTGTTTGAAAGGTGGATTAGTCGAGAGTGTTGTTAGCTATGTTTGATGAAAATCGATCCAAGATGGCCGCCGCCACAAAATGGCGGATTACATATTTTTCACAATTCCCTTAATATGGGTATCAAATGAAAGGTCTTGACTAGCAGAATAGCACTATATAAATCCAACATGGCCGCCGCCACAAAATGGCGAATGTCGGGGGTTTTTTAAATTTTCAATTTATACTTGTTATCTCGAAAAATTAAAGAGTTCTCACGGAATTCTTAAAGGTCCGTCCATTTAACAAATTCGTTATACAAAATTTGGTAGGTACAGAGGTAGCTTGCGTCTCGAAAATTTACATAGTTCCCACAGGATTTTTAAAAACGTATTTGTATGTATAATAAATGTATTTATTACCTGTTTTGAATTACTTTAGTAATAATTTTATTTTGTAAATATGTAAAAAAATAAATCCACGATTCCCTCAGGATTTGTAAAAAACCGAAATTCACACGGGCAAAGCCGCGGGCAAAATCTGGTATGTAATAAGTAAATTAACAAGATTTTGAATGAATCTGCATTTTTCTTCACTATCTTACGCTTACACGAGTACGGAGTAGGTATATAAAAAAATCAATATCAGAAGCTGTACTATATTCTCCAATTATAATTTTTATGTACTGGTCTACTCTATAAGGTATTTTTCAAGCATTATACATTAATTATGCCTGCTATATAAAATTAAAAATCTACGAACTAAAAACTTAGGTATAGGTGCCTAAGAATATTGAAAAAATAAATAGCCCATTTGAAAATGGTAAAAAGATCAAAACGGTTTGTTACACTACACTGCATTTGGAGCAGCGCGTTCATTCACGTAAACAAAGAATCCCAGGTAAATGCCTAAACTTGCGAAGCGGGTCCGTGCGTCAACGCTCTTAACAATCGAATCAACACTCGAATTAACACTCAAGTTATATTCGAATTAACATTTGAATTAAACCTCAAATTAAACTTCGAATTAACATTCTAATTTAACACTCGAATTAATACTCGATTCAATACTCAAATTAACACTTGAATTAAACCTCGAGTTAAACTTCGAATTAACATTCTATTTTAACACTCGAATTAATACTCAAATTAACACTTGAATTAAACCTCGAGTTAAACTTCGAATTAACATTCTAATTTAACACTCGTATTAATACTCGATTCATTACTCGATTCAATACTCAAATTAACACTTGAATTAAACCACGAATTAACACTCTAATTTAACATTCGAATTAATATTCGATTCAATGCTAGATTTCAATACCCGATTCAATACCCAAATTAACACTTGAATTAAACCTAGAATTAATACTTGAATTAACTAAATTTTAAACAATCAAATAATCAAATAATTAACCAATAAAACGTGTTGTCACTTTGAATGTCCATAAACGAATGCTCCTCCACTGTGCGGCCCCGCTTTTAAATACCTGCGTGGTGGTGGGGTGTCAACATTTCGACAAAAATAATATTGCGTCGTTGCGGGTATTTTTAAAAATCAAATATGAATCAACGATTTTAATATTTGCGCCGATATATATAATAAACTAATTATTTCTTGTATTTTTCGAAAACAACTTTAAACACACCTGCCACCTTTCACCTGGGTTATTCTGTAACTTAGTTAGCAACTGAAAATAGTTGCCAACAAATTAGTTTGATATACATTGCTGCTTTACTGTGGGAAATATAAAGTGTTTTCATAATTTTACACAGTAAAGCAGCAATGTATATCGAACTAATTCGTTGGCAACTATTTTCAGTGGCCAACTAAGTTACAGAATAACCACCCAGGTAAGGTGTTATATTCACATTTATATTAATACATATTATACGTATTTTAATATTATAACTATTTTGATAAAAATAAAAAATCAATCGCAATTTCCACCACGGACTGTCAGGTCCAATTTACCATTCACAGGTATCGTAGAAGAACCATCTTACAAACTTTCATCAACCACCTTTTTATCAAACTTTTCTCAACATTTCCTACGAGCTGTCGTGCCTGTCATGGCTATCGTGGTTACAAGTGGCATCCACACTTGTATCACATATTGATAAGGTACACAGAACCGTTACCTACGCATGGAAGGAGGTCAAATGCCGCTCACTTCACTGAGCAGGGACGATTTTGCGGATGCACAGTGCACAGTGCACACCCAATAAGGTTCACCTCACGAAGTCTGCATTCTTGAATTTTTTCTATTTAAAATAAATATTAAGTACGTTCGAATAGAACAGATTACATAAGTATATTTATTTGCAATATTACCTATTGATTTTAGTATAATGATATTTGTCCATACCAAAATGGTGTCCATACATTATGGTGTCCTTATTTGCAATATTTCGTTTTATCTTTTTTAAGGTTTCGTAAAATAGAAAAAGTCAGTCCGTACAAATATGTGTTTCAAGGCGCTTTTTCTCGATCACCGTCCGTCCGGTGAATCTGTTGTGGATAAAAACTACAATTTCAAAAATAATTTAATTTGTAGTTTTATAACCATAATAATAAATTGTTAGCGGACACTAATCATGTTTATGAGTTATGACTTCTATCTGAAATGTGTGTCGGCTTTAATAAATTCATCATCTTTAGAAATGTGGTTTATGGTGTTTATATGGCTTTCCATATTTTAAGTATATTAATTCAAATGTTAACGTTATACACCTTGTTAACTTATATGAAAATTATAAATCAATAAGTAATTTATTTGAGTTTTTAAATTTGTAAATTAACGAGGTGTGTAGCGAACTAAACTATTAAATTGCAAAACTCCGAATATACAACACGGTTACGGCTTGTTTCACTTAATAGGTAGAGCTTTTTGTAAACTTATTGTTGATTTTTCTTTTTCAGCACTAGTTAACTGGCTAGATGTTGATGCATCGTTCTTATAATTATTTAATTACTAGTTTTTGCCCGCGGCTTCGCCCGCGTGCATTTCAATTTTTCACAAATCCTGAGGGAATTGTGGATGTCCGGTTCCCGTTCCCGTTCCCTTTTCCAACCTTTATACCTACTTTAAAGGGAGTTTGCTATAGTAATCTACCTATAGCTGTAGATATAGATTTCGGGTTTTTCAAAATCCCGCGGGAACTGTGAATTTTTCCAGGATAAAAAGTTATATTTTAAGTCAGGGCATAATCTATCTCGATTCAAAATTTCAGCCAAATCGGTTCAGTAGTTGCGGTGTGATTGAGTAACAAACATCCAAACATCCAAACATCCACACTTTCGCATTTATAATATTAGTTAGGATACACAGTGGTAAAGCGCTGTGCTACCCTGTTTTACCTTTAGGCCGCTACTCACTTTGCGAAGTGAGTAGCGGCCTAAAGGTAAACTATGTCATCATCATCATGATCAACCCATTATCGGCTCACTACAGAGCACGGGTCTCCTCTCAGAGTGAGAAGGGTTTTGGCCATAGTCTACCACGCTGGCCAAGCGGATTGGCAGACTTCACACACCTTTGAGAATGTTATGGAGAACTCTCAGGCATGCAGGTTTCCTCACGATGTTTTCCTTCACCGTTAAAGCAAGTGATATTTAAATACTTAAAACGCACATAACTTCGAAAAGTTAGAGGTGCGTGCCCGGAATACTAAAGGGGTGAAACTATGTAGTAACTAGCAAATTACTGTTATGTGCTAACGAGTACCTACTAAATATAATGAGATAGAAACTTTTTAGTGTTTAGTAAAATTTGCTTTTGTTTAGTGTTTATGCCCGCCAATCCGCATTGGAGCAGCGTGGCGGGTCTAAGCTCTAAATCCGTCTCTCCTATAAGAGAGGAGGCCAGTGTAAAAAGGCTGTAGCGGTGGTAGTGTTTAGTAGCTGTTTCTATTTCTACTGCAAGTATACCACCCTCCCACGCCCCTTCCTTCACCCCTGACTACTTAACGCGCTAAAATAAGTTCGGAAAGCACGAGTAATTTGTTAAAATTTTCCAACATTCGGAATCTTAAAATAATTAATTATTTTTAAATAAATGCTAATAAAGTTTAACAGTAAATCATGTAGGGTAGGAACACCGGTTTCCGGACACGCACCTGTTATCGTCCACCGAGCGGATCACTCTTATGAAACGCTTAAAAATAGAAACATTATAAGACTTACATAAAAATAATGCATCTCTATGCCAACTTGAATGTCTTATCAAGACACAGAGAAAGAAAAAAGTCTATTTCACTTAAGTTTCTTTGAAAACAAAGCGATCGAATTTTGAGTATGCAATTAAGGAATGAAAATGAGCCGTGTGGAGCAAAAAAATTAGTGGCATGCTTCAACTATCGCGGGAAGTTATTAATCATTTTACTATAAGATTTAGTTTGATTCTTCTTTGTAGCACTTACTTATGTTTCATAAAATACTGTGAACGTGTTTTTTTACTTTTGATTACATTAGAATACAAATAAAAGGGGTGGACGACAACTAGTTCACTATTTTCTTAAGAAAACCTGTTATCGTCCGGGCGGTCAAACACAGGTTTAGCGTCTTAATTTTAGGTAGTCTTGTTATCAATCGAGGTGTGCACAAAATTGGAATTAAGTTTATTAATTCGAATCCTATACACATACACTAGTTAGTGACTAGTCTTCGTCCACTTTTTTCTCATTGTATATAAAACTATGAGTCTTCAAAATCACGCGTGGACGATATCTAAATTTGCACTGAATAAATATTCTAAGTTTCGACCACCAAGCTATTATTTGAAAATAAATAGATTTAGTAAAAATATAAATAATTAAACTTGTTTGACAAAAGAATTACCTTATATTTTATGTGTTTCTCCTTGGAACTTTGATATATTTATAAGTTAAGATAATATTGTCGATCATTATAATTTGTGGACAAAATTTAAAATAGAGAATCTGAAGTGCACCGGTTATCCGTCCACCTATATTTTAAACTGTATGAAAAACATATATTTTTTAATATTATGTTATTATTTAGGCGAATTTTGATTATTACTCATATCTATAATTTATTTATTATTCATCTACAAGTTAGTCCTTGACTGCGATCTCATCTGATGTTAAGTGACGATGCAGTCTAAGATGGATGCGGGATAACCTGAAAGAGGTACAGCAGAATCCGTACCCTTAAACGCTAATGACTTGGAAGTAAGGCATACTAGACTAGAGACAATTTTGAAATTATTAAATTGAATTTACCAAATTGGTCTGCCGAGAATCAAGTAGAGGACCTTCCACTAATAAGACTTACCCCTGCGCCATGCCAGGGAGGCTGCCAAATTATATGTACCTACTTTTATATAATGTAAGTGCGATGTGGTAAAAGACGATGCAAGATAGATAGGCGCAAAGTTGGTAAAGATATTATGTCATATTGTAGACTCTATAAACCGCGTTAACAAGGCAATAGTTTTTTTATCTGTTTTATTTTAAAACAAGCAGTTGACCGCTATTGCGTATGCGTAGAAAGACCACCACTTTGTATAAAGTTCTTTATCACCCTGTGAAAGTTCTGTCAAAATAGGTTCAGCTGTTTTGAAAAGTAAGTATGTACATAATATTACGAATAGACGAAAAATAGAAAAAAAAATTTTTATAAACGGTTATGTGGATTTTTAATAATGTATAAGTTAACATAAGTTCACTAATAAAAACCCATATATTTCGAAAAGACGGACAGGAAGTTAATTTTAATTGGTATAGATATTAAATACATATTAAAGTGGTGTTAATATTACATATTCAATTACTTACTCATTACATACATACTTTTTCATAGTAAATTTCTCATAGAAATCAGTGGACGGATAACAGGTACAAGGGTGGACGATAACTAGATTTAGTGGACGATAACCGGTGAAATCGGCATTTTCAGCTTTTTATTAGGATTTAAAAAAAACTAGTTATCTGACTAAAAAAATACTAACATGCAATGAAAATAGACTATACTAGAAGTATATTTTAACAAGTTTTTGTTTAATTTTATTTTATAGAACATATATTTTCACCCTCTCAAACTCAGTAACTCCACTAAATGGACGATAACCGGTAAGAAAACCCTACCTACTTAAAAATCTGAGGAATCACTTCTTCACAACACACTATATTACCTACACGTCTTGGCAATATCTGCATTAGCCTTTATTAAATAGGGTTAAATATGAAAGGGTTCTTATTTTATGCTAAGAGGTCATATTTTTATTTGCGACCTCGTCGTAGGTTCGCAACCCGTAGGTATATACCTATATGTTTTGAGGACGATATATATTACTCCGACGTTTACAACCTACAATATAAGTCGGTATAATACATATATATCGCTGTGCTCTGTTTCTCATCTGAAGGTCAGCAAGCAATTAAATATTATTATGTGACTCATGCCCAGATGCTTTAACGATTAAAAGGATACTCTTCTACCATAATAGGTACGTGATGGAAATAGGTACTACACCAGTATCTTATTATTAGTAAATATATTTACAGTATGACAAACAGCACGACTTGGTGACCTTGTACAACGTGCACCGGTCAGGTTGAATGCACTTTACAGATTAATTGGTCCTCTAGTAATATGACAACGCACATCTACCTAGAAGTAGTGAGTTACCTCTACTGTTGACGAGAGTGTGAATCTTTAATATTATTGTAATTACTTAGATTTTATAGTCTAAAAATAGTGTTGACCTTTTCATCATGTCCTCTGCGAAAAAAGAATTGCATTTTTAAAGCTGTCAATTAGGTATAAGTTCAGTTTAAAAATTGTGTACAATATGAATTACCTACTACCAAGAAGTCCAATAAATAATTAGTTAATTTTTCTTGGAATTCACTCTTTCTTGCAATTTTTTATATTTATCTTTCTTATCAGTTATTATTACAGAGAAATTTTAGATTTCACAGTTCGAAAGTGCAATGACCGCTGACAAAAGATATCTAACACTTAAATCATAAAAATAATAATTAATCAATACGAATGTTCCACATACAGTCATGTAGGTGTACATTGTACAGTGTACGTGTCATAAATAGGTGTTTGCGTTCAACAAACTAGGTTGCGTCTTATAGCTTTATTCTAGTGGTTCTGAACATGTTTTCTTGACTCAAACAATAAAACAATCGCTCTTTCAGAAAGTGAACGTCCTCATATGAGTCGTAACTCTCTAAGTTCAAAAATGCGGAACCGCCGGCTCTTCAAACTTACGATTCTTGCTATTCTTCTTCTTCTTCGGCGCTACAGTCTTGACAGACTGGTCGTGGTCGTCACTTTGGCTGTGGCTCGCTTGACAATTCGTCTCCACTCCTCTCTGACGGTTGCCTTTCTTGCACACTCGTGTAATGGGATTTCCATACTGGCCTTGACTTGATCCGTCCATCTCATGGGCGATCTGCCGCGCGCTCGGGTGCCTTCGACTTTTCCTTGCACCACTAGTCGTTCTATGGACAAACCTTCACGCCTAGACACGTGACCGAAGAAAGTGAGAATGCGGGCTTGAACGATGGAGGACAGACGCTGCTCGATGCCGAGTTCCTCGAGAATGGACTTGTTTGTCCGGAACATATTCCATGACACTCCTAACATTCTTCTCCAGCACCACATCTCGAGTGCATCTATTCTCTTCTTCTCACTCTCTCGCAGGGTCCACGTCTCCGAGGCGTAGAGAAATATGGGGAATACAAGCGCCCTAACTAGCCGGGTCTTAGTGGTCTTTGTTATGTTACGATTCCTCCATATTTTCTGTAGCTTGTCCATAGCAGATCTAGATATCGCCATTCTGCGCTTGATTTCGTCAATGCATCCGCCATTGTTTGAGATCAACGCTCCAAGATAAATGTATGATTGCACGACTTGACAATTTGCGATTTGTGTGACCTCTGGCATGTTGTTGTTGATACGGTCGACAATCATCATTTTGGTCTTGCTGCGGTTGATCTTAAGGCCAAATTCTAGGCTGACGCTTTCCATCTTCTGTAATAGATCCTTCATATGGCGATCACTAGATGCGAATAAGGTGGTGTCATCCGCGTAGCGCAAGTTCGAAATCTTTATACCTCCAATGGCAACTCCATCTGTCCAGTTTTCAAGAGTGCGTCTCATTATAAGCTCCGTGTAGATGTTGAACAGAAGCGGCGAGATTATGCATCCTTGACGAACACCGGAACTCGGGTGGAAGTTCTCCGACAACTTGTCGTCCGTTTTTACAGATGCAGTTCCATCCTCGTATAGACGCCTGAGCAGATGTACCAGGTGTTTTGGCGTGCCCATTTCCAGAAGAGTCTTCCATAGCATTGGCCATTTGACTGAGTCAAATGCCTTGGAGAAATCGACAAAGCAGATGTAAATGGCCTTATTGAATTCGCGGGATTTCTCTATTATTTGGCGAACTATTAGGATTTGCTCTCTGGTACCTTTTCCCTTTACGAACCCCGCTTGTTCAGGGGCTATTTCCTTGGATAAGTAGGACTTGAGACGCTCGTTTAGTATATGCAGTAATATTTTGCTCGCGTGTGGTATAAGTGCAATAAGACGATAATTACTGCATAACTTCGTTGAACCCTTTTTGTGGAGTGGGATAAAAACGGTATGAGCCCATTCTTGCGGCCAAGTTCCCGTTTGCCACACCTTGTTACAGAGTGCATGGAAGATCTGGACGCCATATTCTCCGGAGGCTTTGATCGTTTCTATTGGGATTGAGTCCCTGCCTGTGGCTTTTCCATTCTTCAGGTGTTTAATTGCAGCTCTGACTTCATCCTTTAGAATGTTTGGCTCTTTGTCTTCATCTATGGATTCTTGCTATACGTACGCTATTAAATTCTCTGGTGCATGAAGATTACCTATATTCGAATTACGAGTACGTGTTACGTAGTGCTACCATATCACTAAATTTTACAAGGAAGGAATTACAAAAAAAAAATTATGACCACCGGGAATTGTATTTTGATTCTTCCTACAAGAAACGAGTTGAAGAAAAACGATTTGTCCTATAAGTTACCTAGGTATATATGTGTTTTCTCTTGTAGAGAGCTTCCGGCAAAACGGTTTCTCTTAGGGAATTAGGTAGGTAGTCTGATCCGTTCTTAGAAAACAGGATATCCTCAGTAAGTAGAAAAACTCCAGATCTTATAAAAATCAGAGGAGTCTTAGGAAAATGTCGTCGTGGAGACTAATGTTTTCCGTGACTTGCTATTTCTCATTACGTAATATAAGCATACCGTAATGGCGTTTAAATGACCATTGCTTATGTAAATTACGATTTCTGCATTATAGAAGAAATCAACATCAACGCTTCCGTAGGTGTTTCCAGTTTTTTATGATAGCTAGAGTTGATAAAATTAATTAATAGCATCATTAGAAGTCTTTGGCTTCTAGTGTTAGTGCAGCCGGAAAAATGAGATTCTAAATTAAGATTGTCTTTGTTATCAACTGGGCAGCCGTGAATTAGATCAGCGTTTCGACCCGCAGCAGCTGAGGCGAAGAGGTTAGTCCCGCAAACTGCTTTGAGCCAAATTTATACAGAGTTCCTACGAAATTAAAAAAAAGAAAACAAGTGGACAAAGTGCGATTATTAGCTATTATTAAATAATATAATGCCGCTCTAGAAAGCCGTCAACCCATTTATATAGATTTTCAATTCGCATGACTGATTTTAAAGTAGACAGACGAGGTGACATTTGAACAGCCTCAGTTTTCCTACAGTTTGCCTCAAATCAAGGCTCCTCAGACGAATACGTAGGTTGAAATACAGCTTCTACAATCTTTAGTGTAACCCAAAAAAAACTTGTCTTTTAAAATAAATAAGTAACTGCTTATTTAATTAATAAAGACTCACTGTATGGCTAGTGGCTACATACGACAAAAACATTCGAAAGATAGATTTTTTCTGATTGACTATGAGGTCGTTGATCTTTGTGTAGTCTAGCCGTTCCTGTCTTGGCATAAAAGGTATTGACTCGGCGGAGATAGTAATATATATACCCACAATACATATATGTACGTAACTCAGAAGTCAGAAGTGATCTTGTAATTGTTCTGTCTCATTCTAAGCAACTAATACAATAAAACACATAAAATCTAGGCACACAGGCCCAAAATAAAATCTATACTAATACAAATTCTAAAACTGCGAATTATGTGAAAGTATGTCTGTCTGTCTGTTAACTTTAAACGACTCAACTAAGTCGGTCTTTACATAATCTATAGATACAACTTACATTCTGGTAACGGACGTAGGATACTTTTTACCGGACTTAGAAGAAAGAATTAGAAGACATTTTACCGGAGAAGAGAACCTACACCCAGAGGATTTAAAAAAACCTAATTTCATACTAGATACATGCCTAATAAGTAACGAATACGAATCTAGGTAGAAATCTACATGCCTAATAAGTATCGAATCTAAGTAGGTACCATATTTTTAATTTTATTATCTCTAGCAATTTTGTAACTATAACTAGGTAGTAGGTACCAGTATTAGTATACAGTAGTAGTATTTGTACTTTGTAAAAACCCAATAAAGCACTTATTTCCGATACAAATAACGCTGATCACTTTGTTATTGTTAAGATAACCGAACATTAAATATCTCTGGAATTCCTTACATTTCTACTTACTCGACGAAATGTTATTTCGTAAACAAGATTGATATGAGGAAAAATACACGCAATAGGAAATAGAAGATTATTAAAAAGAAAAATATACTATAGATCGACCAGAATCTCATGAAAAATAGGGAAATTAAATTTTGTAGTAAGCAACACTAGGTTAACTCGGCTGCCCTAGTGATAAACAAAGTAATTACATTCAGAACACCTTACCTGGGATCGTTTCACGAAACGAAAAATCAAGCAACGGCATTTTAAATACAAGAACAAAGTAATCAACATCCAATTACTTTGTTTTTGTGTTGTGCTTGTTGTTTACTTGGTTTTGCATTTATATTCCGGGTTAGTGTGTGCAGTTACTTTGTTTGGGCAATTCAAATTTCAGTATACGGTTCAAGTTATTTGAAATATTAAACTGTGGTAAAAAACTACTCGACATAAAACTTTTGTTAATGCAAAAAAGTCAATTTCACAAAAAATTACAGTTACTTTGTTTATCGCTAGGGCAGCCGTAGTGTTGCTAACTTTGGAATTTCATTTCCGTATTTTTCATGAGATTCTGGTCGACCTATAACTCTATACATGGTACCTATGTAATAGGTTTATTAATGTTAAATATTGTCTGTAACTAAAAATAATTATTATTATCTATACATATAATCTATAATAATATTTTATGATATGCTAAGACAGTATGGGCTATAGATTTATTGGTAGGGTTTACTTACTGTTAAGTAACTGTGACCAATTTGAAATTGCGTTTCCCAAATTGGCCCTAACGGTATCCGAGTTCGATTTATGGTTACTAACGAACAAACAGACGATCGGATTTATACTATAATAGCATAACCGTTTCGGTCTTAAGTAAGGCGATTGTGATTTAATCGTGAAATGTAAAAGTTATGCAATTGAAAAAACAACAGCTAATCCGTCAAGCAACAATCCATTTGATTAACAAACTTCTGTTCAACTCGACCAAAAATTCATTACGGAGCGAAGGCCAAATTCATTCCTTTTGTTTACTTATTTATGTTTTAACTCTTCGATGCCCACGTTTTTAAATTTTCCATTTTCCCGTTGGACTTAAATATTTTGTTAATTATTTATTATTAGCTACCCGACCTGGCTTCGCACGGGTAGTAATTACCCACTACTATCCCATCATACATTGTTTTGTTGTATCTCATAGGGATTAGGCAGCGTTTTCGAGAAAAGCTCCCAGGCGGCTTGAATTTTTCCGACATTTTCAACACAAAACCTACAAATTATACACCTAAACCTTCCTCACAAATTACTCTATCTATTGGTGAAAACCGAATGAAAATCCGTTCAGTAGATTTTGAGTTTATCGCGAACTAACAGATAGACAGACAGACTTTGTTTTATATTATGTAGTGAGTTTGATAAAAAGTAGCCATATCCGTCTTCGGGATGAAAGATATCTCTGAGTGCGTGTTCGATAGTAATTACTGTGTGAAGTGTGTCACACTGCAGAACGCGATAGTGTGAACAGTGGTGGTCTTCATACAGTCCCTAGTATTAGAATTTCTAAGCGATCACGGAACCTCAACTCGCTGAAGAACAAGCATAAAACTCTTTTTAAGGCCAGTTGCACATCAGGCGGTTAAAGTAACGTTACCGTTAAAGGTTAACTAGCCTTTTTTTTTTTTTTTTTTTGACGCTGGGAAATGCATTTGCACACCTTCCGGAAGCAGCGCAGCGGACTGCGCCGCTTCCGGAAGGTAGTGTGGGACTCAAGCAGGCCGATGGCCAGAATACCCACTAAAACCCAGCGATGTTCCTCCGTGTCGCCTGGTGGCTGGGTTACGGGTACACTTGCGCAATCATCCGCGACCCAGCCGGCGCCGTCCGCCGAGGCAGACCCTCCACCGGGGGACCTAAAGGTCCCCTAACACCGTCTGAGGCGCACCAGAAACATAATGGTGCACCTCCCGACCCGAGGCGTCTCAACGGGCGACGGATACACCATTCCATCACCCGGAGTTCCTCGCTAGAGGCAACCCTCAAGAGGGCCACACCCGCAGGCGACCCTCAAGAGGTTCACCCCTCGTGTAATTTTTTATAGAGGTTTTCTTCCTCGCGGCCCCTCGCGTAGTGCGTGGGGCCCCCGGTTCCGCTCAGTGCGGATTACGGGTTGCCCGACGGTGGCCGAAGCCAGCGCCCACCGGCCAAAAAGACCAGCGGACCCGCCGCGCAGGGCGTTTCCACCCCCTCCTGTAATTTTTTAACGAGGTTTTCTTCCTCACGGCCCGAAAACCTCCCCCCCAATTGTCGCCGCCCGGAGTCTCCACAGTCCACTCTGATGAACAGAGAAG
Organism: Melanargia galathea; assembly: GCA_920104075.1. Classification (NCBI taxonomy): domain Eukaryota; kingdom Metazoa; phylum Arthropoda; class Insecta; order Lepidoptera; family Nymphalidae; genus Melanargia; species Melanargia galathea. The sequence continues at coordinate 14,814,641 of OV049863.1, read as the reverse complement.
TACCAGGATCCTCCAAGCGGCAACCCCCTGCTGGTTTTGGTCCGCGCCGGGTTTCCCCGGTACCTCCCATATCTGGGAGGCGTTCCCCCATCCGCCACCGGGGGGACGCGCCCGATGGGGGACCAGCAACCCCACACGGGAAGGTTAACTAGCCTAGCAACAAACTAGCAGAGTGGGTTTTACAATGTAATGTTGTTTTTTTACTATGGCAAGCTGTGGCAATCTCCATTAAAGCATTTTTTTTTTTTCAATATTGTTAGTTTACCTATTGATGATTTTTTGTAACCTGTTCTGTTCATTGTTCTTTTTAACCCCCGACGTAAAAACGACGGGGTGTTATAAGTTTGACGTGTCTGTGTGTGTGTGTGTATGTGTCTGTCTGTTCCCCTGCAGCGCGAAACGCTAAACTACAACCTGCATCGAAACATCATGGAATTCTATAATGAGGGAAATGAGGTTTTTGCACAGCAGAATTAATAAGCTGTCACTTTATAGACCAAGATCCCAGTGCGATCTGACATAACTTATTTTCGGAAAGATGAAACCTTAGGCTCTCAGTAGTGTCTCATTTGTTTTGAATAACTGCGTAATTGCGGAGTTCGTAACTGGGGTACTTATGGAGATATCAAGTGTGAAAGGTAACTAAAAATAAGAGTAACTTAACTTACTTTCACATGGGTGATTTTTATATATACATATATTGTAGAATATCACTCCGAACCACTACCAACAGTATCAGACACTTTCCATGGGTCAGAACTTTTATCAGACGCTTTAAAGCTCCACAAAAACTAAACGTAAAGTAGCGCTCAAACGGGTGAACTGATTTGAATGCGTTTTTTTTTGTTTGAAAGGTAAATTAGTCGAGAGTGATCTTAGCTATGTTTGATGAAAATCGATCCAAGATGGCCGCCGCTACAATATGGCGAATTACATATTTTTTCACAAATCCCTCAATATGGGTATCAAATGAAAGGGCTTGACTAGTAGAATAGCACTACGAAAATCCAAGATGGCCGCCGCCACAAAATGGCGAATGTCGGGGGTTTTTTTTAATTTTTAATTTATACTTGTTAAATATGTAACTAAGACAACTATCATAAAGTTATATTTCTTCAGTCAGACAAATTGTAATGACCAAACATCCACTAATCACAAAAATTATTCAACCGTGAGTATGAGCGCGAGAGCAGTTACCTTTCACACTTGATATCTCCATAAGTACCCCAGTTACGAACTCCACAATTACGCAGTTATTCAAAGCAAATGAGACACTACTGAGAGCCTAAGGTTTCATCTTTCCGAAAATAAGTGATGTCATATCGCACTGGGATCTTGGTCTATTACCTTTTTACCTTTACCAATAGAGGGAGACAGGTACCTACAATATAAAATGCATGAAGCGCAAGACTTAAATAGTCAACTCGAAATTCCAGCAAAAGAGTCTTTATGCTTTGAGTTAGGCCACTAATTAGTCCCGAAGGTGCATTGAATAACGTGTACCGTTATCAAGCGAAACTAGTATACAGTACTTACTTAGGGCTCGACAGTCGACACGTAGTACAACTAAGAGTTTTTTTTTAATTCTTGTACAAGTTAGCTCTCGCACCAGAAAGCACAGTGTTGGCACTTGGCAGACTCCCACTAGACGGACAGACGACATCAGACGAGTCGCTGAATACAAACCACACAAGAGCGCGGCGTATGGAAGTCCCTACAAGAGACCTATGTCCAGCTATGAACGTCTATCGGATCATGACGACGAAGATGATGCAGTATTAAATGCAAGTGGGCTAACTTGCAGGGCTATTCTGTAACTTAGTTACCAACTGAAAATAGTTGCCAACGAATTAGTTTGATATACGTTGCTGCTTTACTGTGTGAAATATAAACAGTGATTTAATTTCCACACATTAAAACAGCAATGTATATCGAACTAATTCGTTGGCAACCATTTTCAGTTGGCAACTGTTAGAGAGTAGCCCCGCTGGAAGGGGAATGGCAGTTTTTATTTAGCCCTCCTAATCGGATTATACGCAGCATCGTACCGAACGGTAAATTGCTTGGCGGCACAGTTTTTACTCGTAAGATGGTAAACCGCAGTCAGACCAGCTGGGTTAATCTGTAACTTAGTTACCAACTAAAAATAGTTGCCAACTAATAAATTTGATATAAGTACATTGCTGCTTTACTGTGGGAAATTATAAAGTGTTTTCATAATTTCACACAGTAAAGCAGCAATGTATATCGAACTAATTCGTTGGCAACTATTTTCATTTGCTAACTAAGTTACAGAATAACCCCCCCGAGCAGAGACGATTTAGGAATTATAAATCCCTGGATTGCTCTTGTGTGGAATCGAACTCCGAGCCTCCCACTTATCACCGTCACCACCATAACCACCAACCATGCATCACTGCGCTAGGAAGATTATAAAGAAAATACTTATAGCTACGCATTCTATGTACTTACAAACCTCACATCTACCATCGTGCTCCATACAACTTGTACTGTGATGTGCTTCACACAACTTGCATTACTACAACACGTATACGCGCGCGTACAGTGCAGTGTGACGGCCTTCGAGTCTGTCCAAGCCTTTAATCCGAGGGCTATAAAGTGTAACGGGAGCTTCCGACGGGTTTAGGCGTCACCTGCCACAATTTATTCTTTGAACTTTGAACACTCCATAATTCATTTTGGGGTATACAATTTACGCGTTTTTAATATCGTACGAACGGGAACCGTTGTATTTTTTCCTCGTTTTTTCTTTAGCCTTTCACATGAACTGCCACTGAATAGATTATACCTAGGTACCTATACCGTAGTTGCCCATTTTCTATTTCAATATCAGATCTAAATTATTGCAGGTATCATAGTGTAATATCCAAATTCAAAATGTTTTGCTGGTTCTGCTTGATGCTTCGCTCCGACTCGTTGTCGTCAACCGTTGAACAACAACGACGTCCACTGTTGGACATAAGTCTCTTGTAGGTACATCGGCACTCCGCGGTCTTGCGTTACTCCCAAATCCTAGAAAACTAGCTCCGAAAACCCAGTAACAAAATCGGCTTTCGGAGCCGATTTCGGAGGTCCACGAAAAGTGAGCGAAGAAATCAATCTAATGAGCCTTAATAAACTTAGGTTTTTTAAATCGTAACAGAGTGCTCGAGACCAAACAGTACGAACCAGAAAATTTATACGAAGATGATCGAGTAGTAATAACTAGTCTACTTGAATACAAAGTTACAAACGATACCTACTAGAAATCCAATACAGAAAGCAGCAACTTGCAAGATGCAATAAGTAGCACTAGGACGTCTCAACTTACTTCGACTATGTAGGTATCTACCAAGTCAATACAAAGTTAATATTAACGATAGTCACGAGATGTATACGATTACAGCAATGCACTGCTTAGCATGTTACCCGAGACGCGACGAAGCTCAAATGTAAATAAGTCTTGCTTTAATCTGATCACGAATCCAACTAAGTATATTATTATTTATCAGCATTGCATAAAAATTACATTGTTTCTGTAGGTATTTAAAACTTTGTTTAATGTTTATATTGATAACCAATGTGGCCAATTCTGTTGTACACAATCTCTAAACCTAAACTAAAATGACAGGTCTAAATTTATTCCTATCTCTTTCACAGTGCTCACTGCAGAAAAGGATAGCAATAGATTTAGGCCTGTCATTTTAGTTTAGGTTTAGAGATTGTGTACAACAGAATTAGCCACAATGACTTTTTATCCTATTATAGTAGTAGGTAGGTATTTAGGCAGGCACGTAGGCAAAGTTATTATAAAACATTTAAAAAAATATACAGTGGAACATAGAACCTCCTCCTTTTTTGAAGTCGGTTAAAAAGCAAACCTATAGGTTTAAATATAGTTATAGGTAGAAACCCGGATGAAGAAAGTTTGTAAGAGGAAATAATTTAGACATGCTTATGCAAACAGTGTGCTTAGTCTAAATCGGAGCACTCGAAAACGAACTCGAAAACTATTGATCGATTTCAGAGTAAAATAGACCTAAAATGGCTTGTATTAAGGTTTGAGTTCGCCAATTCGAACAATGCTGAATGTATTGGCGAACTCAAACCTTAATACAAGCCATTTTAGGTCTATTTTACTCTGAAATCGATCAATAGTTTTCGAGTTCGTTTTCGAGTGCTCCGATTTAGACTAAGCACACTGGTTGCTATTAATACCTATGGCCTCTTTGAGCCATCTTAGGTCAGTGAGTAGGTTACAGGGTATGTGAAAATCTACCTTCCACTAACATACTTTATTAACATAACATAATTTCTTCTACTGACATAGTTACCTAATCAGTGAATAAATAATTAAGTCTTGCAAGTTACTTGGTAAATAATTAATTATTAATGTTCAAGAGAAAGATACTTAGATAAAAAATTAACTAAACACGTTCGTTGCTGTCGAAATATAGCTATTAGCGTGCTATTTGTGAACCAGCCACTGTATAATTATTGCAATTTTTAATCAGCCTATAATTTAGTAATGACTAGTACCTGCCCGCGGCTTCGCCCGCGTGAATTTCGGTTTTAAAGAAATCCCGAGGGAATCGTGGATTTCCGGTTCCCGTTCCCGCTCCCTTTTTTAACCTTTATACCTACTATCAAGGAAGTTCGCTATAGTAATCTACCTATAGCTGTAGCTATAGATTTCGGTTTTTTTTTCAAAATCCTGTGGGAACTGTGGGTTTTTCCGGGATAAAGGATAGTAGCCTATATTAAGACAGGGCATAATCTGTCTCCATTCAAAATTTCAGCCAAATCGGTTCAGTAGTTGCGGCGTGATTGACTAATAAACATCGACACTTTCACATCTATACTAATAAATAAAATTGAAGTGTCTGTCTGTAATATCGAAATAACTACCTCATATTAAGCTCATATGGTTATTTGAACGATACTATAACCGAATCACACGTTTTTAAAATTTTTGTCTGTCTGTCTGTCTGTCTGTCTGTCTGACTATCTGTCTGTCTGTCTGTTTGAACGGGCTAATCTTTGGAACGGCTGAACCGATTTTGACGGGACTTTCACATACAAGTAGAGAATTAACCAGGGAGTAACATAGGCTACTTTTTTAACCGACTTTCAAAAAAGGAGGAGTTGTGTTTTTCTACCTATGTACACCGATATCTCCGAGATTTCTGAACCGATTTGCGTAATTTTTTTTTAATCGATAGAGAAACATTGCAACACTGTCCTACAAAAAAATTGGATTCCAACTCCTCAATCCTGATGCTGTAGGGGATCTGATCCCCAAAACTAATGGGATTTAGGCACTGTCGGTTATTTAAATTGATATTGGGGATACCAATTAAAGACTTTATTGTTGAATGACCTCGAGTAGGTACATGTCCAACTCCTCAACCCTGATGCTGTAAGGAATTGCATTCCGAAATCGTAAGGATCCCACGGAATTTTTCCGTTTTGTGGACGGGTTACTACTTACTACAGATAGGCTACTTTTTGTTCGGGAAAATCAAAGTTCCCACGAGATTTTTAAAAACCTAGGTAAATACACACGGGCGAAGCCGTGGGCATCATCTAGTTTATAATATTAGTAGGATCAACCGTCATTAGTGTTGCAAAAATCTTTAATGTAAGTACAGATACGGCAAGTCTACGATTTTATTATTAGATAGATTTAATTAACGTACACAATGTGCGTCATTTAACAAAATTTAGGTACCGACCTAGGGTACAAAAAGTTAAAGTAACATGATAGCAAACAACATATAAATCAATTTTTTAATTTATTAAGAAACAAAGACAATGCCGGCGAATTCTCAACAGTTACTTATCATTTTAAGACGCAAATTATAATAATTGGTGCTGGGACTGGAAACATAAAGCCGTGTGCACATTTGTTTCTTTTTATATCTATAATATAATAAAACTGTAACAGATCCAATTCTGTACATTGAAGATATTTTAAAAATTTTTGTTGGAGGGCACTCTATAATCGATACTGAAGCCAAAACTGCAATTTGTTTCATTTTTGTCTGTCTGTCTGTCTGTCTGTCTGTCTGTCTGTCTGTCTGTCTGTATCTTGGCCGCGCATCACGCCGAAACTACTGAATGGATTCGAATGAAACTTGGTACGATTTGAGTTTATACTCCGAGGTAGGTTATAGGATACTTTTTATCCCGAAATTCAGCACGGTTCCCTTGGGAGAGGGGATGAAAGTTAAAACGTGTATTTAGCTGTAATTCATTAACGCGTTATTCGATTTCACTCATTCTTTTTCTGTTAGAAAGGTAGTACTTTAAGTATTGTCCCGTAAATATTTCAAGGTCATAGGTTTTTTAGTTTAGAAATGACAGACATTACAATCCTCAGTATTGGGTTCAAATAACTTAGGACCCGGATCTTTGAATGTACGGCTTATTTTAAACTGGTGTGCGTTTAAATTTATGTTTGTCGGTCTGTCTATTTATTCCAGCTAATCTCCGAAACGGCTGGATCGATTTTAATGGAACTTTCAATGTTATAAGGAGTAACTTAGGCTACATTTAGTTTAGGTACCTACATAAAAGAACTATGGGATCCGATCCGATCGTATATAAAATCTATAAACACGCGAACGAAGTCGCAGGGGTCAGCTAGTTTATAATTATAAGAATCTACTCATGTATTTTCTATTTAGGAGTATGGTAAAAAATATAAGTATCAAGATAATTAGCGTCTATATTTAGAGGAAATGAATGAATAACTACAATTTGTATGCAGGTGGGTACTATGTACCGATGGTTATTGATTTGACTGGGCAGGCTGCTAATCAGACCTTATTTCTCCGAAAAAAATATGATTACGCTTATGCTATATTTTGTAATATACCCCGCAAACCATCAGCATTTTTAGGCATTGTTTTCTTACACAAAATTTCTGACAATATGTAAACCTGCCTTAGAATTAACTCATTCAACTTAGTGTGCCGTGGCCTCACCCAGGTGAGGTCCGCTTTCCTGTATTTTTTGCCCACTTTGTCCGGTTTTGGGCATCCGATATTTTAAGCCTTTCAAATCTGCATTCACGACGACTAGCCAGCGCTTTTTTAGGCTTTCTGTGACTTGGAGTTCACTATTTCTCACTAAACTTAAATCGAATAAAATCAGCGCAACTATTTAACAGAATAGGTAGTAGAATAGTTCAATTTGAATTTTTGCATTTCAGCCAATAGTGAAAAAGTCAGCCAATCGCTGATTTGAGATGATTGCGATCATCATAATATTATTGTAGGTGTCAAACTTTGATGCCAGGCCAACAGCTCTCCGAATAGGCGAACGCCTTATAATGTTTTTCGACATAATTAGTTCAAGTTTTCGTCGCTGTCCCAATGATGAAGTCTGGGGGAGGCGAGATTGAAAAACGTAAATTACAGGGCGAACCTCGTTCTCGACGTGTTTTGACTGCTACAACGTTGTGTTTGCGATTTACCGATGCCTGTTAAATAAATCTCGCGAATGTTTTTGTGAAAAAATACATCCAAAAATACAAATTCAAACGACGAGATGTTTTTTCTTCCAAACCTTGTGGCTGCGAGGCAGCGAATTTAATTTTTAACCCAATTTTCTTAAATTTTATTGAAATGACTTTTCATAACACCATCTAATTTAAATAATCCACATTATCACTTTTAAATATTCCTTACTTAGGTACTCCCAATAATAAAATTCAGCAATAATTCAACTCAGCCAACAATTCTCTATGATAATATTATTCGGTCGTGTCACATTTTAAAATTAGGTCATGTGAGGTTACAAAATTAGATTTGCTTGTATTATTAAATTGGGCCATGTCGATAGGTCAAGCTAGTTAGTTGAGGTTTTAAAATAGTTGCAACAAAATGGCGTGCATTAAAAATAACAGTCGCAAAATAAATTAAAATATCTTCTCCGAGTTGTCCAGTGTTTCTGTAAGGCTATGTCATTCGTTCATCCATTGTCGGAGAACGTGATCCTAGAAAGATTCAATTTCGAATGGATCAGCTGTTTCAATCGTCTTCCATCGGTGGTCGTTGTCGCGACAGTTCATAATGTCGTGATTTATTATATTTACCGTTTTATTTTGGGTCGTGAGTTCGTATATCGTTCCGATATCGATACCGGTATCGTATCCGTTAACGTTAAATAGCTATCTGTGTTGGCTAGGTTAGCAATTACTGTTCTTCCTATAAAGGTTAGTGAATTTTTCACAATAATTTGCACTAATTGGACACTCCATCACCTATCAGTGGCGAAGTCTTCATACAACACGATTCCCATCGGCTTCTCTTTAGAAAATCCCATCCATACATACCTAGTTACCTAGAGTAGGTACCTACTTACTACCTTTCTTTTAATCAATATAATATTTTCTTTAGATATTTATCCAAGGTATTTAGGCTGAAAGTGTTAATTCTATCGTCACACAGTAGCTTTCAATTTTATACAAACGACACATGTCACACTATTTTAAGTATATTAACTTGTCACACTATTCTAAGTATACCTATTACCTTGTCACACTATTCTAAGTATATTACGCTATGGAAGTAGCTATAAGTAGTTATAGCTTTGATAACATAAGTAAGGTGCCTGCTACTTTCATGCAATTTTACGAGCGGCATCTAAGCCTCAGTCTTGCCCTTAACAACTATCTAGTATTTGAATAGAAATACTAAAAAGTTGTCATTAACAAATACCGAAAATATTAAAAAACGGTGGAAATTACTTTAAGCATTCAGTTTATTGCGAAGAACCTAATTTGCGAAGTCCATTTGCATAAAACCATTTTCTCATTCGCGCGTCAAACTAAAAACAATTTGACAAAATGATGGATAACAGTCCATTTTGTTTTGTTGTCGGAGAACAATTGTTTTCCTGCAATTATACTTCGGTGGACCATGGTTGCCAAGTCTTAAATATTTTTTTCTGGGACATTCTTATATAAGTAGATTCTCAACATTATCGCCCCTTATTATTCTACATAATTTCTAAGTACATAATTATACAAAATTATATATGTTATACAAAAACATAAGCATTTAAAACAATTATACGAATTGACGAAAAATAGGCTTTCTGGCTCTGACAATACCCCTCGGCCACAAGATTCAAGACAGTTCCGGAAATCTTATGAAATCTGGTAAACTTACTTCAAAAACCGATAGAACTGCCATGGTTTCCGCTTCGAGTTTATGCAAATAGGAACGATCATCTTAATGTCGGACTGAATTATAATTTCCCATTCAGCTAAAAATTACTGTCAACTTAACCGCACGAAATAATTCCAAACGATTAAGACGAAATTTTGGTAGTTCAAAAGTATTTTATCCGATTAGAAATGTGAAAACATGTTTGTTTGTTGGTTTGTTCAATCACGCAGCAACAGAACAACGGATCGAATTTTTTGTATAGTTATAGCCCTAGAGAGTGACATACTTTTTATACTGGGAAGAAAACACTTTAACTATTTTCCCGTGAAGCCATCAATGAGATTATAATATTGCTCCCGATGAAGGGTGTTATTATTATGATTTATGATATCCATCAGGTATTTACTCCTCCTAAGTATGTAATACTTGTTCTGAATGTAGGCTTCGAAATAGCTGTTTCTTTTTTGTTTTTTTTTCTAATATTTGTATAATTGGAGGTTTTCTCTAGACTGACTATGTCACCCCCCCCGTAGGTTCAATTAGGTACTTAATATGCCAAACACGACATTAGCTTAGTCTCAGGTATTTTTTTGTGTAAAAATGTAAATGTTGTATAATTTGTGTGACAGGATCTCCGTGGAAGGTAGAGGTGATGGCAGGGCCGGCGGGCGGCGGCGGAGGCGAGCCCACGCGGCTCATACCCGCGCGGGTGCCGGCCGTCTTCGAGATCTCCACCTCGCCAGGCGCACCTACCTTCACGAAGAATGAGGTAATTCACCTTACTCACCGAATACATATTACTTGTCAGTTAGATAATCGTACGTGAGCTGTAACTGTTAGGGACCGTTCAGATAGACCGGCGCGGAGAGCATCGGAGAGCATTTCTTTTTTCACACAGACCGGCCGTTCTTTGCTCTGCTCTCCGCGCCGGTCTGTGTGAACGAATACGCGGATGCGTTCGGAGCCGAGCGTACGCTCTTGGGACGGATGGCAGAGCAATTCGGCCTACGGTCGGCTGTGCGAGCATGAAAGAGCACGCGAACGGAGCCGGTGGGATGGTCGAGCGCAAAAGAGCACGAGCATGGAGCAGCCGACCGGCTCGACGAGCAGCCGAGCGGCTGCTCTTAATATTTCACACAGAGCGTATTGGGAGCACCCTCGAGCATCCTCTTATCATAAAAGAGATAAAATGTAAAAATAAAGCTTATTTCAATGTCTTAAGATTCTATTTTAAATGCGATTAAAATTTGCTCTGCTCTCCGCGCCGGTCTATCTGAAAGGTCCCTTAGGGTCGGGGCATACTAGCACAGAGTCGAAGCGCGTCGAAGCGCATCGAATCGTCAAGCAATTAATGAATATTAATTAAAAATGTTCATGCCATATTGGCACCTATCTCTACAAAATAAGGCACAAGGATCTTACGTTCTTGTTCCTGATCGAATGTCGTAGAAAAGATCACGATCAAGCGGTGGGGAAGCGATTATGCACCTTATTCTCTTGTCATAAGGTTCTCCGTAACAATACAGTTACTTTTCCATCCTGTATCGTTTAGTTCCACCACTATCGGAGCAGCTGACGGACATTCGGATCTGTTATCTGTTAACAGATCCAAACGGGAAAACTATTATTGTTATGATTTTCAGTCTGTATAAAATGACTTGCACTGTATATGAGTAATTGAGTAACTGCTATACGTAACTGCTATCTCCCGTACTAAAAGTTCTATATTCCTGTTAGATACATTTTGTGAATCACTACATAGTATAAAACAAAGTCGCTTTCTCTGTCCCTATATCCCTATGTCCCTATGTCCCTTTGTATGCTTAAATCTTTAAAACTACGCAACGGATTTTGATGCGGTTTTTTTTAATAGATAGAGTGATTCAAGAGGAAGGTTTATATGTATAATAACATCCATTAAATAGTGGAGAAATACTGTTATTTTTGAGAATTCTAATGTGATGTCGTATATAATTACATTTTTTCCGCTTACATTGCAAACGCAGGCTGAACCCTACGAGATTTATCAAAATAATGTACTAAGTATTGTACACATTGAAAAGGTCTACAGAAAAGTCCGCGATGGTATATGTCTATCTCTTATGGATATCCCACAATAACATTTTTTTGTCATTTACTTTTTACGACAAATAATGGCTAATTTTCGAAGCGATTTCAACCAATACCAGCATTAATCCTTATCTAATTAAATACCTTAAATGCATTGTTGATTTTATATAAATCCATATGGCCCTTTACAGCATATGATTTAAATGAATACTTTCGAAGATATTACAGATTTAAAAATTGCGGCAGCGGGAGCGTGCCTATAAGCGCGTCGGCGGCCGCGGTTCTCCCTATTATATAGCCCAGTGTCGATAATTTTTGAAACCAAAAAAAAAATCACAGTACGTAGGATGAAACCCATTGGAAAAGGAGGAGAATATTATAAAAATACAAGGAAAAATAATTTACGGGCCATCTGAGCTCGGGAAAAAAGGGGGGGAGTTTTAAGGGTAAAAAACGGTTTATCTCGATTTCCGGCAAAAATATCGTAAAAAGTCAAGCCGCCAGGGAGCTTTCATCGAAAACACTGCCTAATCCCTGAGCGGGTAGTACCTACGCATAATATGCTCTACTACCCGTGCGAAGCCGGGGCGGGTCGCTAGTATCAAATAAACAAGTATAATAAAAAAGTGAGTTTACAGGTGATAATTTTTATTTATAATATCTAAAAAATCGCGCCCAAACGAGTCGGTTACAAACATACAAACATACAGGTGAAGCTAATATAAAGCGTGTAAAAATACAATAATCGTACAAGATATTATGCCAACTTGTACTAGAGTAGATTTTTTTGTTATTCCATACTTACCTACTTCTTTTTTATTTCATGTCTTAGTTCTCGATTTCACCTGGTGGTAAGAATCCTAATAAAAATTTTCACTGGTTGAGCCAGCTTCGGAAATAGTTTTTCGTAAATAGACTGACTGGTCTGGCGAAGGGTTTCATAGGAAGCTTGTTGCAACGCAATATATTTTTTTTATCCATAATATATGTATTAAGATAATCGTTAAGATAATTATAGAAAACTACAGAATTTGCCCATTAGCGTATGTCAACATTTTCTATAAGTACTTAATTAAACATGGTAAGGTAAAGTCTCCTTATTCCGTGGTATTCTAAAATTGGCACCCAATTCCGAGGTATATAGAAAAACAGCGTTTTCAACCGATCACCAAGCTATTTTTTACTGCAACATATCTTAATCAATTGATAGTTTATCATTCCATTGATAAATGACGAAATTGTCGGTTTTATATGTATATGTTTTAAAATAACCGGCAAGTTTTACACTAGCAGCCGGCCCGAACGCATGTTTCATACATTTTGGACCTCGTGCACGAAATACCTACATTTTTTTAAATAGTGTTTATCGGTTAATTTTGAGCTTTATTTGTTTTTATTTAGATTTGAATATTTGAAGGACTATATTTTCAATCGAAAACAATCAACTTTTGTGAATATTTGTAAAGAAATTAAGGTGAAAATAGGTTTTGAAAATACCTCGGCGTTAGGTGCCAAATATTTTAGCCGGTTCCTAACGCCGTGGTATACCGCGGAATTGCGATTTCATAGACTTCATAACTTTTTCAATTTTTAGAGTCGTTTTATGTTAAATACTTCTTGTTTCGGTTTTGAATATTTAAATAGGCAATAAGGTTACAGAGTCCTAATTACGAGGTACACTTTGGCGTCTCAATCACTAACTATACCGTGTCAAAGTTTACCTATTTAGGTAATTTATTGATAGATTGTATGGGAACGCTAAAGAAAATTAATTTAAAAGAAAATTAAATTTATACATATTTCGATGCAATTTTGAGAGAGTATTGTACATATTTACGAAGATAATCTAATTAAGCTTTAAATTATTTGTTTATTATGGAAAAATCTTTTCTTTTTTAACACTCGGAATTAGGAAACGTGTTTTTTGTTACAAAACTCAACTCCGTGGTATTACCTCGGAATAAGGTTCTATGAGCCCCTAATTATGTGGTATGGATAGAATTACTACCTCGGAATAAGGTTCTATGAGCCTCTAATTATGTGGTATGTATAGAAATAAAATACAGGATGCTCACAATATTTCAGTATGGTTTCAGTTACACCAAGTATCATTCGCGTTCAGTCACGCAAACATTCATATTCTAAAACGTTTATCATATTATTGCTCGTGCTGATTCATTCACTGACTTACTCATTGATCACCCCTCCTGTAAAATTTTGTTTAAATTTTTTTTCACTAATGATTCCGTTTAGAAGACAAAAATTCATTCGGAACAAAAATATGGAGAGAGCTGATGATTGAGGATTTCGGAGACGGGTGAAGAGCACGCTTAAGGTATTGAAGATAGGAGGGGGGTGCTTGAGCAAATGTCATTCAAAATGTCATCCAATTGGCAGTGAGCTAAAAAAAATTCAAAATGGCGAAAAAAAGATGGCCGCCATACAAATTTCGCCGGTGTCCACCTCGGAGGGTAAAAAAAATGGAAGAGTGGTTTCCTAGCAACAGATGATCAGGATCCAAAGGTCTATTCGATGAATAGAAAAAAAAACCAAAATGGTGGAATTTATTTTTCCATAGAAAATGTATGGCGAATATTGAAGAGACTACAAGTTGTAAACTATGCAAGGCTTTGATGTGGTTTTTTGGAGAAATCTCAAAAAAAATATGGGAAGATATGATGATTGAGGGTTCGGAAGATGGTTGAGGAGCCCGGGCAGGGTATTGTAGATAGGTGGGAGGTGCTCAAGCAAAAATTACTCGAAACCTAATCCAGTTGGCACTGAACTGAAAAAAACCCCAAAATGGCAGATTCAAAATGGCGGTTATACTAATTTCGTCGATGTCTCACTAAGTATAAAAGATGGAAGAGTATTTTCTGGGCAAAATATGATCAAGACCTACTAAATGGATAGAAAATAAATCAAGATCTACTAAATGGATAGAAAATAAATCAAGATGTCAGAATTTATTTTTCCGTACAAATTGTTTTTTTCATTGATGGTTTCGTATAGAAGACAAAAAATCATGCGAAGGAAAAATATTGAGACAGCTGATGATTGAGGATTTAGGAGACGGATGAGGAGCACGGCCAGTGCACCTATTTGTGCCTTTTGGGGAGGAGACCATGGGTTCGTAGGGCGAGGATGCTAGGTCCTTTTTTAAGGGCCTGTCATCCCGTCTCGTGGAGTCCACGGGTGACCGGAGGGCTGGCAGTATAATATTGTACTCTGTATTACTACTGTATAATATTGTACTACTGTATATATGTATATATATATATACTCCTACCTATCTAGAATGTGCCCCTGGCTGTGCCCCTCACCCATCTTTCAAACCTTCGATCATCATCACTCTCCGTATTTTTGCTCCGAATAATTTGTAAGGATGAGATTTCTTAAAAAAAAACTAATTTTACATTTGTACAATCGTTTTTTTTAGCTCACTGCCAATTGGATGACGTTTCGAGGGACATTTGCTCGAGCACCCGCCACCTATCTTCAATACCTTAAGCGTGCCCATCGCTCGTCTCTGAAATCCTCAATCATCAACTCTCTCCATATTTTTGTTCTGAATGAATTTTTATCCTCTATACGAAACCATTTGTGAAAAAAATAATTTTCATACAAAATTTTACAGGAGAAGTGATCAATCAGTCAGTCAGTCAGTGAGTGAATGAATCAGCACGAGCAGCTATATATATATATTAATAATATACATATATTAATATTTTACACACAAACATAATTAAACAATTACATACGTATCGAATTGGTTTAGAAATCTATTAATAAATACAGTTCATTTTTGAACACCATGTAGAATTCATTCTACTCGTTTCCCTTTGTATTTTGTACCCTCGGAATTAGGAGCCATTTGCCTCGGAATTAGGATTTTTACCTCGGAATTGGAGCATTCGGACTTTCTTCATATTTAATTTAATTTTACATTTAAATCAAGTTGTAATTGTTGTCCTTTTAGGATATTTCAAGAGTTAAATAAATAACGCTTCTGATAAAAATAGCCAGTTCTTCAGAAAGGTGTAGTAAATGCTTAATTTTTGACGTTCTTTCGAGTTTTTATGAAAATACCACGGAATAAGGGGACTTTACCTTAAATGATAATTATACGACTTGTATTCCCTACCTCACGTCTTATTTACAAAGATACTCTGTTCCACTTTCTACGCAAATAAATCGTAAGTAATTGCTTATACAACTGTGTAAACGCTCTATAGCTGTTCGACTCCGTGTCGTGTTTCAAAAAATAAGTGTAAATATATGGTAATGTACGAGAACCAGACTTTTGAAGAACCCTTTCAACTAACTTTCAAGCAAGCTTCGCAGTAATACAAAATGCAGTACCTACGAGTACCTACCTACCTACCTTTACCACTTATAAGTACCTACGTACAGCTGTTTTATATTACCTACCCATAATCTTTAATATATAAAACAAAGTCGGGTTTGTTCGAACACTTATAACTCGAGAACGGTTGGACCGATTTTCATAGTTTTTCATTTGTTGTATTTTTCTCCATCTCGAATAACAGAATAACTATTAAAACTTTGGAAAATTGTCGAAAAACTAAAATAAAAGAAAAAACATTTTCCCATACAAAATGTTCATGGGTTTTATAACTGTCAAACATTTAATGTTCATCCCGTCGGTAAATTACTCTCTCATCTCACCCGTACCTATTATATAATTCTTCTATACGTGTTTGTCACCTAACTCCTAAACCGCTGGACCGATTTGGATGAAATGTCATATTTCAATGGATTCGGTTAAAATCGGTATCGCAGGACTCGTATGAATTTCTGGTTAAAAGCTGATTAAAATGAAAAGTTAAAGCAGTATTTATTCACTATAGATACCTATATATTCTGCCTTCCTATAATACAATCTATACTAATAAATAAAATTGAAGTGTCTGTCTGTAATTTCGAAATAACTACCACATATTAAGCTCATATGGTTATTTGAACGATACCATAACCGAATCACACGTTTTTAAAATTTTTGTCTGTCTGTCTGTCTGTTTGAACGGGCTAATCTTCGGAACGGCTGAACCAATTTTGACGGGACTTTCACAGACAAGTAGAGGATTAACCAAGGAGTAACATAGGCTACTTTTTTAACCGACTTTCAAAAAAGGAGTTGTGTTGAAATCGGTAAATACAGATGTTAAAAACGCCCTGATAGGTATTTTCGCTGCGCGCGATCGCGACGGCCGACGCGGACGCTCGCGCTCCCCGCGCCGCGCCACGCGCCCCTGCGCCCTGCGCCCGCCGTACGCGGTACCGCGGTACGCCGCCGCGCGGCGGGGGGCGGGTGGACCAGAAATCTACTTATCCCTCAGGATTTGTGAAAAATCGAAATTCACGCGGGCGAAGCCGCGGGCAAAAGCTAGTCTATAATATATTTAAGCTGCGAAAGTTTCGTCACATGGTAATGAATAATAGTTTTACATATAAACAGACAACTAGGTACAGTTGTAATAATTACAACTTTATATCGATTAGGTATAATATTTGATTAGAATAATTCCTTACCGACGACATCAGGACGAGACGCTGGGATAATAGTGGCACAAGACCGCGTGGAAGTTCCTACAAGATGCCTATGTTGTATGTATAGATAATCCTGCGACGTCCATCGGTTGATGATATCGACGATAAACATAGCATAGAATTCTTTGGAAAGGGCTCTTCGATATATCACGAGCAAAACAAGCGAAGGACGATATAATGGATTGTCTGATAGCACTCGCGCACTGCAAAGTAACGACATAATGATACGTTGATAGATGGTGATGCCTCCGTGTGTGGGAGACATGAATTTCCAATTTCCATTTAGAATCCCCGTCATATTTTTGCGTACCTACCTATCACATTATTATCACTACATAGTATAAAACAAAGTCGCTTTCTCTGTCCCTATATCCCTATGTATGCTTAAATCTTTAAAACTACGCAATGGATTTTGATGCGGTTTTTTTAATAGATAGAGTGATTCAAGAGGAAGGTTTATAAGTAGAAAAATTGGACCCAGTAGGTGACGCTAATAGCGGGCAGGACGACGTCTGCCGGGTCCGCTAGTTATACATAAGTATACCTTCATTTCTAAACTTTGTAAATCATTTTAATACTTAACATTAATTATTATTAAAGTTTTTGTAAATACTTTGTAATAATGGTTGTATTTTTGTAATTTAACTACGATTAATAATAATAATTATAGTATCCTAAGAAGTGATGGTGGCCATTGTGTGCCCAGCATAATCGTTTTTAGGGTTCCGTACCCGAAGGGTAAAAAACGGAGCCCTATTAATGTCACTCGGCTGTCTGTCTGTCCGTCTGTCCGCCGGTCACAGGTCTCTAGCTCGCAGACGAAATGAGTTACAAACCTGAAATTTTGGTATTTAGTGTAAAACGTTAACCCAAAATCAAATATTGAATTAGAAATTGAATTAAATTATTTTTCAGGGGGGCTCCCATACATGAAAAAGGAGCCGGAAAAAAAAATTTTTTCTTTACCCTAGCTTGTGGGGTATCATTGTTTAGAGCTCATTAAGTAGAGTACAAATATATATTTTTTTAATTTTTATCTCAAAAAATAAGGGAATGGGAGGCCATCAAAGTTGTCAGTTTTAGACCATTTTTGTGACGGGGGCTATCTCAAAAACTAAACTAGTTGGGAATATGATATTTCAGTATATTATGTACTATATGCTCTATTTAAACAACAAATACTGAAAACAACGATTTATTAAATAGTTTATAAGCTGTGACCAAAATAAACGAACATTTTTTTGGGTTTTTCTTTCACGGTTTGTTGCGATGTCTAGCTCGGAAATTAAATATTTCTTAGACCCAAAATATTATATTGTTCATAATTATGTACGGAACCCTGAAAGAGCGAGGCCCGACTCGCACTTGGCTGATTTTTATGTATATCGCATATTTCATAGCAAAATTTCTCGCCGAGTTTTCCTTAATCCATACTCTTGTCTGTCAGATGTTCTAAAAATAGAATTAAGTGGAGAGCTGTAGGTTTACGACAAAACGAGAAAAGCTATATACAATTTTATTTTGTAACTAAGTATATAAGTAGTACGACTTCGTTCCTTATTAAATGGCGGTAGACATTTTGTATTTTTTTAAATTGTGTAGGTACCATACTGAGGCATATCACTGATATGTCACAAAATATGGTACCTACGACTGGTAGCTTTTTCAAAATCAAGATGTTTGCTAGGACTACGGTGCAGGTATAGCGTGGTGCTACCAGTAGGTCTAATCAGTGGGACCTGGGCCCTTGAGCCTAGACTATAATAATTGTACTCCATTTAAGAATAACACAAGCTAAAAGTTGTGTAGATAGGATCTCGAGTTACACATTGTTGTTTAATTAAGTACATGTTACAAGTATAAATTAAAAATTAAAAAAAAACCCCGACATTCGCCATTTTGTGGCGGCGGCCATCTTTAATTTGCATAGTGCTATTCTACTAGGCAAGCCCTTTCATTTGATACCCATATTATTAAGGGAGTTGTGATAAAATATGTAATCCGCCATTTTGTTGCGGCGGCCATCTTGGATCGATTTTCATCAAACATAGCTAACAACACTCTCGACTAATTCAACTTTCAAACAAAAAAAACCGCATTCAAATCGGTCCACCCGTTTGAGCGCTACAAGGGAGCAGACACACACACACACAGATACGTCAAACTTATAACACCCCGTCGTTTTTGCGTCGGGGGTTAAAAACACTCTTATATGCAATCGGGTTTTGTTTTTTTAATAACTTAACTTGTATTTAACTGTATCGATTAAATAAGTACTTAATGTATAATATGCAGGTTGGAGTAACAGTAACAGCGCCATCGCGGAGGCCGGTGACGGCGCGAGTGCTGGACGTGTCGGAGAGGCCCGGCGTGTACCGCATCGAGTTCACGCCTGAGGAAGTCGGCACGCACTTGATAGATGTGAGTACACCTTAACATACTCTTAACTTCAGTAACTCTTAGGCCTAGTCCTGAGTGACGGCGCACAGCGCAGGCGGAGTGAATGGCGCATTAAACAACTGTTCGACACTTTGAAGTTGTCCGCAGTGCGAGCGGGCGCGCTCTTCTCCGCGTGCACTAAGAACAAGTACCTACGACGCGCAAATCCGTTCCACAATCCGCCATACGCGGTCCGCCGTCACTCAGGACTCACACTTAAGCTGGGTCACCATCAAAGAAAAATTGTCAGCTGTAGTGTTGTCAAGACGTGTTGCTGACAAAAGTTGTCAATGTTTCTTTGGTGGAGACCCAGCTTAACAGCCCCCGCACACTGGGCCACTAGTAGCGACGACTAGTGACCGCCACAAGTCGCGGAAGAGATTTTTCATACATTTTCTTGTAGCTCGAACGCGGCCACTCGAGCGCTCAGTATGTGGTAGTAATTATAAAATGTATAAAAAATCTCTTCCGCGATTCGTGGCCGGCCACTAGTCGTCGCCACTAGTGGCCCAGTGTGCGGAGGCTGTTATAGTTACAGTAACGTAGTAAAAATAACTCGTACTAACCCTGTACGAGTTAAAGTGTCTCGACAATGTTGATATACCTACTTCGAGTGTCGAAAGGTAATTCAGGGTGACATTGACCTAAATTCGCTTGTTCTGAAGTTCCAGTTCGCCTATCCACCTACGAGTAGGTACAGTACAACAGTACCCAGTGACCTAAGCGGAAACGTACTAAAATAAAAATCGGTATGGATAAACGTCTTTAAAACAAGAAACTTTAGATCCATCTTTGTCTGAAGTTATCGTGTTCCGACACCCTAAATCTATCAACGTTGTCGATGTATGGAAACTCGTATTAAGGATAAAGGAGTGTGCCTGTAAAAAGGGGCTTGGCTAGAGCAAACAAAAGTCGAAAACTGCATAACTAGACGACACATTAAGTTGAACGTCCGCGTACACGCGTCGCGAGGTCAAAATACAAAGCACTGCCACACTGCAGAGCGCTGCGGCGACGACGCGCGACATTTGCAACGCGACTCCTTGGCAGTGTGAACGCCTTTATAAATTTCTTTATAATGCAACTCCTTAGAGCGTTTCTGAAGCGCATCGCTGACATTTTGTTTAAGTTAATTTCGATACACATTCTCCAGAAAAATTGCATAAGTAGGTAGATACTTATTTTGCATTTGAATAGTTTATATTATTTACCCACTTACTTCACTTACATATAAATAAATAGCATTACCAATGAATTTACAAATTAAATAAACGACCAAGTACATCAAACTGAATTTATCTTCGGTGGATTAATAAAGGGACTATCCAAAAGGGAATCATAATGTTGGAGCATTAAGGTCATAGCACACTTAAACGACTCTGCTCCTACCCGGCAAAAAGAATAAAATTCAAATATGGGCTTTAAATATTGCTCTTTAGATATATTTTACATTGGCATCATAAATTAGCAGACAGCTCGCTGTCAGCGAGCTTACCGCCGTCAGACTGCTCGGTAGTTGACGCCTCGCTGGCCGCACGTTGTAGACGAGCGCTCGGCGTGGTGCCCGCGCGCTCTCTGCTAGCTTGCTGCTAGCAGTCGCCGCGCCCGCTGTCGCCCGCGCCGCTCAGTGTCGGTCAGTATCTACCAAGTCGGCGGGTGGACAGCTGGCCGTCAGCTAGCTGTCGCCGCGTCGACTGCTAGGTACCTGCTAGCTGTCGCCGCGTGGACTGCGAGCAGTCGTCTTAGTTTAGGGCGGTGTTGGGTAGGAGCGGTGTTGGAGCAGAGTCGATTAAGTGTGCTATGACCTTTAACCGTATTTACAAAGATAGTTATTTAAATTAATAACAGCTACCTACCTCTATCTTCATAGAGACCTATAAAGGTGCGTCCAGACTTGAACATTTCACCGAACCGAACAGCGAACATTTCGGCGAACTTGTTACGCTCAATGTGGACGGCGCGCTTGGAGCGCTTGAGATGGGTTACTGCGTAACAGTTCGGCGAAACTTTCGCCGAACTGTTACGCAGTAACCCATCTCAAGCGCTCCAAGCGCGCCGTCCACATTGAGCGTAACAAGTTCGCCGAAATGTTCGCTGTTCGGTTCGGTGAAATGTTCAAGTCTGGACGCACCTTTATGGGCAAAATGTTAAATGGTCCATACATATTCGTTAGCTAGGTACATATACATTAACTTACGAAATACGCAATGATAATATTATTAAAGTGGTAAGGGAACCTATGGACTTTCTGCACCTACCTCTACGCTTTGCGCTTTAAAATGTTGACGAATAAAGAAACACTTTTTAATATTTAACGGAATTCTACCATACCTTTTTGAACGATGAGGTTCGGTTTCTTTAGACATATCTTATAAAATTATACGTACTTATGTAAACCTACCTACACTAATTACCGTGAAACATGCAACTAGAAAAACAGCCAGTGTGCTTAGTCTAAATTGGAGCACTCGAAAACGAACTCGAAAACTATTGATCGATTTCAGAGTAAAATAGACCTAAAATGGCTTGTATTAAGGTTTGAGTTCGCCAATACATTCAGCATTGTTCGAATGCTGAATGTATTGGCGAACTCAAACCTTAATACAAGCCATTTTAGGTCTATTTTACTCTGAAATCGATCAATAGTTTTCGAGTTCGTTTTCGAGTGCTCCGATTTAGACTAAGCACACAGAATCATCATCCTTGTGAATATAATGTTCGAAACTTAACTGGTATAATTAAAGAGGAGAATATTCATGACTAAGGGAAAGTTTACCAGATGACGTGTTTGAAATACATGAATATCGCGTTAAAATTGGGGATATGACCTTCACCTTCACGACTCGAACGTGTATCTGAACTTTACGTCAAAACACGAAAGGGCAACGAATGCCATTTAAATTTTCGCTAAAACGTGCGTTGTGTGAGTGGGCTTCTACTCCTTTTTAGGGTTCCGTAGTAAACAAGGAACCCTTATAGTTTCGCCATGTCCGTCCGTCTGTCCGTCTGTCCGTCTGTCCGTCTTCGGTTAATCTCAGAGACTATTAGTGCTAGAAATCCGTAATTTGGCATGAGTATAAATATTAATCACGCCGACAAAGTGGTGAAATAAAATGTTGATAAATATGTATTTTTTTTAGGGTAGCTCCCCTACATGTAAAGTGGGGATGAATATTTTTTTCTCGTCTACCCCATAGTGTGGGGTATCGTCTTTTAAAAATACTGTGGGTGTGGGAACATCATTTTTCGATTTCTAGATCCGTTTGTAACATATGATGTTTTAAAGTGCAAATTTTTATTAGAGTCAAGTGTCCCCCCCTCTATCAGCCAAATGGGAGTATATAGGAACTTGAAAAAATTTACAGCAGTAGGGTATATAATCAATTTTAAAGGAAAACTATCATGGCTAAGTAGGGTTCACAGGTTAAGGAGTTATATCTGTTTTTCGAGGATTGTGACTACGGAACCCTACACTGCGCGTGGCCCGCCACGCACTTGGCCGGTTTTTATTACCTACTATGAAAACATCTTATCAGTAAATAGGTATGTAGGTAGGTAATTATAAGTACCTATAATTCTCATTCAAGCACCAACAAACAATGCTTGAATGGCGACCTCGCAAGTAGCACGAGTAATCGAAGCCCAGGCAGACCACCCCACTCGATGGACAGACGACCTCAAGCGAGTCGCTGGCAGCCGCTGGAATCAGGCGGCACAAGATCGTGTGCTGTGGCGATCCTTGCAAGAGACCTATGTTCAGCTGTGGACGTCTATTGGTCGAAACGAACGAACGAACGAATTCTCATTCTGCTATAAATAAATTCAAATGAGGTCTCACCTAATAAACCTATTTCAGATTTCCATAATAATCTACCTTATTCGTCAGGCATCGAATGTTTTCTTTTAGATTTTCAATTATCCTAAAATCAATCTTAATTCTTACCGCATGCATTTAGGTTTATAAAGCAATCCTTTATTTTTCCCGAGATTTAACTTATTTATCCTTCTCGAATAGTGTTGCTGCACGACGAATTTTGTTAAAATTGGTTTAGTGCAAACAGTAGAGGCATTTATTCTATCAAATAGACACTTTCGGATTTATGGATTTAATGTCGCGAGATATTTTAATTTAAGTAAGTAATTATTATAAATTCTGTTTATATAAACTGACTAAGTAACTGTTTATATCAATTTATTTGCAGGTTTCCATCGGCGAAGACAAATTGGCCGCTGGACCACTAGTCGCCAAAGTTTACGACGCGAGCCTAATAAAAGTCACCGACGTGGGCAACGCCCTTGTCGGACAACAATGCCAGTTCAGAGGTGTGTGAAACCGTAAAAGTAATGGTGTACTGTATAGGTTCTAAGTAACTGAACAAAGTGTACCTGTGTATTTGCACACTTCTCTGCTTAGTAGAAAGTAGTGTTCGTCTGTCTGCCGGTATGTAAATTGTTTATAGTAATTCACCTAGACCGTGCCGCAAGCCGTTAATGTATTGACAATAATTGCCTTAGGGCGTTTGTGCACTTATTCGTTTTCGATTCGTTTTCGTGTTTCGTGAAAACACGATTCGACATAGCCTTCCTTATAACTGTATGGGCGCTTGTGCACTTATTCGTTTTCGATTCGTTTTCGTGTTTTGAAATTCGTGAACTTTTCACATCGAATCGTTTTAAAATAAGGACGCATGCGGAAAGGTGTGTGCGATATTCATAAATCTATCTATTAATCTATCTATTTAAAGCCTACTGTCAAACCTTCTACACGGGGGGCCTGTGGACCAACTACACTCAAAAGGCATTCGACACGCTGAGGGTGCAATACAACAATAGTTTCAGGATACTGTTGGGCTTGCCGCGGTTTTGTTCGGCGTCAGGCATGTTTGCTGAAACACGAACGGATGATTTCTTTGCCATCATAAGGAAAAGGACGTCATCCGTCCTGGCAAGGCTGCGTTCGAGCTCAAACAGTATCCTGAATATGATAGCAGGAAAACTGGACTCGCCTATATTGCAGCAATTCATTCGGGTTCTTGTCCGAACAGGAACTTGAATGAAATGTCTGAATTATAATTAAGTATTTATGAATGAAAGCAAATTTTATTATTTTATTATACTTATTATTAAATTGTAATATACTAACATAGTTTCTAAGCCTTGTATACTAACAAATATGGGTCTCTGTTACCTCAATAAAGAAATTTATTATTATTATAATCACTAACCTTAGTGTTACTGCCAGTATTTCTTCACAGAGTACATTGAATATAATTTTTTCTGCAGTTATGCATTCTCTAAAACGTGTGTATGGCCGAGTAATCTGTTCTTTTACTTATATGGCACAATATGATATCGAAAGTAGCAACATTCATTCGATTGTAATTATTAAAAAAAGATTTTTCATGATATCTCAATAAGTGATGATCGATAAATGCTCCTAGAATAGAAAAGTTTTTTTATTCAAATAAACTTTTACAAGTACTTTTGAATCGTCAATTGAATACTTCTGTTTATAGGATGTATCCAGAATTTTTTCATTCTCCGACGCCTACGAATGTATAAGAGAAGGGCAAAAAGCTGACGACGATTAAATGCAGCACACATTATGAACACGGTTTTATCTACGAAATGCTTAAAACGTACAGTGAAATCACGATTAAGTGCACAAATGTCATTCGTGAATTTCGTATCCGTTTTTATGATGTACATTAAAAAAAACGAACATGAATCGAAAACGAATCGAAAACGAGTAAGTGCACAAACGCCCTGACCCTGTCTTCCCCGTACACTAGATAAAAGTAGTGGTGCGCCTGAACGAAGACCATGCATTTTTTAAGCTATTATTTGTAGGAACATACCAACTGTCCAATGGTCCGATTTCCGAACTATGCTAAGTCTTTATACTTAGTGTATTTCTATGTCAGTATCTAGTACTTAATGATAGCCCACGACCAATTTTTCAAACAAAATTAAAATAAAAATATTTTTGAGCTCTATTTAAAATGTTTGGCACGACCTTTTTTTTTTACCCGACTGGGTATATGTGTTTCACCTGTGTGTATGTATGTCCATTCCTATGTCCGCTTGTAACTAATCAACGGCTCAACGGATTTTGATAAATGTTACGTCATTAGATTTGTCTCAATGACGCGAGTGTTATAGGCTACCTAAATTTAAAAAAAAATCAAAATGGCGGACTTTATGCGCTTTAATATGCGAGCTGAAAAAATTTTTTTTCTTCAAGACCCTCGAGTGGGGTATCAAAATAAAGGGATTTAAAAGGCGAACACGAAAATGTATAAATTTATATATTTGGAAACAATTTGAAGTGATAAATCGTAGAAAATGACCGTTTCCTATGTCAGTTCGTAACTACTTAACGGCTCAACCTATTTTGATAAATTATACGTCATTAGATTTGTCTTGACGGCGCAAATGTTACTGGGTACATAAAATTCATAAAAAATCAAAATGGCGAATGTTATGCACTTTAATGTGCGGGCTGAAAAAAATTTTTTTCTTCAAGACCCTCGAGTGGGGTATCAAAATAAAGGGCTTTAAAAGGCGAGTACGAAAATGTATACAATCTATATGTTTTAAATCAATTTGGAGTGACAAATCATGAAAAACCAAATAAATAACAACTACACTGTAAGTGGTACGGTGGTAGTTTATTAATTTTTTAGTTCATTTTTTAGCATGGCAGTCGGGTTTTTTTAATTTTTAAATTATAGCTTGTTAGAATTATGTGATTTAAGAATATTTGATAGATAATAATATTTGAGCCATAGAGACATTTTCTGCTGAATAACCGCTCAGCATTCATTCCGCAATAAAACGTTCAGACCGATAGATCTATTTTAATCAGGCTTTGAACATTTCTATGCGGGCACTTCAATGTGAATAATGTACGGTCTATTGAAATTTAATTTGAACAGGTACATTGTTCCAGAAATGTTGTCGTATTTGCATAATGATTGTTCAATTTACAACGATGCACTATGGGAAAAATTCAGATACAATCGGAATGGTTTCGCGTGCGACGAATACTCTACATCGACATCACAGGCCTTCTGGTCTTAGACAATTTAAGCACTATCAATACTTTTCCTGAGGCTATAAACGACGTTTCTGGACATATTATGGACAGCTGAAATTGTCGGCACATTCTATAGACCGGTGGTAGGTAGGTAGAGATGTCTTCGCGTCCGCTAAGTAATGTGCGGAAACATCACAATGGCAATTGGCATTGGCATGGCATTCTTTACGCTCTTACCCCATCTACCTACCATTTGCCTAGTCTACAATTTTTCCTATAATAATATAGGTACATATTCAAAATTACAATCAATTGTATTTGTATAATTTTTCCAATATTATGCAAACCTCGCATGCCATTCAACCAAACGATGGCCGAATAATTCGGGTAGACCCACAGAGAGCGCATAACGACAAAACGCAACTTTTGGCAGTACATTTTTTTTACAAATTTCGTTCAATGGAGTTATGAAACTCCTATTGAAACTGAATACGAGAACCACTAAATAGAATTTTCTGAGCACAAAACTCGGATTATAAAGCAAAAATGTCGGACAAAGCCTTCCCATTTCAATTCTCGATTTCCAGTTATTATTCACATTTCCGGTTAACGCGCTCTCGTTGTTTACAAATAACAGCTTAACTCTGAATAGGTACGTTTATTAAAAAATAATCTTTTTAAATACCAAAATAAACCATCTTCCAAAGTAACCATGATCCCAACTTCATAGTCGCTGGTCGTTCTTACCTGTGTTGGAGACATACTTCACAGAGAAACTTTCAGCTTCTTTATTTATAAATATACAACTTTATTGCTTAAAATTATTATAAGAAACCTAGAGGAAAAACTTACAACAAAAGGCGACCTTATCACTAAAAGTGATTTCTTCCAGGTAACCTATACGTAAGAACATTTATTTTAGTAAGAGACGGGAAATCGCAATAAGTACATAATAAATTACATATTATACTACATATTTACATACATATGTATATACACTCAAATAAATACATACCATAAATAATATAATAAATAGTTACTTAAATATTAATAAATATAATATAATATACAGGGTTAATTGTAAAATGCCAACAACCATCTAACGGCAACTTCTATGCATCAAAGTAAATAACTTTTGTTCCACGACTTTTTAAAATTCTTAAAAGAAAAAAAATTTTTTTTTCATACAAAAATAAAAATATTTATTTTTCTGATCTAAAATTTTAAAAACTCTACGCGGCACTTGTCAAAGGGAGTCAGGGAACCGTCGCGTCGGGTCGCCCTTGACGTGCCTTGACCCTGCCGTACGTAGCGGCATGCGGGGCGCGGCGTGCGGGGAACCGAAAACCACACGGCCGCGGCGCGCTTCAGTAGTTTACGCTCGGTCGCACGCGCCGTTGCCCGTTGATATTCGCCATATGTACCTACCTACTGTGTTCGCAACTTAACGTAGGTTATGTTCTGTGCCTACTGCCTAGTGCTTAAACGATGGCTTATCATTATTCTAACATTGAATGCATGGAAATGGTTCGAGTGCTCGTGATATGTGGTGATAACGTTTCAGAAGCTTGCAGTACCTAAGTTGGCAAGGCGATTCCCTAACGTACCTACGTCGCGTAGGTCAAGCCACATGCCAGCTGCCTCAGCGATTAAGAGATCAAGGGCAATTCCAGCCTAGTAGATCAGCTAGGGATTGTGGTCGGCCACCTAGGCACACAGTGTGTGAAGAGGAAAACATTACAATTTTTGAAGATAATCCAGCGATGCAGTCCAAAGATGTCGCAGTAGGTACTTTGCTTGGAGCGTCCGCGTCATCCACAATGTATTTCCCATACCTACCCTTTTCATCTTCATCGGGTCAAAGAAATTGTCACTTTTAGGAAGTATGTACCTAGGTAAGTGCTTACCTAGATAAGTACTTAATTAGTTTTACTACACGCGTTTTTTGTTGGCTAGGCATAACTCATAAACCTAGAAAGTAGGTAGGTAAGTAATAATCAGTCCGCTCCAATACAGTGACCAACTCCCAGCTTAATTGAACTCTAATAAGGTAGGTACCTACTACCTACCTAACTTTTTTACATTTTATAAAATAAATTGATAAATTATTTATTTAACACAGATTACTAGTGAATTTAATTTTAATTGACTGTAGGTAACTAACTACCTTACTTAGGTAATTACTAGCCAGTAGCCTCTCATTGCGTACCTGTGTATTGCAATAAATTATTATTATTATGCGGCAGAAATCAAAGAAATGGTAAATTCCAAGTATGTAGACGTACCTACCTAGGTAGAAATGTAATCAACCATTTCAATGTTTCAATATCATTTCAATAGTTTTCATTAGCGGCTGCGCGAGGCCGCGGCGCGGCGCGCCGTTTGAAGTCTCAAGGATAGTAAGTAAATACCTAATCAGGTGGTCCATCACGCGGTCCATCATTATTCGAATGCGACACATAGTAGGTACTTAAGGTACTTACAAGTTAGTTATGACGTGGATAATAGGTAGATGTGTAGCCTAGTTTGAACTCCGCATTTTGCATATTAGATATTTGTGCTGGTCAAGTCACGTTGATTCGGACTGAATCGGAGGGGTAACCGACTTTGGAAGTTTGGAGGTCCATTTTAAGACGTACCTACTTTTGGTTCTTCCATGCCACCACCACCACTCAGCCTTTTTACGTCCCACTGCTGGGCACAGGCCTCCTCTCTCATAGGAGAGAGGGATTAGAGCTTAGATCCGCCACGCTGCTCCTATGCGGGTTGGCGGGCTTTAACGACTATTGTTACATGATATTGATAATAACTGGGACCGACTGCTTTACGTAAGGCACGGGGGTGAAGCACCACTAACTACCAATCCGCAACTGGCACTGAGAATATCTTGACAGAAAAACCCAATACAAAATACCTTACAATAATTTGCCCGACCCAGGAATCGAACCCGGGACCTCGTGATCTGCAGTCGAATATGCTAACCACTAGACCACCGAGGCAGTTGTTTTTATTTCATGCGTTCTTCCATGCCTCGGATAGCAAATTAAACTGTCCTAATTTTTATCACTAACATCTGATCTGTTAATAATAACATCGCTAGTAAATCGACATCATTTAGGTAGGTATGTTCTACCTTATACTCTTCCTTGAGCCGTATGGGAAAGTAGGTAGGTACCTACCAATTTGAAAGTGGAAACTGGAAATTCGCCGCATGATCCTTAGGAAATCGTTTCGATTTATGGAAATGGTTCACGACCCTCAACAATGAGGAATACGACGCATAGAGAGATGTTTAAAATATTCAAGTCTTGTACCTACAGATAGGTGTTTGTAGGTAGGTTAGGTGGTAAATAGGTGGTAGTTAGGTAATGCGTTAGGTAGGTAGGTTCGATGTTAGGTACCTTCGCAAGTTAGGTGGTGTTTTAAGTGTTAGTTAGATCAAGTTAGATTGATAGGTATCTGAAGCATTATGTAGGTTCGTGTTGAATGTTGAGAGTTTTGTAGGTACCTAGGGTAGGTGTGAAGATGGTAGGTAGGTAAATAAACTAATAAAGGATTGATAGGTAATAATTTTGCCCTTCTGTAAAAAGCGCGGGAAATTGCCAAGTAAACAATCGTGCTTACTTTGTGCGTGTATGTAGGTAGGTACCTACCTACTTAATGCCGGTCCGACACTCACGTCTGTCGCCGCGAGAAGTTTTTTTGTTTTTCGCGATAAACGTTAATCTAGGAAGAAATTATTGACCTGCAGACGTTAGCTTAGACCGATGTTAGTGATACACATCACAAAGCATTTGTAAATACGCCAGCGGAGCGATAACTTCGGACGGCGGTTATTAGTAGTCGCAGGTGTGGAAGAGGCATTACATAAAAAGACCATAGAGTTAAAAAAATTACAGACTCTTCAAGAAAAACTTAGAAATTTTTTTTTGGTGAATTTATTGAGTTACGTGAAAAGTCGTTGAACAAATGTTGTTCAGTATCATGCATAGAAGTTACGTGTAGGAGGTTGTTGGTAAATTACGATTAACCCTGTATACATATATGTATAAAAAATATATACCTATATAATTTAAATAAGTATGAAACAAAAGGTACATATACCTACAATATATTAATAATAAAAGATACTTAATAGTTACTAGAAAATATTTATAGCGAAAGATAGTGTTTCTTGAGACGACTTTTGAAAATTGTCAGTGATTGAGAGTGTCGTATTTCGACCGGGAGTGCATTCCATAGCACTGCTGCTTTTATAAAATAACGAAGGTCTGGCCGTCGTGGGCTCTTGGGCTATAAGCAACTTTCGACGATCTACTTAACTTTTTTCAGAACGAATTTTTTAGGGTTCCGTACCCAAAGGGTAAAAACGGAGCCCTATTAATGTCACTCGGCTGTCTGTCTGTCTGTCTGTCTGTCTGTCCGTCTGTCCGCCGGTCACAGGTCTCTAGCTCGCAGACGAAATGAGTTACAAACCTGAAATTTTGGTATTTGGTGTAAAACGTTGACCCAAAATCAAATATTGAATTAAAAATTGAATTAAATTATTTTTCAGGAAATGGGGGGTCGTCAAAATTGTCAATTTTAGACCATTTTTGTGACGGGGGCTATCTAAAAAACTAAACTAGTTAGGAATATGATATTTCGGTATATTATGTACTATATGCTCTATTTGTACAACAAATACTGAAAACAACGATTCATAAAATAGTTTATAAGCTGTGACCAAAACAAACGAACTTATTTTGCGTTTTTCTTTCACGGTTTCTTGCGATGTCTAACTCGGAAATTAAATATTTCTTAGACCCAAAATATTATATTGTTCATAATTATGTACGGAACCCTGAAAGAGCAAGGCCCGACTCGCACTTGGCTGATTTTTTTGTAATGTAATGTAAATGTATCTGTTTACGTAAGAAGTCAGAGAAAGCCCTAAGAATACGTACGAGACCCCCATTAATCTATTTTTCCTTGGCTAACTTAAAAGGTAGGTACTTAAAAAATATAGATAGAAAACTTCTCGGCTAGATCTATACTAATAAATAAAATTGAAGTGTCTGTCTGTAATATCGAAATAACTACCTCATATTAAGCTCATATGGTTATTTGAACGCTACCATAACCGAATCACACGTTTTTAAAATTTTTGTCTGTCTGTCTGTCTGTCTGTCTGTCTGTCTGTCTGTCTGTCTGTCTGTCTGTCTGTCTGTCTGTCTGTCTGTCTGTCTGTTTGAACGGGCTAATCTTCGGAGCGGCTGAACCGATTTTGACGGGACCTTCACATACAAGTAGAGAATGAACCAGGGAGTAACATAGGCTACTTTTTTAACCGACTTTCAAAAAAGGAGGAGTTGTGTTTTTCTACCTATGTACACCGATATCTCCGAGATTTCTGAACCGATTTGCGTAATTTTTTTTTAATCGATAGATAAACATTGCGACCCTGTTCTATAAAAAAATTGGATTCCAACTCCTCAATCCTGATGCTGTAGAGGACCTAATCCCCAAAACTAATGGGTTTTAGAAACTTTTGGTTATTTAAATTGATATTGGGGGTACCAATTAAAGACTTTATCGTTGAATAAACTCGAGTAGGTACATATCCAACTCCTCAACCCTGATGCTGTAAGGAATTGTGTTCCGAAATCGTGGGGATCCCATGGGATTTTTCCGTTTTGGGGACGGGTTTCAACAGATAAGCTACTTTTTGTTCTGGAAAATCAAAAGTTCCCACGGGATTTTTAAAAACCTAAATCCACACGGGCGAAGCCGTGGGCATCATTTAGTTTCGGAATAAGTATGTTATTAATTTCAGCCATTAGTCAACTAAAAAGTTTCGATTTCTATGGAGTACTTAATAATAATTTAGAGAACCCTAAAAATATGGTAAAACTAACTTATAGCTACATAGTGAATTGAAAACCACGTTTCTCTTTGCAGTGGACGCGAGCGCTGCGGGTGAAGGGCAATTAGAAATTTCAATCAATGAAGGCGAGGTGCCTAATCATGTGCAAGTAAGTACAACATTAACCTAAGCAAACTTCCGTTAAGAGAAGTCTCTCTCGTGCGCTCCCAAGCAAACACCATGCAAACTAAATTTAATTATTACTTTACAGTTAACCCATCAAAGTAAGTAGCTAAATGTAGTAGACGTGCTCTAAATACTTTATGTCTGAGTCTGTGGTTTGGCAGAGATACAAATCTATGAGCCTTTGAAACCTTCTGTTTTTATCTGTGGTTTTTATGGAGACTGCCATACAAGTCACGGCAAATAAGTCTAACGTTGAACTTCAATGCGCAGAAGTCGAAAATGAGGTATCTCGGGTGGTGAGGGGGTCGCGGGGAGGGCGTGGGGATCGTTCGTAAGTACCGATTAGCTCTCGCGGATCCCTCGTAAGCGCTAATAGGGTATTTGACAACATTGAAAATATACTATTGATTGTGGTCATCTTATCAGATAATAGCCTAAAAAAGACATATTTCACTCAATCACACTAAATTATGTAATTTTACGCGATATTTTGCACGAAATAAAACATTATAATTTTTGAAATTTTATCAGACACGTGAACGCTCTGTGATTGGTTGCTACTCTGATGACGTCACTTGAAATTATTATACTTGAGAGTACACTTTACTTGGTCGATATAATTGAAGTTTATCAACCAATCGAAAGTAAACTTTAAATTTGAAACAATAAGATTGATATTAAAATAGCATTATTAACCTCTTAATTTCACTTATTTGGTGTGACTTTCTAGCGCATATACTCTACAATACACAATTGTTTTCATACCAATAATTAGATAAACTCTTCCACTAATAAATTATCACTAGATAAACTCATAACTTTTCTTTATTTCCTCACAAAAACAAAAGATTTGTACCTAAATACACAAGTGTTTTTCGCGCCATCCGTCGTAACTAATCACGCAGCGTGCTCTGTCGCACGCACCGAGAGCGAGCGAGAAAAGTGATGATGCTAATATTTTTGCTATGTATTTATTACATAATTAAAGATTGTTATTTTTCTTGTTTCCTCTCCCGCATTCCATTTATTGCATTTAACTTTGTATTTATTGTAATTAACCTATTTACCTAATTACTTTTAATTTGTATTTAACTATTTAATTATTGTTACTGGATAGCTACGCTGTTTTGTTGTGTTTTCTGGTTATGTAACCCATACTGTGCCCATACATACTCTGACCTCTGTGTGTGAACCTATAAACTTGCTCATTGGTTTGTGACGTCACGCGTATCATGTGATCAGCGCTATTACAGAAATGTCGTTTTTGGCGCGGTTTTCAAAACTTAAACTTTATCATTGATTTAATTCTTAATACTGTAGATATTCCGAAAAATATCAATGTAGTGTGTTTTAATAAGTAATAAAGAATAATTTAAAACTAATTCCAAAAATTAGTCAAATAGCCTATTGGCTCTCCAATCGTATTGTGTCCCGCTCACTCGGACGACGCTGCGCGCACTTGAAGGTCAGCGCTCGACTTACGTGCCGGGTGTTATACAGACCACCAACCAACACAGATTTTGGTCTCTAGAGCGTGTAGACTATAAAATGTCATTGAGTTTGATTGGTTAATATTCAAATCTTCGTTTGTAAGTATGAAGCGCGCTCGAGATAAACTCCTCTTAAGTAAACCCTGTAGGTCGCTGCTATTGACAATGCTTAGCCTTATTAATAAACTAAACTCTCCATGTAGGTAAATTAAATACCTCTAGGCACTCCGCACTCGCAGGAGTCCTAGGTAGTTAAATAGGAGAACTGTTAGAACGGTTATTGTTACTGCAGTAGTACCTACTTAATATTATAACTCAGACTTTTTTGTAATACCTAATGCAAATACAGTCGACTCTCGATAATTTGACACTCGTTAATTTGAATCTTTCGATAATTTGAACTTTTTTCCCGGTCCCTTGAAAAACACTCGATAAATTGAAAAAAATCAATAGTAATTGGTCCCCTCGGTAATTTGAAGTTGAATCTTGCCTGCCAACATTCAATAATTTGAAATCCGGGCTTCCATACTCTCTATAATTTGAAGTATTTATATCATGCACAGACCTATCGATGGTTTACATAAATGTGCATAAATGAGATAGAGTCATTTGCAGTTCATAATATTTCAGTCTTCCTTCAAACGAAGTGAGTCACAACTTGTGACTCACAAGTGACGATTACCTTGCGATTACCTCTCAGCTCTCACCGCTATCGAAAATTGGACAATGATAGACTGAAGTCTCAACTCAACCGAAAATTACGGACTCTTGGTTATTCAAACTCTTGTTATTTTAAACTCTTGGTAATTTGAAATTTTTCTCTGGTCCCTTGAGTTTCAAATTATCGAGAGTCGACTGTAGTTTTTTTTTTAATATGAATAGATAGCAAATGAGAAGGCATGTCACCTGTTGGTGAGTGATTCCCATCGCCCAGAAATATTCTTCAGCACCTGAGAAATTGCGCACTAGTATTGCTACTGGTTATAAAAAAAAAATTAAAACCGCTCCTTGAATAACCCCTTTTCGTAAGTTGGAACGCTATATAGTTCTACATATTTTGTTATTTAATTATTTACCCTTACCTATTTATAATTAGGTGGTCGGTGGTGGTCGCTGCCTTGTATTCTGGAGACCCGAAACGCCAACACCACATCGAGTAGACATAAAATTCAACGGTGAACCCGTGCCTTCGTCGCCTTTCATCTTCCACGTAGCACCCGCACAGCGAGTAACGATAGACACTTCGCAAGTTGGTGAGTTATTGTTGTAATACAAACTTTTGTTGCTTAAAATCATTGCTTAAATGGATTCATGTCACAAAGTTACCCATTCCCAAGTAGGTAGTAATGTAATTATTCCATTCAACTTATACGAGTAGGAATTACGCGGAAATAGGAATTAATAAATAATTAATCATTATAGTTTTGGTGATTTTCATGCAAACAATTAAGTTATAGACCAGAGTAATTCCCTTCAAAAATAATAAAAAGTAAAGAAAAATCACAGTAGGATGAGACCCATTGGAAAGGGAGGAGAATATAATAAGAATTAAAGGAAAAATAATTTACGGGCGATCTGAGCTAGGGAAAAAAAATGGGGGGAGTTTTAAGGGTAAAAAACGGTTTATCTCGATTTCCGACAAAACTACAAGTCCTATGGAAAAAAGTCCAATCGCAAAATTGTAGATAATAAAAAGATCAACAACTTTTGTATTTACACTTTTTTCATTTAACCTCAAAATGTATGTGAAAACCTCAAAAAACCATGTTTTTCGTTTTTTATTATTATCTTTTACAAAATCATTTTTTTTTTCACGAAATTTGGTGAAAACTTACCTTTTTATATCCCAAATACACTGTAATTTATTTGATTTGAAATGTTTATTATTTCTCCTTATTTTGACTTAATATCGAAAAAGCACTCTAATTTTCAATCGAAAAATCATCCGTCAAAATGTCAGCTTTTTTCAAAAAGTAGGTGTGCTTTCTGTTCGCTGAAATCTCTACTTTCCGATGGTGTAAAAATATATATATATTACTATAGTAAATGTTTTCAGAAAATGCAAAAAATCGAAAAACCAGAATTCGAAATTTATTTTAATCATTATATATATTTATTTTGATTACGCTATATAGTCATTACAATATTTTTAAATGCATTAATCTTGTTATTCATAAATACTTTATCTTGAA
Organism: Melanargia galathea; assembly: GCA_920104075.1. Lineage (NCBI taxonomy): Eukaryota > Metazoa > Arthropoda > Insecta > Lepidoptera > Nymphalidae > Melanargia > Melanargia galathea. Next base: position 14,778,630 of record OV049863.1, on the reverse strand, counting down.
TAGAATAGAATAGAAATGTTTTTTATTCAAATAAACTTTAACAAGTTTTACAAGTTTACTTTCGAATAGTCAATTGAATCTACCATTGGTTCGGAATGCCATTCCAACCGAGAAGAACCAGTAAGTAACTCGGCGATTGCTCTTTTTTAAATTAATAATATCAATATAACAATTTTATGTTGAGTACATGATTGAATTGCCGTCTCGCGCATTGATGGAACGAGTCAAAACCACACTTTTTATCATTTATATAATCTTCAATTGAGAAAATACTTTTAATAGAGTTCTTAAACTTGTGTAAAGGCAAGTCTAAGATTGCTTGTGGAATTTTTTTATAGAACATTACGCCCATTCCCACAAACGACTTTCGGATCTTTTTGAGGCGTAACTGAGGAATCACGAGCCTATTTCTATTTCTTAATTGCCTGTCGTGTAATTCGCACTTTTTATTGTAACTGTGAATGTTTTTGTTATATTGATACTTATTGTTAATTTAAAAAAGAGCAATCGCCGAGTTTCTTACTGGTTCTTCTCGGTTGGAATGGCATTCCGAACCAGTGGTAGATTCAATTGACTATTCGAAAGTAAACTTGTAAAACTTGTAAAAGTTTATTTGAATAAAAAACATTTCTATTCTATTCTATTAAAGATAAAGTATTTATGAATAACAAGATTAATGCATTTAAAACATTGTAATGACTATATAGCGTAATCAAAATAAAGTATCTAAATTCAATATAGTACGATTTACATTTATTTTTATATTATTATGAGTTTTCTATGACACAAATGTAATTAGCATTTAATAAATCAAATTTTTAATTGAAAAAAATTGCAGCAGTCACATTTTTGATGAAATTGTATATAATGATTAAAATAAATTTCGAATTCTGGTTTTTCGATTTTTTGCATTTTCTGAAAACATTTAATATGGTAATATATATTTTTTTTAACACCATCGGAAAGTAGAGATTTCAGCGAACAGAAAGCACACCTACTTTTTGAAAAAAGCTGACATTTTGACGGATGATTTTTCGATTGAAAATTAGGGTGCTTTTTCGATATTAAGTCAAAATAAGGAGAAATAATAAACATTTCAAATCAAATAAATTACAGTGTATTTGGGATATGAAAAGGTAAGTTTTCACCAAATTTCGTGAAAAAAAAAATGTTTTTATAAAAGATAATAATAAAAAACCAAAAACATGGTTTTTTGAGTTTTTCACATACATTTTGAGGTTAAGTGAAAAAAGTGTATATACAAAAGTTGTTGAACTTTTTATTCCCTACAACTTTGCCATTAAACTTTTTTCCATAGGACTTGTAGTTTTGTCGGAAATCGAGATAAACCGTTTTTTACCCTTAAAACTCCCCCCATTTTTTTTCCCTAGCTCAGATCGCCCGTAAATTTTTTTTCCTTTAATTCTTATTATATTCTCCTCCATTTCCAATGGGTTTCATCCTACTGTGATTTTTCTTTGTTTCAAAAATTATCGACACTGGGCTATTATTATTTAATCTTACGATATTGCCAGCGTTAATTTCCTACCTATAATTTCCGAACTTACGAAACGCGTCAACTTGACTGACAGTTGACCATTTGGCACTGACAGCTTCGATTATTTATTGACGTTTTGAAATCAAAACAATCAAACTTGAAACAAAGGCAAAACAAAACAAACAAAATACGAAACATATAGTATATTTCAAATTTATCAAAAAAATAATTAGGTAATAACAAAATCACTCTGCAAAACAAATAATTATGTAGGTGTTACTATAACACAAATCTAATTTATGTTTGTAGAACTTATACCGGTCGGCGAATTGGCATCATGTTCAGTGCGAGTGGAAGGTTCCGGCGGCGGCGAGTTGACTGTCACAGTACGTGGCCCGAGGGGCGAAGTTCCCGTGCGCCTCACCGGTGAGGCTCTAATGGGCCTCGTTGCCAGCTTCACACCGAAACATGTCGGACCTCACACGCTCACTGCGCACTATAACAATCAGCCTGTGCCTGTAAGTACCTACCTACCTGAAATCATGCTTAAAACAACTTTTTCTCTGCTCATGCTCTTCTAGATCTTGTTAGGTTGCTAGATTAAGTGGACTGGAACTTCTTTTTTACTACTGATTAATTTAACTTTAAAATGTCTTGTATAGACATATGACAATTTATATTTTTTTGTGTTTAAATACATAGTATTGTTTTTTTTTCAGGGCACCCCATTTGTATGCAAAGCATACGACAGTAAACTAGTCAGTGTAACGGGAGGATCATCAGCTCGCATTGGAGTGCCAGTGCAGCTGGCGGTGGACGCGGCTCAGGCTGGCGAGGGAAACCTTGAAATCACAGTCGCTGCGAGAGGACTTAATATACCAACACAAGTTCATCCACAAGTGCGTGAAAATAAGTACATCTTTCTTATCACTTATGTCATACAACATAAGGGTTAGGGACTATTGAAGGATTTGTGGCCTCATTGTGATAGCCCACATCAGGTCAAGGTGTTTATGCTTTTTAGTAAAACAAGTCTCCCAAGTCAATAAGTGGGTGGGTAATTAACTTTGGATGACCAAATTTAACCTTTTGATTTTCTCCGAGTTTCAGAGAGAATGTTGAGCCATCAGTAACATCTAACAATAATCGTTAAACCCAAGGCATTGTTCTATCTGAGTAAAAATTGAATGAGCATCCCTCCAGTAGTTTTGTAGAAATTTGGTAGCACCTTTTTTCTTTTTTAATCTTGTGTCATTGTTACAGGGAAATGCCAGATTCACAGTATCATTTACACCCACAGAGGCTTGTGAACATATCGTTAATGTTTCTTTTAACAAGGTAAGCAATCCTTTCTTTTCTACGATTAGTACTTAGATAAAGAAAAATGGTAACTACATAAATATTTAAGCAGTTTGATATGAAAGGATTTCTTGAGTAGATTTCGAAAACATAAGTTATTTAAAATGGAAATTATTTACATAAGAAAATAGTCATATCAAATTTTCCATGCAGTTAAGAAAGATTAATAGTTTGTCATGTTTCAACTTTTGATATGTTTTCATAGATGCGAGTACCGGGATGTCCCCTAATAATAGACGTGTCAGAAGGTGGTGGGATCGCCGCCAGAGTCACTTTGCCAGGCCCCGTCCCACTGCACCAACCCGCGTCGCTCACATTGCATCACTCATCTGCAACTTTAGAACAGATTGAGGTTAATGTTGAAGGTAAGATATCAAATTTTCTACTTCAATACAACATTGAGAACTACAAGCTAATGCAATTGACTTCTTTTTGTCTATGGCGAGTTTTATCAGATAAGACTGTCTATAGACAGACAGATAAGGTAGATTTTATACCCCACATATCGTGAGATCTCTACATTAGTTCTTTAGATACTTACTTCTGTAAATTATTATGTTCTGTGTTCAATTTTCGCCAACTTCTATTGTACTGACTAGTTTATCGGTCAACTGCAATAGCCTAATGTGTGCATTATACACCAGAGAAGTTGCAAGTGGGCAGTAACAAACCAAGCTGTGGCTAAAACAAGCATTTTTCCCTCCCTTGCAATCAGATTTCACCTTAGATCCTTGAAAGCTTGAAAACTCTGTTGATACAAGCTGTAATGTTCTTTAATAAATATGTAATCAACTGTACTGCTTTTTATGAAATTTTTTATCATTACTTTAAAAGAAGAATACTAAATCTATAAATATTAAAAACAAGGAGGAAGACAAACTTGATTATTACTGTGTGGCTAACACTCGTTATCACATTAACTTGCAATATCATGGTGTTTTGCTTGCTATTGTACCATAGTGTCACAAGTTTTTTTTTTCATACATAAACTGGTTCTTTTACAGGCTGGCATAAAAGACACAATAGATAAATCATTTAGAAAAATGATATGAAAAAGAGTCAAAATCGTTAAAATGCAAATTCTTTTTTAAGAGGAAGTTTTGAGGAATGACTGAATAGTAGAAAATGTAGTTAAGATTTAAAAAAAAAAACAAAAAAAAATGGCTTTGCAAAACTAACCATCACCCTTTTAACTCATGCTTTTTTATCATTTTATATATGTTTTTATTATAATCCTATCAATTTATTTTCACATTTAAGTTTTTACTAACCTAGGGTAAGATTTTTTGTATTGCTCACAATAATACCAAAAGAAAATACTGAATTAGATGTGTATACGGTCGATTCTAAAATAAAGACATAAAATATTATTATTTAGGCATCTTTAACATACATTTTTACTCGTTTACCAAGCTCATCCGCTTCGCCCTAACTCCTAACAATTGTAGGACAATAAGACAAAAGAAGATACACAAAACATACAGACATAATTATATAAAAATGCCACCCTTCGATCAAAGGATATAAGAAAGAAATAGAAATAGACAGAGATAAAAGAGAAAGAGAGAGAGTAAGAGTTGGAGTAAGGGCGTAGCGGTGAGTTGAAGAGATCGTGGGGCGTAGGTCCCAACGGCGCGTCGGTGCCGGCGGCGGTGGCGGCGGCGGGCGCGGGCACCTTCCGCGCGGAGTTCGTGCCGCGCGCGGTCGGCGAGCACCGCCTGAACGTGCTGGTGGACTCCGTGCCTATACCTGCCAGCCCGTTCCATTTGAAAGTGAGTTTTATCCTACTGCTTTGTTAAATGTTAATATAGCCTCGATTATAGATCGAAAACGTATCTCGATAGCACAACAGTAGGGTGTGGACTGATAGCCGAAATCCGACTGTCGGTTTAAATCCCACTTTTTGCACTATTGTCGGCCGGCGACTACAGCTTATAAGCTTAGTTGAAGGGGAAAGTTGAATATTAGTCATGTTCAGCATGGCTAGTATTGCTTGCTCTTAAAATGCCATTTCATGCTAGCCTGAGTTTAAGTTATAGGAGTTATAGGAGCAGGTATAGGAGAAACCTTAAAAGAAAATATGATAAATATACCATGGAAGCATTTAAGTGAATAATTAAATCGATGTAAAATCCAATTTTTAAGCGGCAGTAAGGTAGTATAGAATTGTATGCTCGGTTTTAGTCTATGATAATCTGGTTTTAGTCCTCCATGAAACTCATTTTCATACTTTTTAACCCCTGACGCAAAAACGACGGGGTGTTATAAGTTTGACGTGTCTGTGTGTGTGTGTGTCTGTTCCTCTGTAGCGCTCAAACGGGTGGACCGATTTGAATGCGGTTTTTTTTGTTTGAAAGGTAAATTATTAGTCGAGAGTGTTGTTAGCTATGTTTGATGAAAATCGATCCAAGATGGCCGCCCCTACAAAATGGCGGATTACATATTTTTTCACAACTCCCTTAATATGGGTATCAAATGAAAGGGCTTGACTAGTAAAATAGCACTATTGCAAATCCAAGATGGGCGCCGCCAAAAAATAGCGAATGTCGGGGGTTTTTTTTAATTTTTAATTTGCACTTGTTACAGGTATACGATGTCACCGCCATTCGGGTTAAAGATGTAGCACACGGCACTGTCGGCAAACCCGTTACGTTTTTAGGTAAATATAATTTTATTAATGTACTTACGCAATTAAATTTATTAAAAGCAAAGTTAAGTAAGTAACGCACTTATTTTCTCCCTTTTTTGTTTTTGTACAATGATAAATAAAATTGTTTTGCTATAATCCACTAAAACAGACAAATCTGTATGGTACAACGTGCAGCATGCGTTGTTCACCGCCCGTCCTCCTGTTAATAATCATGTAGGGACAATAAGCAACCGAGCACAACCACCACTCAACACCACACAAACCAGAACACGATGCACGTTTCACTCCGATACCACACATCCTCCGATGTAGAGTGTAACCATCTAGACGCACGGCAGTGCGTCAGGGCAAGTTCCGGCCGTAGACTCTACAATACAAGATTACAAACTTTTGTACGAGTAATGAAGTAGCACACACACACCCTCCAAAGTATATCCGTTAGAAGATAAATGGCAGAACATTACGACATGAAATTATCAAAGTTACGTGACCAATCCTCCTTGTTCTGTAGTGGAAACGATGGCAGCGGGCCCCGGCAACTTGGAAGTGACAGTGAACGGCGGGCGCGTGCCCACGGCGGCCGCGGCGCAGGGCGCGCACACGTACGCCATCAGCTTCACGCCGCGAGACCCGCGCCCGCACACCGTCGAGCTCAGGTTCAACGGCGATCACGTACCCGGTAAATTCATTCGAGTCTCACATCGTCGATGATCTATACCCGAATTACTAATTCCCCGGAATTCTGACAGCTGTCATTGTCATTTACAGATGAGTTATTTGTATGGAAAACAGGGTTAACATCTACGAAGTACGATTTTACCCCAAACTACTTTAATTCCCTGTCATCATAAAAAGCCATATACCGAGTAATAATATTAGTCGTTTCGCCCTAAAATAGAAAACACCAAGAGTGGAAACTAGAAAGTGCACACTAACAGCAATAGAAAACAAAAGAAGCACATTGAAAAAATTCATTCAAAAATGGATGTCGAATGACATTCTCACCATGAAGTGTCTGTTAGGTATTTGTCATATCTACATGCGGCAGTTGATTTTTATTTGCATAAGTTTTGAATTTTTTATCTTTTTTATGGGAATTGTTTTATCTCTGGTAACATTACGAAACGTCAGAATTCCGGGGAAGCAGTAATTCGGGTATAACGATTCACGCTTAGTTTAGTTTCCATCGATATAACCCGCGACACGTACATCGAACACTGAACGAAACGTGGAGGGGATAGCTGCGTATGGGAACTGTCACGCACGTAATACAATAGCTTACTCCCTCCACTTTCCTTCAGTGTTCGATGTACGTGGTGCGGGTTATACTTACAGATAAACATTTGCTAGAACTGGGAATCGATCAGTACTAAGCTAAAGGACATGGCCGGAATTTGTATGGAGCTGTGTCCTCGGACATGGCCGGAATTTGCTCGATTAATCGAAAAAAAAACTTACTTAAATAAACATAAATGGAGGTTAATTATTCATATGTGAAAATTGCTTTTAAAATAAACTAAAACATATCGCGGTAATTACATTTCTCCACCGCAGGCGTGGAAAAAAACACAAAAAATAAGAATGTTTACTTTTATTTGTTTTTGTTTTTATTTTACTGTCATATTGCATTTGCGTTCGGATACACGTATAATAAATACTAACGATATATTTTGTATTAATTAGCACTTATGGTCGTGTGCGTGTATAATATCCGAACGTCTTTAATTTTTAATCTATTCAGTAGGTACCTAATTTTGACGTAGGGATGTCGAAAAAATTGAGAACAGTTCAGCGCCATCTAGATTGATCCTCCAACAACTCTTTGACGGGAGATTCAAATGTGGACTAAATAATATTTTTAGATAAGGCATTTTGACTCGAGAGAGAACTGGTTAATAAAATACACCAAGTTCTCTTTCGAGTCAAAATGCCTTATAAATAAAGTTTTAGTTAGGATTCAAAATAAAACAACAGGTTTTTGTTCTAACAATGCATATTTATTTACTAGCGGTCCGCCCCGGCTTCGCCCGTGGTACATAATATATAGCCTATAGCACTCCAGGATCACGTACATATCCAACGGTGCAAGAATTTTTGAAATCGGTCTAGTAGTTCCTGAGATTAGCGCGTTCAAACAAACTCTTCCGCTTTATTATATTATTACTAGCGGTCCGCCCCGGCTTCGCCCGTGGTACATAATATAATATAGCCTATAGCACTCAAGGATCACATACATATCCAACGGTGAAAGAATTTTTGAAATCGGTCCAGTAGTTTCTGAGATTAGCGCGTTCAAACAAACAAATTCTTCCCCTTTATTATATTAGTATAGATTAGTATAGATGTGTAAGGATTTTTTTTGAGTGTGGTGGCTGATGCTTCTTCTGAAAATGATCTATTTTTCAAAATACAAAATCTTTTTAAACATAATATGTATGAGACGCTATTTACAATGCTGTTAATATTTTCATATTCAATTACATCACATGGAACAGCCACCACCACCACCACCACTACAGCCTTTTTAATGACCCACTGCTGGGCACAGGCCTCCTCTCTCATAGGAGAGAGGATTTAGAGCTTAGACCCACCACGCTGCTCCAATGTGGGTTGGCGGGCATGGAACAACAGTTCTTTGTAACTTCTGTTTAGTACAATCAGCAAAACTTGTCTGTTTAAATTCATCTTCACATCTGAATATCACATAGTTCACATCTGAAAAGAAATAGTTTGGTGATTAATTGGTACTTGGTAGGACTAATTATTACAAATAATATATACCATAACATATCGTTTCAACCAATGGACGTCCACTGCTGGACATAGGTCTCTTGCAAGGATCGCCACAGCACACCATAACATATAAGAAAGTATTTTTACTACCCTATAGGTAATAAATAGTAAACACTAAGGGTGGGCTACCAATAATAATTTTTTTCATAACTAGTAGTAGGTATCTGGAAAATGGTTGACAGTAACACATCAGTATGTTCAGCAGAAAACTATAGACTTATGCACACCTGCTGATATCACTATAAAATATATGAAAAGGTGTGCTTGTATCTGTTTATGGATAAAATATAGAGAAATAATTTTAGTATAAATCTACATAAGTTAGGTTAGGTTATACCTACGTACCGCGCAAAATTCCTTATAGCAGGTTTAGGAAATCGAATCAACTTAATGTTGTTATAAACCGGCGAGCCACATTTAAAACATTTCTCCTTGTTTTCTGTCAGATATTTTAAAAAACAAAACATACGAGTCTTGTTTCAATGAAACAAGAAAGAGTCAACGTCTCAAATATAAATAGCACTAAATTATAAAACTGTATAAAACACAACTAGAGGAACAGAAGCTCGCAAGAAATCAATAAATATTTTTAATTGTTACGAAACAACCACACAACAACGAAAACGCCATTTTGAAAAAAAAAAAAACAATAACTTACCACAGAAGTCAGAACACTTCACTGATATGACCAGAATCACGGAACCTATGGATTTTGAGCTGAAAATGTTGAAGCAAAGAAATGTAGCCTTGAACATGCTTTGTCTCGTTCTCAACTACTAAATAAAGTGTGTGAGGTATAGAAACACTAGAGAGAAAAAATATCCTAGCTGAATGACTAATTTGTCTTAACTACAATGTTTCAGGTGCAGTCTCCAGTGTCTACATAGATATATATAACCTTCTTGGATATGACCTTAGAAAAGTTAGAAAAACAAATAACAGTTAACATTCTTATTTTTTGTGTTTTTTCCACGCCTGCGCTGGAGAAATGTAATTGCCACGATATATTTTAGTTTATTTTAAAAGCAATTTTCACATATGAATAATTAACCTCCATTTATGTTTATTTAAGTAAGTTTTTTTTCGACTAATCAGGGCAAATTCCGGCCATGTCTTTTCATAGTGAAAAGTGCTGATATAATCTATAGTCTATACCTATAAAACTGTTTCTTGAATCACTGATTGATAGACAACGCTCAGCCTAAACCAGTAGAGATTTGAAATTTGAAGGAAACATTCCTTGAGTTACTTGTAAAATAGTTGAGAGGAGTGGTACCAAGGAGGGATTTTTTAAAACTTTATCTATAAAGGGGTGGTAAAGTTTATATGAAGAAACATTTTTAAGCTAAATCCACGTGGAGAAAGCATGGACCTCCTCACCTTTTGTTTCATAAAAGCTATTTACGAACACAAACGAACTATTTAAATGAACTTATAGCAGAAGCTAAATTTTTCATGTCTGCTAAAGTCTCAAAAGTGAACTCATTTATAAACCTTTCTCATAACTTTCGATCATCATCAAGGATCTACAGGTAACAATCTGTTTCAGGTAGTCCATTCGTGTGCCACGTATCAGCGCCTGCGCGGGTCATCGGAGCGGGTTCAGGGGAATCCCCGGACAAAGTTTCCGTAGGCGATGCGTACACGTTCAGCGTGGATTCGCCTACCTCTCCGCATGTAGAGGTTTTGGGACCGGCCAGACGACCGGTTCCTGTACAGGTAAAAATCGTTTTAAATATCTCAAATTTCGCCTGTATTTGTCAAGCCCCTTTTGGCCATTTCTAGTAAAAAAACTTTGTGCCGATATAAGAATGAAACCCTATTTAGTCAAACTATGGAATTTTCTCCCCAGCTAGCAGAAAAAGTCAGTGTTTGTTCCAATGAAGTATTATTGTTGCAGGTGTCTGCCGAAGAGACCGTAGGTGAAAATGAACCGAGCAAAAGATACACGATCTCCTTCGTGCCAGTAGATGTAGGAGATCACAGTATAGAGGTAATTTTTTTTCTTCACACTGCAAAATTTTACTTTTCTAGGTAAATACACTATGAGTTATGCCAGACAGATGCATAATTATCGACTGGAATTTTAGACACTGAGGAATTTTGGACTTGAAGCTTCTCGAACGCTGATTTTTATACGGATCATTTCTAACTCGATTATGTAGAAAAACTTTTGTTTTATTGTTACACTTGACGACAATCCTGATATCTTTAGACAGCAATGATGAGGTTTAAGTTAGAACGCGCTTGTCCAGAAAATGCCTATTCACTCTTGCCTTGAAGGTACAAAATGATCTGAAACGGGAAACACGGACGCCGGAAGAGCGTTCCATACCCTAGCGGTTCGTATCAGAAACATTGGCCGAAAGCGTTTCATACGAGTAGATTTAACGTCAGTCATACAATGATACCAATACCAACGCTCACGACTTCTCGCTGTCCTGTGGTAGACCATAGCTCTCTCCTTTACCTGAGTGACTGAACTTTCTTATGAGAGGCCCAAATTCAATTGAATATTGTCAATAAATTATTCTATTCCATAGGTTCGTGCTGGTGCAATGGGCGGTCACGTAGAAGGCAGCCCCTTCTTAGTGAAAGCCTACAGTGCGTCGCGTGTTTCCGTCACTGATATCTCTCCCGGCGTCGTCGGTAGACCTGTAGCCTTCACTATCAATGCTTCTCATGCTGGTAAGCTATTCCCTTAAGTTCATCATCATCATCATCTTCGTCATCGTCGTCGTCGTCATCGTCATCGACATCATCATCGTCATCATCATCATCATCATCATCATCATCATCATCATCATCATCATCATCATCATTATCATTATCAACAACCCATTACCGGCCCACCATTAGGACACCCGTGCCCTGTAGTGGGCACTCACTCTCAGAACGAGAAGGGTTGAGTCATAGTCCACCACGCTGGCCAAGTGCGGTTTGGTAGCGAACACACCCTTGCGAACATTATGAAGAACTTTCAGGTGTACAGGTTTCCTCACGATGTTTTCCTTCACCATTAAAACAAGTGATATTAAATTGCTTAACACGCACATAACTCCGAAAAGTAAGAGTTGCGTGCCGGAGATTGATTCGGTCACTCCGACAGGGAGGCCGAAGTCTTAACCACTAGCCTATCACCGCTTCTTTTAACTTATCGACACCTTATTCCTAAGCTAATACCGCTTAGAAAGCTCGGATAATGTAAGTTGAATCATACAAGCTTCTATGGAAGGTTTATAATATAGATTTTTGATTATTGACTGTGGTTTATTCGAAGTTTTGGTTGTAGGCGCTGGCAACTTGGAAATCATCGTGGCGGTGAATGGCAGAAACGTACCTAATTACGTACAAAGCGAAGGAAATGCTCGATTCAAGGTATTTTTGGACTCTGAACATTTTTTTATTCTTTTATTTTTACGGGACCTATATGCCAACCCCATCGTTACATACTAAACTACAAAAAAAATCTATCACAAATTGTGGTTTCGAACACATGTCAATAGTGAGTGTGAAGCGTCATCTACTACACCACACTCAGTTGGAAAATTCAGTTTTCCTTTTAAATTGCTACTTTTGTTACTTTTGTCTGCCCTTCTTAACATGTGTAGAATTGTAAGCACCATTCCGAACCAGTGGTAGATTCATTTGTCGATTCGAAAGCACTTGTACAAGTTTATCTGAATAAAAAATATGTCTATTCTATTCGGCTTTGCTTCAGCTGTCCACAAGATAGTTAAGCCACTTATTGTAACATTTTGTTTTGAAAAGAGCAACTGCTGAGTTTCTTGCCGGCTCTTCTCAGCAGAATCAGCATTCCGAACCGGTGGTAGATTCTTGACGTGTCATAAAAGCCACACGTTGGTCTACGTGAAATGAATGATTTTGAATTTTGAATTGTCCAATGACTTTGGACGTGGCATTAATTCGCATTATTGTCCGTTGCTAAAAGACTATATTTCCTCATACCGAATCAGTGGTAGATTCAATTGACGATTCAAAAGTACTTGTAAAAGTTTATTTGAATAAAGAACTTTTCATACCAGGTGAACTTCAAGCCGACGGAAGCGGCCCCGCACACGCTGTCGGTCCGGTTCAACGGACACGCGGTGCCGGGCTCGCCGTTCACGTGCATAGTGTCCGCGCCGGCCGCCGCGGCGGACGCGCGCGCGGCCGGCCCGGGCCTGTCCTCGGCTCCTAGAGGCGAACCCGCCGAGATCCACCTCACTGGCTTCCACAGTGAGTTACGGTTATTGTTATTTCTTCCATAGGTCTGTCTTCAGTTTTTCTTAACCAATGTTTTCCCAACGGCTTCACATATTTTTTTTCATACTTTTCAAAATATTCAATTTTTACAAACAACAGTTACAAATATAAACACCTAGCTGTAGCGACTTTGTCCGCATGTATTTACGTTTTAGGAACATCCCGTGGGAACATTTTGATTTTCCGGGATAAAAATATAAAAAATATCCCATGTCCATCTCCAGGATGCAAGCTATCTATCTCTGTGCTATCAAAATCTGTTCAGCGGTTGAGCCGTGAAAAGTTAATAGACAGTTATCCTTGTTGTGCCTATTTTTTTCCTTACACCCTCTTACCATGGAATACCATACCATACTCTATACTACTACTATACTCATACCATACTCTAGGAAACCATGTGATGATGATCAACCCATTACCGGCTCACTACAGAGCACGGGTCTCCTCTCAGAGTGAGAAGGGTTTTGGCCATAGTCTACCACGCTGGCCAAGCGGATTGGCAGACTTCACACACCTTTGAGAACGTTATAGAGAACTCTCAGGCATGCAGGTTTCCTCACGATGTTTTCCTTCACCGTTAAAGCAAGTGATATTTAAATACTTAAAACGCACATAACTTCGAAAAGTTAGAGGTGCGTGCCCCGGGATCGAACCTACGATCTCCGATTAGAAGAACCCTTGTAAGATTAGGAAACCATGTAACCCTTGGCAATCCAAGGGTTACATGGTTTCCTTATTCACATTTCTTTTCTTCACATTGTTTGGTACAAAATAGATAAATAAATGAAAACAAAGTTTATTTTTTCCTCTTTTCCAGCCGGTGAGCCCACAATATTGGTGACCGGGCCGGGCGGTAGCAGCGTGCGCACGCGCGTGGCCCCGGCCGGCGAGGGTCGGTACACGGGCTCGTACACGCCCGAGGCGGTGGGCCGGCACGGCGTGCAGGTGCAGTGCGCCGGCCGACACGTGCCCGGCTCGCCGTTCACGTGCAACGTGTACGACGTGCGCCGCGTGCGCGTCACCGGGCTCGGAGCCGGCGGTGAGTGCGTCTGTTAACTTAAATAATAACAGTAATTCTCTTGCAACGGCACCGGAAGTCTCATCCAACCGGTGCCATGTAAATGTCAAGGGGCTCGGAGCCGGCGGTGAGTGCTTCTGTTAACTTAAATAATATGAATAATTCTCTTGCAACGGCACCGGAAGTCTCATCCAATCGGCGCCATGTGAATGTCAAGGGGCTCGGAGCCGGCGGTGAGTGCTTCTGTTAACTTAAATAATATGAATAATTCTCTTGCAACGGCACCGGAAGTCTCATCCAATCGGCGCCATGTGAATGTCAAGGGGCTCGGAGCCGGCGGTGAGTGCTTCTGTTAACTTAAATAATAACAGTAATTCTCATGCAACGGCACCGGAAGTAGTAGCGTGCGTACACGCGTGACTCCAACCATGTGTGGTTCAAGGGGCTCGGAGCCGGTGGTGAGTGCTTTAGCTTGAATAACTTCACGCCATTTCACGTGGACGCCTCACGAACATAACCACCAACGTTGGTACGAGCGCTGGCACCAACGTGTGGAGCCGCCCTAAACAACAACAGCAGTTCTCGTGCAACACTCCCTAACGCAATGGTGAGCGCTCTGTTCTCATGAGTGGGAGGTCAATTTTATAATTTCTAAATTGTCTCTGATCTGTCTTGGTATGGTTTGGCCTGATCTGGGAATTTCATACTAGTGTGATATGAAGTGACAAGAAGTTAAGATTAACTTTAAAATCCCTCCTTATGTTCATTAAATAATTTTCACTGGCTAGTATGAAAAGTGAGTCGCAGTCTGTTTATAGTAACTGGCTGAAAGGAAGCAGACGATCTACTGGGATACACCAAGTTCGCCGAGTTTCTTGCTGGTTCTTCTCGGTAGGAGCATTCCAAACCAGTGGTAGATTCAATTGACGATTCAAAAGTACTTGTAAAAGTTTATTTGAATAATAACTTTTCTATTCTCTTCTTCTATTGTATACAACGTTAGTTTTACTTTACGCAAAACCTGAAAGTAGTTTGTTCAGAATCAGTAACAAAATCGAATCCAACCATTTTTATATAGTGTTATATTTTTGTCCAAAAATATTTTGAAATCCTTACAAGCTTAGACACAACTAGTGTTGCGCTCGGTGCGCGAGCTGCAAGCAGCTCGCGGGCCTTGTAGTCTCTTCAATATTCGTAAAATAAAGAAATGGGAGGCCATACCAAATACCAGAATATTCTGGAGAGTCTCTTGAAAGATAGAAAGAAATATTGGTATCAAGTTTCGTGTCTTTTCTGAAAGGACACTAATGAGTTCTATGTATGCGTTTAGTGGGGAAAAAAAAGACCTAGTTATACAAAAATGTTCTGGAGAGCCACTTTAAAATTAAAAAGAAATTTTGTATGGACACGATTTTTTTTTGTTCCGTAGCTATCTTTTTTTTACTGGCTCACCAAAGGGCCTAAGGTCTTGAATTTTTTTAGTTTCAGGACCATGCCTCTATGATTGATAGTTTTTGAGGGCCGTTAGGGTAATCTGCTAAGTTTTCCACATTCACTACGTTTTGTATTTTTTGTGAAAAAAAATCTTTTAAGTTCTATTTTTTACTTATACGTGTAGTGGGGGGAAAAAGTTTCATACAAAAATGTCTAAGAGAGCCTCTTAAAAAGAACCCAAAAAATTTGTATGGAGAGAATTTTTTTTTGTTCGGCGGCCATCTTTTTTTTACCCATTCACCCAATGGCCCAAGGTCTTTAACAACATTTGTTTGGGACCATGCCTGTATGACTGGTAGTTTTGGAGGACCCATGAGGTACTCTAGTAAATTTTCCACAATCATGACGTTTCAGAATTTTTCTGAAGGAAGACCCATAAGTTCGACGTATATATAAATAGTTAAGGTAAAAGATTCCATACAAAATTGTTCTGCAGAGCCTCTTGAAAAGAACCCAAAAAATTTGTATGGAGAGAATTTTTTTTTGTTCGGCGGCCATCTTTTTTTCACCGGTTCACCTAATGGCCCAAGGTCTTCAATAACATTTGTTTGGGACTATGTCTGTATGACTGGTAGTTTTGGAGGACCCATGAGGTACTCTGATAAATTTTCCACATTCATGACGTTTCATAATTTTCTGAAGGAAGACCCATAAGTTCTACGCACATAAATAGTAAAGGGAAAAAAGTTCCATACAAAATTGTTCTGGAGAGCCTCTTGAAAATTACCCAAAAAATTTGTATGGAGAAAATTTTTTTTTGTTCGGCGGCCATCTTTTTTTTACCGGTTCACCTAATGGCCCAAGGTCTTTAATAACATTTGTTTGGGACCATGTCTGTATGACTGGTAGTTTTGGAGGACCCATGAGGTACTCTGGTAAATTTTCCACATTCATGACGTTTCATAATTTTCTGAAGGAAGACCCATAAGTTCTACGCACATAAGTAGTGAAGGGAAAAAAGTTCCATACAAAATTGTTCTGGAGAGCCTCTTGAAAATTAGGAAATTTTTTGTATGGAGACGAAATTTTTTTTGTATGGTGGCCATATTTTTTTCACCGGTTCACCCAATTGCCCAAGGTTTTGAACATTTTTTGTTTCGGAACGGTACCTTTCCGACTGATAGTTTTCGAGATCCCTTAGGGCACCCTAGTCAGTTTTCCACGTCCAGCTCTCTCTATAATTTTGTAGATCTTAAATTTTTGAATTTTACACACACGGAATATATGGTGAAAAAGTCCCATACAAAATTGTTCAGGAGAGGTGATCAGTACGTAACTTCAAGTAGCTTTATATATATAACTAGTATGGCGCGTGGGTGCGCGGCCCGCAAGCGGACCGCGAGGATTCGAGTAGTTTTTGTTTGAGCACGTCCCACCTATCTTCAATACCCTCGCCGTGTTCTTCATCCGTCTCCGAAATCTTCGATCATCAGCTCTTTCCGTATTTTTCCTCCGCATGAATTTTTGTTTTCTACACGAAACCATCAATAAAAATTTTTTTTGTGTAGAAAAATAATTTCCGCCATCTTGATTTTTTTCTGTTCATCAAATTGTAGATCTTCAGTTCTTGATCATATTTTTCAAAGAAACCACTCTTCCATCTTTTATACTTGGTGAGATAGACACCGACGAAATTTGTATAGCCGCCATCTTGAATCCGCCATTTTGTTTTTTTTTCAGCTCAGTGCCAATTGGATGAGGTTCTGAGTATTTTTTGTTTGAGCAGCCCCCATCTATCTACAAAACTCTGCCCGGGCTCATCAATCATCTTCCAAACCCTCAATCATCATGTCTTCCCATATTTTTCTTTGAGATTTCTCCAAAGAACCGCATCAACCGCCTTGCATACCTAGTTCACAACTTTATACTCTCTCTCAATATTCGCCATACATTTTCTATGGAAAAATAAAGTCCGCCATTTTGAATTTTTTTTGTATTCATCTAGTAGACCTTTGGATCTTGATCATGTTTTGCTAAGAAACAACTCTTCCATCTTTTATACCCTTCGAGATGGACACCGACAAAATTTGTATGGCGGCCATCTTTTTTTCGCCATTTTGAATTTTTTTTCGGCTCACTGCCAATTGGATGACGTTTCGAGTGACATTTGTTCGAGCATCCCCCACGTATCTTCAATACCTTAAGCGTGCTCTTCAACCGTCTCCGAAATCCTCAATCATCAGCTCTCTCCATATTTTTCCTCTTAATGAATTTTTGTCCTCTATACGAAACCATTTGTGAAAAAAAAATTTTTCATACAAAATTTTACAGGAGAGGCGATGAATGAGTCAGTGAATCAGAACGAACAGCTATATATATATTAACTAGTAATGCGCGTGGGTGCGCGGCCCGCAAGCGGACCGCGAGGTTTCGCTTTCGGGTATTTTGGTTTGAGCAGCCTCCATCTATCTCTCGCCTATTCCTAATCCTCGATCATTATCACTCTCCATATTTTTTCTTCGAATCATTCTGCTCATCAAGTAGAACTTAAGGTCTTAATCATCTTTTGGCAAAAACCACTCTTCCATCTTTTATACTTGGTGAGATAGACACCGATGTTTGTATGGCCACCATTTGGACTTTTTTTCAGCTCACTGCCAATTGGATGATGTTTCGAGTATTTTTTGTTTGAGCACCTCCTACCTATCTTCAATACCCTGCCCGGGCTCCTCAACCAACTTCCAAACCCTCAATCATCATGTCTTCCTATATTGTTCTTTGAGAGTTCTCAAAAAAACCGCATTAAAGCCTTGCATAGTTCACAACTTGTAGTCTCTTCAATATTCGCCATACATTTTCTATGGAAAAATAAATTCCGCCATTTTGAATTTTTTTTCAATTCATCAAGTAGACCTTTGGATCCTCATCATCTTTTGCGAAGAAACCACTCTTCCATCTTTTATACCCTCCGAGATGGAGACCGACGAAATTTGTATGGCGGCCATCTTTTTTTCGCCATTTTGAATTTTTTTTCAGCTGACTGCCAATTGGATGACGTTTCAAGTGACATTTGCTCGAGCACCTCCCACCTATCTTCAATACCTTAAGCGTGCCCGTCGCTCGTCTCTGAAATCCTCAATCATCAGCTCTCTCCATATTTTTCCTCTTAATGAATTTTTGTCCTCTATACGACACCATGAGTGAAAAAAAAAATTTTCATACAAAATTGTTCAGGAGAGGTGATCAATGAGTGAGTGAATCAGCACGAGCAGCTATATATATATTAACTAGTATGGCGCGTGGGTGCGCGGCCCGCAAGCGGACCGCGAGGTTTTGTTTTCAGGTATTTTTTGTTTGAGCAGCCTCCACCTATCTACCCCATATTCCTAACCCTCGATCATTATCACTCTCCATATTTTTTCTCCGAATAATTTGTCAGAATGAGAGTTCTTCCATAAAAAAAAAAATTGAAAAATTGAAAAGGAACGGCGTCAAAGTCTTGCATAGTTCCAAACTTACATTCTCTTCAATATTCGCCATATATTTTGTATGGAATAATAAATTTCGCCATCTTGTTTTTTTCTGTTCATCAAGTAAACCACGTCTTGATCATATTTTGCCAAAAAACCACTCTTCCATCTTTCATACTCAGTGACATAGACGAAAGTATGGCCACTGTCTTGAAACCGCCATTTAGGAATTTTTTTAAGCTCACTGCCAATTGGATTAGGTTTCGAGTAACTTTTGTTTGAGCACCTTCCACCTATATTCAATACCCTCGCTGTGCCCTTCACCCGCCTCTGAAATTTTCAATCATCAGCTCTCTCCATATTTTTCCTCCGCATGAATTTTTGTCTTCTATACGAAACCATCACAAAAAAAAAACTTTTTGTGTAGAAAAATAAATTCCGCCATCTTGTTTTTTTCTGTTCATCAAGTAGACTTTTAGGTCTTGATCATCTTTTTCCCAGAAACCACTCTTCCATCTTTTATGCTTGGTGAGATAGACTCTGACGAAATTTGTATAGCCGCCATCTTGAATCCGCCATTTTGTTTTTTTTCAGCTCAGTGCCAATTGGATGAGGTTTTGAGTAATTTTTGTTTGAGCACCTCCCATCTATCTAACATACCCTGCCCGGGCTCCTCATCCATCTTCCAAACCCTCAATCATCATGTCTTCCCATATTTTTCTTTGAGAGTTCTCCAAAGAATCGCATCAAAGCCTTGCATAGTTTACAACTTGTAGTCTCTTCAATATTCGCCATACATTTTCTATGGAAAAATAAATTCCGCCATTTTGAATTTTTTTTCTATTCATCGGGTAGACCTTCGGATTTTGATCATCTTTTGCTAAGAAACTATTCTTCCATCTTTTATACCCTCCGAGATGGAGACCGACGAAATTTGTATGGCGGCCATCTTTTTTTCGCCATTTTGAATTTTTTTTCAGCTCACTGCCAATTGGATGACGTTTTGAGTGACATTTGCTCGAGCACCCCCCACCTATCTTCATTACCTTAAGCGTGCCCCTCACCTATCTCCGAAATCCTCAATCATCAGCTCTCTCCATATTTTTGTTCCTAATGAATTTTTGTTTTCTATACGAAACCATTGTTGAAAAAAAAATTTTTCATACAAAATTTTACAGGAGAGGTGATCAATCAGTCAGTGAATCAGCACGAGCAGCTATATATATATTAACTAGTAGGGCGCGTGGGTGCGCGGCCCGCAAGCGGACCGCGAGGTTTCGCTTTCGGGTATTTTGGTTTGAGCAGCCTCCACGTATCTCTCCCCTATTCCTAATCCTCGATCATTATCACTCTCCATATTTTTTCTTCGAATCATTCTGCTCATCAAGTAGAACTTAAGGTCTTAATCATCTTTTGGCAAAAACCACTCTTCCATCTTTTATACTTGGTGAGATAGACACCGATGTTTGTATGGCCACCATTTGGACTTTTTTTCAGCTCACTGCCAATTGGATGATGTTTCGAGTATTTTTTGTTTGAGCACCTCCTACCTATCTTCAATACCCTGCCCGGGCTCCTCATCCATCTTCCAAACCCTCAATCATCATGTCTTTCCATATTTTTCTTTGAGAGTTCTCCAAAGAATCGCATCAAAGCCTTGCATAGTTTACAACTTGTAGTCTCTTCAATATTCGCCATACATTTTCTATGGAAAAATAAATTCCGCCATTTTGATTTTTTTTTTCAATTCATCAAGTAGACCTTTGGATCCTCATCATCTTTTGCGAAGAAACCACTCTTCCATCTTTTATACCCTCCGAGATGGAGACCGATGAAATTTGTATGGCGGCCATCTTTTTTTCGCCATTTTGAATTTTTTTTCAGCTAACTGCCAATTGGATGACGTTTCGAGTGACATTTGTTCGAGCACCCCCCACCTATCTTCAATACCTTAAGCGTGCTGCTCACCTGTCTCCGAAATCCTCAATCATCAGCTCTCTCCATATTTTTGTTCCGAATGAATTTTTGTCCTCTATACGAAACCATTAGTGAAAAAAAAAATTTTCATACAAAATTTTACAGGAGGGGTCAATGAATCAGCACGAGCAGCTATATATATATTAATGATTTACCGCGCATCAGCTGACGGTCGCCACACAGCGGCGGTCATTCAACTCGCGTCGATCGCTAGTCCCTGCGGCGACGGCTTGCGGTGACCATTTTTTTCGAGGACAACGACGCAACATAACAAGCTTATAACTTCGTTACTTTTCATTAAATTTTTTTGAAATTTTGTATAAATATTCTTAATGTAAAAATATTTGACACGTGTTTCGGTTTTTGCGCAAAGTAAAACTAACGTTGTATAAACCTTTGCTATCAAATTTAAACTTTATCTTTGACAAAGAAAATTATTTTGTGTACAGAACTGGAGGGCACCCTCGAAGGTCTAAGTCTAGACGAGAGCGGTGACGAGGAGCGCGGCGTGGAGGTGGGCAAGCCGGTCACCTTCAGCGTGGACGCGGCGGGCGCGGGCGAGGGCACGCTCGAACTGGTGGTCTCCACACCCACAACTACTGTCAAAGCTGAGGTAATATCACTACATAGTATAAAACAAAGTCGCTTTCTCTGTCCCTATGTCCCTATGTATGCTTAAATCTTTAAAACTACGCAACGGATTTTGATGCGGTTTTTTTAATAGATAGAGTGATTCAAGAGGAAGGTTTATAAGTAGAAAAATTGGACCCGGTAGGTGGCGCTAATAGCGGGCAGGACGACGTCTGCCGGGTCCGCTAGTATTTTATAAATTGGACAATTTGCGTTTGCGTTATATTTCTAACCGACTTTTAAAAAGGGAGTTCTGTATTCAACCCGTATGTACGTATGTGTTCGCGATTACTTCAAAACCAATGAACCGATTTTGATGATTTTTTTTTCACTATTGTAATCTACATATTTTCAGGAAAGTTTTAGTATACAACACACTTAGTTATCTTTCTTATGTACAAAATTACATACATAAATGTACTTTTAATATGTCACTAATATTTTTGATGGTACACCGATTTCTCTGAGATTGCTGGACTGAAGCGATTTAAATTTTCCTAAAATATAACTTGTTTGAATAAATTTTTCCACCAGATATAGAGGGTTTTTTTCCGCCCAACATGAATAATAAGCCCAGTATAATTGAATTTTTTCTAGTAGTAAATATTACTCGGCGTAATATTTACTACTAGAAAAAATTTAATTGAAAATTAATGAAATATTATCTTCCCACCAGAGATGTGAAATTTCGCTAAAATAGGAACATATTTGAAACCCATCAATACGATCATTTTATTTACGTAAAAATGGCCGCGTTCGAGCCACAAGAAAATGTATGAAACTTCCTTTCCGCACTTGCGACCGGTCACTAGATGTCGCCACTAGTGTCCCAGTGTGCGGGGGCTGTAACACCCGTTATTTAGATTTTAATGTAATATTATGGGCCTGTTTCACCACCTTCTGATAAGTGTCGGATAGCCTAAATGTAAGTTTTGTCACTTTCTTACTTTATGTCAAGTGACAAACACAAAAGTTGTAGATAGCTATCCGACACTTATCAGAAGGTGGTGAAACAGGCACTTATTAGAAGGCAGTGAAACA
Source organism: Melanargia galathea (assembly GCA_920104075.1). Lineage (NCBI taxonomy): Eukaryota > Metazoa > Arthropoda > Insecta > Lepidoptera > Nymphalidae > Melanargia > Melanargia galathea. The sequence goes on along the minus strand of OV049863.1, from coordinate 14,756,494 downwards.
GGCCATTACTGTTGTAAAACGGTGTTCATTGTGGTAGGTGGTGGCGGTCGCGCGCGGTCTGTACGACGTGACATTCGTGCCGGTGTCGCGCGAGCCGCACCGCGTGTCCGTCACCTTCAACGAGCAGCCCGTGCCCGGCAGCCCCTTCGTGTGTCGCGTCAGCGAACCGCACACTTACGTGCAAATTGGTAACGTGCAACAAATCATTACTTATATCCTGCTTTCTTGGTTAGGACGACCGACTTCTAATCGGAGGTCGTGGGTTCGATCCCGGGCACGCATCTCTAACTTTTCGGAGTTATGTGCGTTTTAAGTATTTAAATATCACTTGCTTTAACGGTGAAGGAAAACATCGTGAGGAAACCTGCATGCCTGAGAGTTCTCCATAACGTTCTCAAAGGTGTGTGAAGTCTGCCAATCCGCTTGGCCAGCGTGGTAGACTATGGCCAAAACCCTTCTCACTCTGAGAGGAGACCCGTGCTCTGTAGTGAGCCGTAATGGGTTGATGATGATGATGATGATCCTGCTTTCTTGGGGCATTGATTCTATTCCACTACCTTCTGATAAGTGTCAATTTATGTCATGTGAGAAAGACAAAAGATGTGAGTAAGCTATCCCACACTTATCAGAGGGTGGTGAAACAGGCCCTAAATATTGTGCATAGTCTTATGAGCTACTCGAAATATCTAACCCTGAGCAGTTCTCTTAAATTACGGGTTCAACATTTTTCTTAACATTATAGACTCTCGTTAACACCAGCTATTTTTTGGGCAACCCTGATATCTGGATTCAAAGACCTAATCCGTTATCGCAGTATTTTTAAACACTACAGATTCAATCGATTTAAAGAATCAGAATTGTGGATTAAGTGCTTGTAACATCACATTACCTTATCTAATTTACTAGTGCAGAAAATGAAATATGTACAATGTACATCGTATTAGCCGAAATATCTTACACCTAATGCCGTTTCAAATCCATTCCAGACAACAAAACAAATCAAATAACGCTCTCAAATAATTATACTCGTTAAATTTAACACGCGTTCCAATCTTTTACTATAGGAGGTGTAGCAGCAATAGAGGTGGACGAAAGTCTTACCGACGTGGAAGTGATATCGCCCACCGGCAGTCGTATATCCGAAGCCAACCTGGAAGACACCGGGCTCCTCACGTTCCCCGCTAACCGAGTGGGGAGATACCTCGTGAGGAGTCCTCGGGGACCTATAGCTGAAGTCGAGGCGCTCGACGCTTCGGCTGTCAAAGTGCTGTCTATTGGGGACGCGGTGGCGCACAGACCTGCTATACTCACTGGTAAGTTTATAATTGGGTTAGAACTTACTTCATTTGAGAACTGAGAACCTGGTGATTTTTAATCGACTTCAAAAAAGGAGGTTCTGTATTCGACCCGTATGTATGTATGTCGTTCCCCGCTAACCGAGTAGGAAGATACCTCGTGATGAGTCCCCGAGGATCTATAGATCAAGTCTAGGCGCTCGATGCGTCGGCTGTAAAAGTAGTGTCTATTGGGGACGCGGTGACCTGCTATACTCACTGGTAAGTTGGTTGGATATGAACTCACTTCTTTTGAGAACTGAGAACCTGTTGCTTTTTTAAGTCTTCATACTTTAAAAAAAGGCGCTTCTCAATTAAATGTGTATTTTTTCAATGTATGTCTACTTATTCGTGTGATTCTTTATTTATTCGATAAAGGACTCTCTTGACAAGATCTCTAAAGTAATCGATTTTTACTGAAAGATGTACCAATAGGAGTACTTAAGGCTTCCACAGACATATCGTGTCCAAGGCGTCTCCTTGAATTTGTTGAAATACCGCATTTCGCAGTGAGAACTGGGAACGCCTTCACACTGTTCCTTGAATTACATTTTGAACAGGTTCAGTGTGAAGTTCTGCCCAATTGCTGCCGAGTGCTTTGTTATTTTTCAGGTCTCGGGATGCAAAATCAAAATTAGAAACCTCAGCTTACGTACCTTTCGTATTGGTATATAACTAATCAGCCCCGGATCTTCAATTTTTTCGAGGGGGGGCAAAAACTGAAAAATGCCGCCCCCACCAATATTTTTGGTATACACCAGTATAAACTACGCATTTTTTTAAATATTTTCTATAGTTACATTTTGAAAGTAGACTAAAATCGTTTTTTTTTTTTTTTCTAAAAAAGTGAAATTTTAAGATTGCACAATTTTCGACCGCGATGTTGGGGATATTACTCATTTTACGGGTAGAATTATAGGCAAAAATGGTGTACCAAATCGATTTAGCATTATTTTAAGGACAAAACGATGTCTCTAGGTCTTAGTTTAAAGTTTGAGGAGGGAAAAGTATACTTTTTTACATTACATTAATTTCTGGGGCGGGAGGGCAAGTGCTCGTCTTAACGTCTATACACGTCAATGTATTTTTGGAAAAAATATAGGCTACACAGAGAAAGAGCAGTTTTAGACCGGTTATGACTTATATTGCTCGGCACTCATAATGTCCTTATAATGCATCATAAATCTTAAATTATATCAATAATATCTAATAATAATAAATATTTTTTTTTTATAAATAAATACCATTATAAATACTTAATAGTAGTTTAAACATACATATATTTCGTGGATGTATATGGTTTTTTCTTTCAAACTTATCTTCAAAACAAACTAAAGTGAAAAATGCAGTTTTCTTATTTTTTGAATTTTCAGGATTTGTAAATAAACTAAGTATGGCCTAAAAATGTTTAAATTAAATTTAATTAAGTATAATTACTACAACATCTTTTCATATACTTAACTTTACCTGTAAAATGAGTATTTTCCCCGATATCGGAGTTTAAAATTGACCAAATCTTAAAATGTCACTTTTTTGGAAATAATTGTCAAGTTTTGAAGGGCTGTATCTCAGTAAATATTGAATTTTCAGAGCTGGTTCTAGTCTTAAATTGTAGCAATTTTAGTTTACTTTAAAAAAGTATTGAAACATTTTTTAAAACGCATAGTTTAGGACTTATATTGAAAAATCCAAAAAAAGTGCAAAAATTTCGAACAGGTCTTTCGAAGCTGCAAAATTAGATCAATACTACTGGTAACTAACATCATATTAAAAAATCTGAACTTGCCGCTTGATTGCGATTTTAATGTAAGATTTGACTGGCGTAGTAGATTCGGCGTGATTCGTGGCCAAGATTATAGACAGACAGACAAAAATTAAAAATCACAGTTTTAGGTTCAGTATCGATTATACAGTGCCATCCAAAAGAATTTTCAAAATATTTTCAATGTAATACAAAATTGGACCTGTAACAGTTTGAAATATGTACGAGGGGTGTTCAGAAAATAACGGGAATCTTTAAATTTCGCGGGTTTGGAGAATCCGATTGTCAATTTTTTTTTAATTATTATGTTGGTATACATGCCCCTGAAGTATGAAAATATTTTCAGTCGTATACATTATTTACTTTGTCTTTGGCAGCCGCTAAGGTTAGACGTGTTTTATGAGCTCGGCGATTTTCGTTTATTAAAAGAAATGGATCAAAAATTATTTGTATCAAATTTTGCATAAAAAATTAAATGTAGTGTAACAAAATGTGTGCAATTTTAATAAAGGCCTATGATGAGTCTGCTATGAATAAATCAAGAATTTACGAGTTTACGTAAAGATGTTGAAGATGATGAACACCCTGGACGCCCCAGCACATCAACAACCGATGAAAACCTGATGAAAACGTAGAAAAAGTTAAAGAGATGGTCATGAATTCTTGCCACAAGGTCCAACGGTCAATAAGGAGTACTACCTACAAGCTCAACGCCGTTTGCGTGAAGTAATCCAAAAGAAACACCCGGATTTGAGGAAAGACATTTCATGGCATTTGCACCACGATAATGCACCTGCACACATTTCATTGCTTGTTCGCAAATTTTTGACCAAAACCAATACTGTACGAAGCCCCAGCCTCCATATTCGCCAGACATGGTTCCGTGTGACCTTTTCCTATTTTCAAAAATAAAGAGAACCTTAAAGGATCGTCGTTTTACAGGCATAGAGGACATTAAAAGCGCATCGCTGAAAGAACTAAAGGCTATCCCAAAGATCGAGTTTGAGAAGTGTTTCGAGGATTGGAAGCAGCGCTGGCACAAGTGCATAATATCTAATGGGGACTATTTTGAAGGCGACAATATTAATATAGACGAATAAATAAATATTTTTTTCAAAAAATGAAAATTCCCGTTATTTTCTGAACACAGTGGTATGTACCAATACAGTGGCGGATTTCTAATCTGCCACTGTATTGCTGTCGACATCTATGTCGACAGCGCTCTAGGCAGCACCTTATCGGCGCCCCTGATTGACAGAACTAACGGCTAGTTCTGATTTTTTTATATGTTGTTAGGACCAATAAAAGTCGTGTAGATATAGGTAGGCACTAATCCAAGTTTGCAGCTTCGAAAGACCTGTGCTAACTTTGCTTACTTAATTTTGGCGCCCCTTGTAATCTCGCGCCCCTAGGCACGTGCCTAGTTTGCCTTATGGATAATCCGCCATAATTGACCTATAGATTATTTTACTATTATACTGCGCGTTCAATCATATTTTTTTCGCAAACTTTCGATAATGCTGTAGGTACTCAGCATTTTGAATTTGGCGCCCTCTGATTCTGCCGCCCGGGGCACGGGCCCCCCCCTGCCCCCCCCTAGATCCGGGCCTGTAACTAATACGAAAGGTACGTAAGCTGAGGTTTCTAATTTTGAATTGAGGAGGATCCAACTATCTGGTTTCCTACAGTAAGCACGGCAGGAGCGGGCGCCGGTAGACTGTCGGCGCGAGTGTGGTGCGGGGGCTCGGCCGTGGCGCACTCGGTGCGGCGACGCGGCGGCGCCAGGATGGAACTAGTGTGGCATCCCTCGCGAGCGGCGGCGCACCGACTGGCGTTGTTGTGGAGCGGCGTTCCGATTTCAAAAGAGCCCTTAGTTGTTGATGTTCTACCCGCGCATCATGGTCAAGAGGTTCGTGTTATGATTTTACCACTACTATACTGTTTGACTCCTTTCGATAGTTTTTATCTATGCAGCGACAAACTAACTAGCGTTGTTGTGGAGCGGTGTTCTAATTTCAAAAGAGCCCTTAGTTGTTCATGTTCTAGACCCGCGCATCATGGTCAAGAGGTTCGTGTTATGATTGACTCCTTTCGATAGTTTTTATCTGTACAGCGACGCACTAAATGACGTTGTTGTGGAGCGGCGTTCCACTTTCAAAAGAGCTCTTAGTTGTTGATGTTCACCCGCGCATCATAATCAAGAGGTCTTACTCCTTCGGTAGTTATATGTTATGTATAGTGTGGGGCGAATAAGCAACCGTGACCCATTCAGTGCTCAGATGTGAACGTGCAGAATGCTTACGCGGAATCATATTATGCCAAATCGCAAGGTTCGCAATACAGCCAAAAATATTAAAATAGCCAATAGTTTTCTAAAAAATGTTACCTGACATTTTTTGACCAATAACTTAATTTTGTAAATTCCTACTACTACTTACTTGAGGATATTTTTGTAGTCAGATCCCTTTTTTTAGGTAGCGGCATCAGGATTAGGTCTTTACCAGGCACAAGTGGGCAAAGTGGCGTCGTTCAGTATCGACACACTGGGTCGTCCGGCGAGAGAGTTCGACGTGGTGGTCTCCGGCCCCGGCTCGAGAGCGTTACCCGTCAGATGTTATCAGACCAAGTCTGGCCTGTTACAAGCTGAATTTTCCATAAATGAAGTCGGACAAAGCACTATAGGTAAAAATACAAGCAAGATAAAGAATCATTTTAGCCTAGAAACATACTTGTGACATGCCACTCGGCTCGACGACGTGTTAAGTTAAATCGAATCCCAGTATTTTCCATGACCAGAAATCGCGTCAATTTGACTCGACTCTAAAAGCGTGCGGTCGTATCGAGTGACAAGTTGTAAATATGTTTCCGGCCTTGTCAGTAGTTCAGTATTTCATTAGACTTTATTAATCCTATAATGTATATTCTTTATACTTTTGCAGAAGTACTTCATCTCTCAAAACCCGTCACTGGAAGCCCGTTTACGTGCGAATCTTTTGATCCCCATAAAGTTATACTGTCTGGCCTACCAACTGGAAATATTATTGCCCAAACACCTATAAATTTTACAGGTAAGTTAAATCATTGAAACGCTCATTTTTTGATAATTGTGACGCCTTATAAATTGGATGGTTGGGTCTTGATTATTTGGAAAAATTCAAAACTTTGGAAATATTCAAAAATTTGGAAATAATGAATTCTTAATTGGCGAAGCCACCCCAATCGATCTAACATTCCGCTACTATGTTTTGCGAAACCGATTTAGGGATATATTTGGTCTATCACACTGCTGTTTTATCCCGGAAGGCATCGTCACATACTATCAACTCCGATCCCAGTCAAGCGCTAACTTATCATCATAAAATAAAAAAAAAACAATCGCTCAAATTGTTATAAGATTATGTACTAAAGAAATTTTAACTTTGTCGTAGTTGATGCGAAGGACGCGGGTCTCGGGGAATTGGAAGTGGTGTGTGAAGCGATGGGGGATAGAAGAGTGCGGCTCCCTATCGACATACGGGAAGACGGACACACGCACAAAGTCCGGCTGCGACCCTCGGTGCCGGCGCACTACCGCATCTACATTACCTATGGGGGTAAGTTAGAATTATATACAACTAGCGGTCCGCTCCGGCTTCGCCCGTGGTACATAAAATATAGCCTATAGCACTCAGGGATCACGTACATATCCAACGGTGAAAGAATTTTTGAAATCGGTCCAGTAGTTCCTGAGATTAGCGCGTTCAAACAAACAAACTCTTCCGCTTTATCTATACTAATAAATAAAATTGAAGTGTCTGTCTGTAATATCGAAATAACTACCTCATATTGAGCTCATATGGTTATTTGAACGATACTATAACCGAATCACACGTTTTTAATTTTTGGCTGTCTGTCTGTCTGTCTGTCTGTCTGTTTGAACGGGCTAATCTTTGGAACGGCTGAACCGATTTTGACGGGACTTTCACATACAAGTAGAGAATTAACCAGGGAGTAACATAGGCTACTTTTTTAACCGACTTTCAAAAAAGGAGGAGTTGTGTTTTTCTACCTATGTACACCGATATCTCCGAGATTTCTGAACCGATTTGCGTAATTTTTTTTTAATCGATAGAGAAACATTGCGACACTGTCCTACAAAAAATTTGGATTCCAACTCCTCAATCCTGATGCTGTAGGGGATCTGATCCCCAAAAATAATGGGATTTAGGCACTGTCGGTTATTTAAATTAATATTGGGGATACCAATTAAAGACTTTATTGTTGTATGACCTCGAGTAGGTACATGTCCAACTCCTCAACCCTGATGCTGTAAGGAATTGCATTCCGAAATCGTAAGGATCCCACGGAATTATTCCGTTTTGTGGACGGGTTACTACTTACTACAGATAGGCTACTTTTTGTTCTGGAAAATCAAAGTTCCCACGAGGTTTTTACAAACCTAAATACACACGGGTGAAGCCGTGGGCATCATCTAGTTATATTAGTATAGATTAACAGCTATTGCCAGATTTTCAGCCCGTTCTGTTATTCGGAATCCATCATCATCATCATCATCATCATCATCATCGTCATCATTATCATTATCATCATCATCAACCCATTATCGGCCCGCTACAGGATACGAGCCTTCTCTCAGAGAGGATTTACCACGCTGGTCACGCTGGCCAAATGCGGATTCACACACCTTTGAATTAATAACAATAAATTCTTTAGGAATCGTAATCACTTTTCGTGAGCGTGTGAACATGAATCACAATCCAAAAACGTCAATAGAACAATGACGTTCTTTTACGTCATATTTTTATTTAATTTGATTTGTGTTTTGCTTTTTTAAAGGTCTTTTTCAGTAGTTATTAGGGTTTAATAGACCAGTAAACAACTTTTAAGTGTCCTATATCGTCAATTAATTTAATTTAAAACTTTTCTCAAAAACCTTTAATTAAAGACAACTCCATTACATGTACAGTAATACTTACAACTTCATTTTATTTACCAAGTAGCAATAATTTTCAGTACTATTATTAAGATTTTGGATAACTCATATATTGGCAAAATTATCGCATGCTGACACAAGTTAAGGTTGGACACTGAATATCTGCAAAATTTTGTTCGACATCTTGACGATAGAAATAAGTGAATATGTATATCTTTAAAGGTGCGCCGGTGGTCGGAAGCCCAGTATCACTTGGCGTGCTAAGCGGCAAGGCGAGTAACGCGGCCAAGTGCTTGGGCACAGGCCTGGCACACGCTCACGTGGGCAAAGAAGCCGCCTTCACAATACACTGTGCCGAAGACACTGCGCCAACTGTTCAGGTATGATGTTAACTTTTTCAGGCATTATATTGGCTTTTTCAGGCATGATATTGGCTTGTGTAGTCTAGTTTGAAGAGTTCGATTGAAATATCAGCCAGTAGCAGGGTCTTCTCCGTTAACCTTGGACAAAACGGGGGGTACTGGCCTCGAGGCGTAGCGTCTTTATCCAGGTGTGGTGCGGGGAACAATGCTATCCTGATAATATTCTTTGAGCAGTGTGTCGGGGTCTTGAGCAGGTCTGCCGTTTTGGTTGCTCGTCGGTAGCCTGGGGCGAAATACCGGCCTTTGAAAGTAGACCTTAACTGCAATTTGTCACAAAGAGTTGCTCAAACTAGTAAAAAAGATACATAAGACATACAGAATATTACATAATATATCCGTGAGTATTTGAACCGTGGTGTAACACTGACATAAACTCGGCGCACTTCCCAGAGAACTGTGAGTTGGAATTCCGCTGGTTCACAATTTTTGATATGTATGATTCAGAAACCTTCGTATATAAGTAAACACGTTTCGCACAAAGTAACACACTCCCTATTTTCAGGTTGAGAAACTGACAGATCTCAAGGAAGAGAGCACAGACTCGGGTCTCCTGGAGTGCCGCGTGGGGGCGGGCGCGCCGCGGGAGTGGCTCTGCGCGTACATCCCGCTGGTGGTGGGGCTGTACGAAGTGCGGATATTCACGTCCTCCGGCCCGTTGCCCGGCAGCCCGTTCTCTGTCAAAGTTAGTATAAATTATTGCTTTAATAAAGATTTTATCCAAATAGCTTTCTGGAAAAAATATTAAAAAAAATTATAATAATTAACTGTTGTAAAATATTTGATTTTTTTATTTATTAGATAAAACCTTAGAGAATTCATTAAACCCTAGAACCAACCAACCATTAAAACAGTTAAACCAAGCATATTTTTAATACAGAAAAGTAAGCCAATCATGCACCTTAGAAACATTAAGTATCATTTACGTACACAGATAAGCCTTGGAGAATGCAGTGTAGCAAGGGCGTCGCCAGCCGCTGGCCAAGGGGAGGGGCAAGTTGATGATATTTTAGTCTGCGAAAAGTGTAAATAGACCAGTCATATTTTTCAAGTGCTGCAAAGTTAGCACATGATGTCTTCCGAAACTGCAAAATTGGAGACTACTGGTAGTGGTCCTAACAACATATTAAAAAAATCAGATTTTTTTTTTCAAACTATAGCATATTTATAATATTTTCTCAAATCTCTCCCCCCCTGCCCCTACCTGGCGACGCCCTTGCAGTGTAGTATTTCATTCATATTTTTACGTTCGATCATCGCTTTCTTTATATTAAACTCTTACGGCCTGTTTCTCTTACCACCTTCTGATAAGTGTCAGATAGCCTAAACGTAAGTTTTGTCACTTTCTTACTTCTGTCAAGTGACAAAGACAAAACATGTGAATAAGCTATCTAACACTTATTAGAAGGTTGTGAAACAGGCACTTAACCTTTTAAACAAATACGATCGATCTTTTGATCATTTATTTCAGGTAATAGACACATCAGCCATATTGCCGGTAGGTGGATGGGGAACGGATAACTCTGGTAGAGTTCGAGCGCCTTCTAAGATGGTCCTGGATACAAGCAATGCAGGTCCGGGTACCCTGGAGTGCTTGTTAGCGGGAAGGCATCAGCGTAAGTATTGATTTATTGGTTATCTTTCATCATAATTCATCATCATCATCATCATCATTCTTTCAACATATTTGGCTTATCCAAACAAGTGCCACTATATGGTATGCCACTACATGAAATCCTAAGCTTGACAATGTGGCTAATTCTGTTGTACACAATTCTCTAAACTAAACTAAAATGACAGGTCTAAATCTATTGCTATCCTTTTCCGCAGTGAGCACTGTGAAAGAGATAGAAATAAATTTAGACCTGTCATTTTAGTTTAGAGATTGTGTACAACAGAATTAGCCACAATGTGTTTTTAAGAAGTGATTAGGTAAAACCCTACATGTCTAAACAGACGTATGAATTTGGCGTGCAAGCCGTCTGCAAAATTGCAATAAAACTCCATCCAAAAGCGCCTTTTTACATTCAGCTTGCAGTTCAAATGTAGTCCAGCTGTGTAACCGCAACCAGTAATTTTTTGGCCCTACCATGCCGCTATTGCTATGCTATTGACCTGGTGCATCGCTTATATCAAAGAATATTAACTTATACGGACTTATAAATACCTTCTTTTTCAAAATTCAATCTATAATATTGCTTCAATGTTTAAATATGGATGTCATTTGTGAAATGTGATTGTGTAAAAAATTATTGCTACATTACCAATCACCCCAATGGAGATTGTAGCAACGATTGATGCAGCATTCTTAGACGATAGACCTGGTGTACAAGTCGGTTATTTTTGTATCCAGGCGTAGAAACAGTGGCGGGTCGTGCGGTGGTCACCCTCACAGCGGTGGAAGGTGTCAGCGGGGAACAAGAGTTAGAGCTGACGTACAACGGGACGTTGGTGGCGGGCGCGCCGAGGAAAGCGCTAGTGGCGTCGGGGAATACCGCTGATAGAGTCACCTTAGCTGGACGGGGATTGGCGCACGCGGCCCCGCACACACCTGCTGTGTTTACTATTGGTGAGCCAATTACATATCTACAGAATGTCATACACTTATGATTTATGATTTTCATTTACGAGTCTATAGTTAATCTCTATCAGTGCTTTGTGGAATGTAAATGAATTGAAAAAGGACAAACCAAGCCAATAGTTTGTGACCACAGCAGATGTAATTTGAAATGTCGTTCCTATAATCGTTTTTGAAGAGATGGTCATAACTCATGACCATAGCAGACGTAACTTAACGTCGTTCCTATTAAAGCTTTTGAAGAGATCTCAGATTGTCAAATTGGATTGGTTAATAATCATCCCTGTAACTTGTCTCAGACGGTAGTGCAGCCGGCCCCGGTGCTCCGGAGGCGTCGCTAACATCGCCCGAAGGGGAATCCGTGTCCGTGGCGTTGGCGGCCGCCGGGCCCGGCCTGTGGCGCGCCACCTACACGCCCCGGAGGCCGGGCGACCACCAGCTGAGAGTCACGTGGGCTGGACGACTTGTTAAAGGTTTGTACAGCGTTGTATAGTGATAATTTGTTTAAGAATCGCTTTGTGGTAGGATTCTACCCCGAATCCGCCTGGCTAGCGAACACACTTTAGCCGTAAACTGCCGCAAAGCATCCGATGTGTTCCGGCAGCGAGCTGAAGAGCCAGCCCCCTTCCTCAAAAGCCGGCAACGCATTAGTGGTTCCTCAAATGCTACTAATGTTCATGGGCGGCGGTAATCATTTAACTTCAGGTGACCCGCTTGCTCGGTTGCCCGCTATTCCTATAAAAAAAAAGAAAAGGGTTAAACAAAACAATCATTCTTAAATTCTAAAGTGACCAATGAATTAAAAAATACTTGAATTTACGGCTTTATATCTACCGAGTACCGTGCGTACGTATGTACGACGTACGTGCGTGCATGTTTTTTAAACTTATTAATTACCAGCTTTTGCCCGCGGCTTCGCCCGCGTGAATTTCGGTTTTTCACAAATCCTGAGGGAATTGTGAACTATGTTTTGAGTCAGGGCATTATCTATCTCCATTCAAAATTTCAGCCAAATCTGTTCAGTAGATTGCGACGTTATAGAGTAACAAACATCCAAAAATCCACACTTTCACATTTATAATATTAAGAGGCCGTATTCCGAGCCGAGCTAACGAGTTTCGGCCCGAGTTTTAAATGTGTGCATGTACCTCACAATGGCACCGTAAGCTGCACTCACACAAAGACATGGTATACTTAAAAGCGGTCGGACTAACCTATATTGATACTTTGCGTTCCAAATTCAACGCGCTAATAAAATAAAATTTTAGATCTTAGTATATTTTATATTTGCTTTTTTTAATGTTCGATTTAGGTAAGTATATAATTATTATCAAGATGTTGTGTAATCGTTTATACTTACACATAACATCTGTAAGAATTAAATACAGCTATATCACTACCCATATTATAATGCGAAAGTGTGTTTGTTTATTAGTTTATTGGTTTGCTGGTTTCTCCTTCAATCACGCTGCAACGAAACAAAAGACTATACGATCAATGCTTATTATATTGGTCAATAGATTAATCTGGTTATTTCAGGTATACAGGTTGTTTTGATAAAGAAGTTCTCTCAGGTGTGCAATTATCTACTATGCAGTTGCTAATCTTAGGTCATAAATAAAATTTGCACGTGCTCAATTCTTGCAGGAACACTTGTTGTATTCGTATTTGCTTCTTGTAACCGAATTTTTATTTATTGTCAAGAATGGCCCGAGTACCCATAATATTTTATTACCAAAGACTTGATGAGTAGGTGCTAAAGTAATATTTGTTCGTGTTCAAACCGTGATATTTTTATTATATTCTTTTTTCTTGTACTAGTTGACTCGCCCAGGATTTACACATTTTCGTTTAGCCAATTTTGATGCAATTTAGTACACATATGGCTTACATCCCGAAGGTGTACAAAGGCTATTTTTTATCCTGGAAAATAATTTATTTTTCATAGAACACTATTTTATGTGTTTATTATTAAAGACATTACTATCTAAAATTTAGGTATGTAAGGGCCTGTTTCATCACCTTCTGATAAGTGTCGAATAGACTAAACGTAAGTTTTGTCACTTTCTTACTTTATGTCAAGTGACTAAGACAAAACTTGTGAATAAGCTATCTGACACTTATCCGAAGGTGGTTAAACAGGCCCTAACTGTTTTCACTTAATTAAATTTAGTTGTGAGATAACTTATCTCCCTCTATTTAGTCCGATTAAAATAGACATTCAAGATTAAAAAAAATATTCAATATTATATAATATACTAGCTTTTGCCCGCGGCTTCGCCCGCGTGAATTTCGATTTTTCACAAATCCTGAGGGAATCGTGGATTCCCGGTTCCCGTTCCCCGCTCCCTTTTCCAACCTTTATACCTACTTTCAAGAAACTTTGCTATAGTAATCTATGTACCTATAGCTATAGATATACTTTTCGGGTTTTTGAAAGAGAAATGTGTTCAATATGGTACTTATGATGAGATTTTGCATCTCTGATAGAATCGGACTGACACAAACTTTATCGTTAAAGTAAAATGAACCTTAACTGCCTTGTTTTAAAGCTCAAGTTCATCAACAGCCAACACTCTAAACAATTAAAATCAGTGGTACTGAATTTTAGGTCCATTTTATTCTGACGTTATTGTGTCACAGAGGAGAAACGGAACAGAGTCAAAGCTTCTAAGAAGCGAGCAAAATTTATACCTATTCTGGTAGGGTTGGCACAGGAGGATATAATTTAATAAACAATAGTTATTTGTTCAACAAAATGGCAAATTTTGTTTTTGTTGTGATTGACTTTGCTATCGCATGATACATACAATTTTTCACTTCAATAGCGAGAAAATACAAGATGTAAAAGAAATATTTATTTAAACATTAAATTACTTGACCGTCACTGGAAGCTTTATATTGAGAGTAGCATTTCCGTTTCCGTCGATTTCATACCAGTTTTCGTACTTTTTTCGATGTCACATCCGGCTATGTGGCGCCACCTGGCGGGATCGCGCGCTAAAGTTTTCGTAACGGCTGAGCGCGGCCATTGATTCATTGGCGTTTTGTTTGCCGTCGAAGCAACATCTTGCAAGCAGTCTACAAGACATTGCAAAACTATTTTTATATATTATAATAATAATAAAGTAAAGTAATAAAAAGTAAATTTAATAAAAGTGTTAAATATATTTAAATATAGTACAAGTGTGAAGCTAATTTGCAGTAAGTACTTATTTTTTATAATAATAAAGTAAGTGATCATATTTTAACGGTTTTTCCGTTCGGATCACTACTTAAAATATTATATTTTAAAAATTTGCCAGTTTTTTCGTACGTGTAGAATTGTTACTTTTATGAATATTCGTAAAAGTATTTAAATTTTTGTAGTCGTTGGTGTTAACATTTGTTAATTTCAGCAATTTGTGGCCGGTTCAAGTGGACAGACTCGCAAGCACGCTCGCAGCTGCTTCAGTAGCAAGAAGCAGCAGCTCCTTCCTCGAGCAATAACGTAAAACAAACGAAGCAAGCGCTTGCAGATCATGACGAAATTCATTCCCAAGTTAGTGGTGAACTTTATGAACATCTCACACCTGATGAACTTCAGTGTGAAATTGAATGTCAAGGTTCGTGTTTAGATTTCACGTTCGTTATAGAGAAACTCAAGGAACCATCTGTTCCAAAGACTTCAGAAATCTTTTGCCACTTGGTATAAAGTTAGATACGCTGAAACACAAAACATATCACATTGCAGGTTTCATAAACCTAGAAACAAACAAGGAGGTAAAAACATATGAAACCTCGCGCTATCTAGCAAATGCAGATAAAAGCTTATGCAGCTATCACATACTGCTTCCTAAAACAAAAAGTAGCCTTACAAGAAGCTATAAGTCTCGCTTTCATGGGCCAGACAAAATATTAATAAAAAATTGAGATCAATTGACTGAAAAGATTGAAGAATTATTCCAAAAAGGTGAATTTTATAAAATTTCGTCAGATCTTTTAGTGTGCGGCCACGAGCATTGAGATGCTAAGATTGAGATGCTAAGTCGTGAAACTATCTCAAGCCAGGTTCGCGACCCTTTGGCGAAAGCGAATAAAATACCCATTTATTTAATTCAAAATGGGGTGCGCAAAGTTTTTTGGCCAAAAAGGACAGGCTTGCGCTGTTGAACACTAATAATTCAGACAGTCGCCCCTCGCGGGGGCAAGTCTTTAGAAGTGTCACTGTTCCATCGCGTGGAACTAATTGGCATGTACAATGTGCGCAGACTTGCCTGCATTAACATTATAACCCACTCTCGCGGGGTGGATATCAAAGTACCGATTTTCCTAATAGAGGTCAATCTTCTGAAAAGGAATTCGATCGTTACAATGCAAAGAAAGATAAAGAGTTCTTTCATAATTGAGGCTCGCGGCCTACAAGGGGAAGCCACAGAGGACGACCTTCTATGCACTCAGTACCTCTAGACGAAACTAGAGAAAATCTTTCACAATGGAAGAAAATGGGAGCACCAGAAGTTATACAGAGGGTAATTCAAGGTTATCGCATATATTCTTTCAAAAGCCTCCTCTTGTGTTTCCCAATATAAACAGGAAGACATTTCACACTTCCTTCTTAGAGGAAATGTCTGCGATAAGTCTAAATCTTAAAGGTGTACCGTACCACGCACACCAAGCTTCCTTTCTTCTAAGTTTCTGATACCAAAGCGTGATGGTTTATCGCGACAGATATTCAACCTCAAAGCACTAAATGACTTTGTAGTGGCAGAACCATTCCACTTGGTAAGCACCGCATTCCAGACTTTCTTCAACCCCAAGACTGGTTGCGCAAAGTTGACATAACATATTTTCATATAAAAATAAAGAAGGCTCAAGGCACTTCCTACGCCTTGTTTAAGATGTCACAAGATGTCTACTTTATCCTCTGCCGGTAAATTTTTAGTAACGGGTGCCTGAGATCATGCTTGAGGAGCATTACTCAACAATCTCCTTTTATCGGGTATTTATTTAATCGCGAGAGGAACAGACACTTGTTTGTGAAATTGTTAAAATGTTAAATATTATATATATTATTAAAACATTAAGGTATTTTAAACAGGGAGCTCTAAATATCGATTTTGAATGAAATTGGTCAATTAACAAAGAATTTCAAAATGGCGTCGACTTTTTTAAGTTTTGGTAACAGTTTCCTGTTTTGTGATCCCAGGGAGCTCTAAATATCGATTTTGAATTAAATCGGTCAATT
The DNA here is from genome assembly GCA_920104075.1 of Melanargia galathea. Taxonomy (NCBI): domain Eukaryota; kingdom Metazoa; phylum Arthropoda; class Insecta; order Lepidoptera; family Nymphalidae; genus Melanargia; species Melanargia galathea. Next base: position 14,740,241 of record OV049863.1, on the reverse strand, counting down.
AACAAAGAATTTCAAAATGGCGTCGACTTTTTAAGTTTTGGTAACAGTTTCCTGTTTTGTGATCCCAGGGAGCTCTAAATATCGATTTTGAATGAAATCGGTAAATTAACAAAGAATTTCAAAATGGCGTTGACTTTTTTAAGTTTTGGTAGCAGTTTCCTGTTTTGTGATCCTAGGGATCCTCAGATATTGATTTTGAACGAAATCGGTCAATTAACAAAGAATTTCAAAATGGCGCCGACTTTTTTAAATTTTGGTAACAGTTTCCTGTTTTGTGATCCCAGGGAGCTCTAAATATCGATTTTGAATGAAATCGGTCAATTAACAAAGAATTTCAAAATGGCGTCGACTTTGTTAAGTTTTGGTAACAGTTTCCTGTTTTGTGATCCCAGGGAGCTCTAAATATCGATTTTGAATGAAATTGGTCAATTAACAAAGAATTTCAAAATGGCGTCGACTTTTTAAGTTTTGGTAACAGTTTCCTGTTTTGTGATCCTAGGGATCCTCAGATATTGATTTTGAACGAAATCGGTCTATTAACAAAGAATTTCAAAATGGCGCCGACTTTTTTAAATTTTGGTAACAGTTTCCTGTTTTGTGATCCCAGGGAGCTCTAAATATCGATTTTGAATGAAATCGGTCAATTAACAAAGAATTTCAAAATGGCGTCGACTTTTTTAAGTTTTGGTAACAGTTTCCTGTTTTGTGATCCCAGGGAGCTCTAAATATCGATTTTGAATGAAATCGGTCAATTAACAAAGAATTTCAAAATGGCGTCGACTTTTTTAAGTTTTGGTAACAGTTTGTTCTAAAAAAACTGTTCCTATTCACCCATAAGTCGTTCCTATTCACCTCATTCTCATCCCTATTAACCCCTCTTTCGTCCCAAAAGAACTTCGAGTTTGAGATTTTAACATTATGTCATACAAAAAATATTTCATTTCAATATATACATATATCAACACATACTTATACCAAAACATAGCATTAGCTATGTATTAGCTCAGCATTGATCAGATCGGACCACTAATGAAATAAAACCTATGCACAAATCATCAAACTGAGTCGGTTGCGCTATAACTTTTACGTAACTTTTACGACAAGTCATTACACAGCTTTGCATGTGTGCGTGAGCTGCGTCGGGCAACAACACGTCCTCCCTCGAAGAGCGCTAAGCTCGGTATGGCATTCGTACTGTCTGCTGTGCCATTTTATTTGTAAATTTTAGGATACTTTGACAATTTTTTGTGGTCATATAAATAGTTTCTGGATTATTATTTTTTTACAATTATAGCTAAATGAATCCTAAACTTTCGTGCTATATATTTTTTTTATTAGTGAAATTGCGATAAATCAAAGAAATTGGGGTTAATCTAATGCTTAAATTTTCATAAATCGTACGTGCGGTTTTTATTTTTTATTTACTAATTTTGTATAAAACATAGAAAAACTAATTCCAACATTCCTATTTTGAGGGTGTGTTCATAATATTAGTATTTTTTTTCAGTCGCTTTCTACAATTTTTAGTACTTATATGTGTGACGAAAGTTTCACTCAAAAGCGTAAAATCAGTAAACGTCTTCCGCAAGAATTAAGATTTGAATAATATTTTTTAATAAAATTAATATTTTATTCCCAACATTCCATTAAAAAAGGATTGATCTTTAATATTTGATAATTTTTTTTAAAGTAATCATTATATCTAAAGCACTATGGTGTTCAAAAGTTCGTAAAAAATTACGAATCCGGGTACCGGCCTCTTAATAGGATCATGGTCTGAAGGTCCGTTTATCATCAGGTTGTCCACTAACGGTGAAGGTGATGGCGGGGTCGGAGAGCGGCGACGCGTCCCGCGTGGTGTGCTCCGGGGCGGGGCTGGCCGGCGGCGTGGTGGGCAGGGAGATCCGCTCGTGGATAGACACGCGCCGCGCCGGACCCGGGGAGCTCACCGCGCACTGTACTGGACCCAATAAGGTAAAACTTTTTTGCGGAAACAGACAGAATATACAAAAAAATGTAGCGTGAAATCGTGCGTGGACATTATCTTTGGTTTTGTGGTAACATTACCGTAAGTTTAATATTCGACTGGAATACGGCACGTGTTTATTCGGTACAATTTGCTTAAACTCCTGCAATCATATTTTTGCTGGGAACTTGCTCTAAGGGTAGGTATGCTTATTTCTTCGATGTCCACCGTTACGAAAATCGCATGAGACCGCAATGTTTTGCTAACATGATTTTGTAAATGTTTGGCACGGGATACCCGATTTTAACTGAAAGGATATCGCTGTATAGTGTACATACATAACGACTATGTAAATGTCAACGCATATTTTTAACCCCCGACGCAAAAACGACGGGGTGTTATAAGTTTGACGTGTGTGTGTGTGTGTGTGTGTGTGTGTGTGTGTGTGTGTGTGTGTGTGTGTGTGCGTGCGTGCGTGCGTGCGTGCGTGCGTGCGTGCGTGCGTGCGTGCGTGCGTGCGTGCGTGCGTGCGTGCGTGCGTGCGTGCGTGCGTGCGTGCGTGCGTGCGTGCGTGCGTGCGTGCGTGCGTGCGTGCGTGCGTCTGTCTGTCTGTCTGTCTGTTCCCCTGTGGAGCTCAAACGGGTAGACCGATTTGAATGCTATGTTTGATTGATGTGGCCGTCGCTACAAAATGGCGGATTACTTATTTTTTCACAACTCCCTTAATATGGGTATCAAATGAAAGGGCTTGACTAGTAAAATAGCACTATTACAAATTCAAGATGGCCGCCGCCACAAAATGGCGAATGTCGGAGAATTTTTAAATTTTAAATTTATACTTGTACTGATTTTCATCAGCATTTATCAGCATTTTATCATTCAGCAACATTTTTCCTTAGATTTTTCCCTGCCATAGTCGGAGGGGAAAGGAGGAGGAACTTATGTTAAACAAGCCTTAAGATTACATTGAATAGAATAGAATATAATTTTTTTTGTTCAAATAAACTTTTACATGTACTTTTTAATCGTTAATTGAATCTACCGGAGTGCAATTCCAACCGAGTAGAACCAGCAAGAAACTCGGCGGTTGCCCTTTTTTAAAAATAAAAATATAACAATTTATGTACATGATTGAATTGCCGTTTCGCGCATTGCTGGGGCGAGTTAAGAGCCATGGCATCGACAAATCGTTGGTGAGTGGAGTCTAAAACAGTGATTTCTGCATTTAGAGAGCGAGACGTCTTCAGTAAAGAAGAGTACTAAAAATATATACATAAAAAAATAATAAATTAATTAAATAAATAAATTTTGCTTGAGACATCATAATTTTTAGTGAAAAACGGCAAAGTAAAAAGATGCAAATCTAGGTTTGGTATTTCGCCTATTTTAGCAAATATTTGGCAATTTTTTACATGAACTAAAGACATTTGTAATTATTATGAAGTAACCTATGGTAAGACTTCGGTCGTTTTTCAATTTTCTAGTTTCTTATATAGTTTATTTACGCACGAAGTTGCCCCAAAATTTGCCTAAAAATAATGATTTTTCAAGCGTCATAACTTTCAAAATAAATATAATTGTACTAATATTTTTATTTTATGGCATAGATAATGGAGATATAAATTGATATCTGGCTTAACTTTAGACCTATTGCGACAAATATTAGAATAATAGGCGTAATACGTTTGTATGGAAAAGCGCGTGAAGAGAGCGGCCTTAAATCCATGCTTTGCATTGAATTTGGTAGTTCAATATTGACAGTGACGTTATTTCAGGTGGCGTACTGCGAACTGTACGAGCACGGCGACGGCACGTTCACGCTGAACGTGAAGCCCGCGGAGGCCGGCCGGCACGTGCTCAGCGTGCAGTTCGCCGGGGAGCACGTGCCCGGCTCGCCCTTCGTACTCAAGGTCGCCGGAGCACCGGATCCTTCCAAAGTAAGCATCCCTCTGTTTTTACTCTCCATTTTGATCTAGTTATATGAAGTGACAAGTGGCGTATGCACTACAGCGAATCGTACGCGATCGCAAGGCTCGCCAGAGCAGTACGAAAGACATTTCTGAGCTAAACATATCGCGATGAAAAAATGAGCGCGATATAGAAACGCGTTAGAGCGGGGCCGCACTGCGAAAATTATTCGCGCGAATTTTATTCGCGCGGTTTATATTCCGCATTTTATATATTTTTCTCGCGAATTTTAAATCGCATGTGCGTGCAGCTTCATACATTCCCATATGTCACAGAATTTTGCGAAAAAATTCGCGCGAATAAATTTCGCAGTGCGGCCTAGGACTTAGATTCGAAGCCCACCACAGCGTCCATGATTGGTTCGCTGTCATATCACGTCATAATCTGTCTCCCGCATTGGTTAACGCCGTCTTCTTAGCCCTCATACGCATTAGCGGTTGCGGTAGCGGTGCGGCTAGCCGCTTTTTATATTTTTATATGCAACCGCTCATTTTGTACGCACTAAGCGCTCGTACGCATTAGCGGTTGCGGTAGCGGTTGCATATAAAAATATAAAAGCGGCTAGCCGCACCGCTACCGCAACCGCTAATGCGTATGAGGGCTTACAGTTTGCCGCATACACAAAAAATCCTATGTAGGATGAGTGGGCAATTGTACGCATATGCAACTATCCCCACTACTTTCCTTCATGCCTCGAGAACCGTTCACATCTAATTGGCCGACACTCTTTTGCTATTGGTTAAAATGTATCTTTGCAGCAAGAGTACGATAAATTCAACCAGTAACCAAATTTGAAATGAGCATTGACTGATGCAGCACTAATCTGAGGGAGCTCTTAGTAGATTAATTCATGCGTGTGGTTTATTATACGTGAGAAGGAAGGGAAACTTCTCATTTTGAGAGCAGACTCGTTCCCTACAGTGGACCGGTAAATGGGTTGATAATAATGATGATGGTGATAATAATGATGATGACGATGATGATGATGGTGGTGGTGGTGATGATGATGCTGATGATGGTGATGATGATGGTGGTGATGATGATGGTGGTGATGATTCTGATGATGACGGTGATGATGATGGTGATGATGCTGATAATAATGATGATGACGATGATGATGGTGGTGATGATGATGGTGATGATGATGGTGGTGTTGATGCTGATGATGATGGTGATGGTTACAGGTAAGGGTGTACGGGCCCGGCGTGGAGCCCGGCGTGCTGGCGACGTTCCAGTCGCGCTTCCTGTGCGACACGCGCGGCGCGGGCGCCGGCCAGCTGACGGTGCGCGTGCGCGGGCCCAAGGGCGCCTTCCGCGTCGAGATGCAACGCGAGAACCAGAAGGACCGCACTATACTCTGCAAGGTAACCTACTTACTTCGCTGACTCATTCACCCCAAAGAGAATCTTGCTCTCCGACACCAGCCACCACTGCTCATGCCTTTCCTGCGCCGCTTTACGCCAATCGGCTTTTCCGAAGAATTAGGGCCTGTCTCATAATTACCTTCTGATAAGTGTCGGATAGCTTATTCACAACTTTTGTCTTTGTCACTTCACATAAATTAAGAAAGTGGCAAAACTTAGGTTTAGGCTATCCGACATTTATCTGAAGGTACCAACAGGCCCTTAGATTCTTATGCCCGTTTTCACTAACAACGAACAAGGCAACGCCTAGTTAAGTAATGCCTAATCTAAGGAGATCCCTAGGCATACATTTACGTTTCACCAATCCATTTTCACTAGGCAATTCCTAAGCTTTGAATTGCCTAAACTTGTCTATGAATTTTTGTTTCATGCTGTCTATAGTACATACTCTGAGTGTACAAAAACTGTCAGTTTTTCTATTTGATGTTTAACAGATAGTCTTTCTCTGTGGCCTGTGCCTGCATCCAGCATATAACAACACTGTGTTTTTGAACATTCTGTATCTTTTGACAATCATTCTTGGTCTAGCATAAGAACGGATGTCCAGTTTATTTACATTATTCAAAAACTCCAAAAATTCTAATATATTTTCTGAACTCATATTAAAAGTTAATTTAATTAAAAAGACAATAATATACGATAGCAAACACAAATGACCACGAAAATAGAAAACAAATATGAATCTGAGCGACAGATGTCATACCTAACTGTCATTTTATGGGTTGCCTAGCATTACGCACCGCCCAATCGGTGTCGTAACTTTAGTTGGCGCCTAACATCGTTAGGCATCACCTAAGGGTTGGTGAAACGTTTTTTTCCCCTAGGCATGTCCTAAATATCTAAGCATCCGATTTAGGCGTCTCCTAGGTTTAGTGAAAACGGGCATTAGATTCACATACTGTGTCATAGTTCTGAGTTCTGGATAGTATAGACTGTTTATTGTTGTTTGTCATGGATTGTTTGCTGTGAAAGCTGTGATAGCCTAGTGGTTATGACGACCGACTTCTAATCGGAGGTCGTGGGTTCGATCCCGGGCACGCACCTCTAACTTTTCGGAGTTATGTGCGTTTTAAGTATTTAAATATCACTTGCTTTAACGGTGAAGGAAAACATCGTGAGGAAACCTGCATGCCTGAGAGTTCTCCATAACGTTCTCAAAGTCTGCCAATCCGCTTGGCCAGCGTGGTAGACTATGGCCAAAACCCTTCTCGCTCTGAGAGGAGACCCGTGCTCTGCAGTGAGCCGGTAATGGGTTGATCATGATGATGATGATAATGGATTGTTTGTTGTTGGTCAGTTTTCCCCCACCGAGCCCGGCGACTACCGCGTGGAGGTGCGGTGGGCGGGCCGCCACGTGCCCGGCTCGCCCTTCCCCGTCATGATCTTCGACACGCAGGAGGAGCTGCGCAGATACATACAGGCCACCGCCGCATAACACACTACACCCCTCTACCCGACCTCGCCGAACACTGCGTAATGTGGAGCTATTCTCTAACTTAGTTCCCAACAGAAAATGGTTGCCAACGAATTAGTTCGATATACATTGCTGTTTTAATGTGTGAAATGAAATCACTGTTTATATTTCACACAGTAAAGCAGCGATGTATGTCGAACGGTGGCTATAATTTTCAGTTGGTAACTAAGTTAGAGAATAGCCCACCAGATTGTACGACGCAATGCAATCTTCAACGCTCTCTTGAATTTCTCAGGCTGGCGCAATGTGTTCGGATGATCTGAACCAAGCGTTAAATGCCATCCACAAATTATTTATTTCTATTGCTTTATACAACGAGGACTAAGCAGAGTTCAAGTTTTTCCAAAAAGCCAGTATCAATTATTCGATCAAAATATTACTTTTGTGTAAAAACACTTTATTTTATTTTTTAATGTCATAATATTATAAAAGAAAAATGACATGGTCGTTTTATTATTAACATAAATATAATATAATAATTAAATAGAATAATTATTAGTTTACCAATTTTTTTTGTTGTACATTCCAAAAACCAGTTACTTATTCTTTTCTTGTGTAAAAATCATGAAAAGGGTGGTCAATATTAGACAAAACTTTTTTTTTAATCTTTTACTGTCAAGTTCAGTGTACAACAGAATTGGGACCTTTGATCTGTTCACCAGGTCCTGGATCGTTTTACGGTGACCCGGTGACCAGGTCATCGTAAAACGATTCAAACAAGGCAGCTTTTTTCACGGTGTCGTATGTATATAGTACATACAATTTGTATGAAGATTTGGGACTTTTTCATAATAATTCATAGAGCTAATGTGCCTTATTAATACTTACTTGAATATAAAAGAATCTCTAATATCAGCGTTAGGTTGGTACCAGTCATTTAGATACCGGACCTTATTTTTAAGGTAGTTAGGACTAAAATAGGATAGGTACACGAAAATAGAAATAGTTTATCAACACATTCTCTGCCATAATATAACAGTTGCAATGAATCAATTAAAAACAAAATAAATACAGTCATAACATTTATTGTTTATTCTACTTAAAAATGTATTTCAAAGATTATTTCATAACGAACATAACATGTACCTAGTATAAAATACAAAATTATGAATGAATCTTTTTCCGTGGATATTAAATTATATTATTGTAATTTAAGTATACTTATTCTGCAACCAATTTTCGCCATTATAGAAAAATTCAATATCAGTATCATTTTTTTTTAATTCAGTAAATTCAGTATCAATTTTGATTTTTATTATAATCATAATAATATTATTTTTACTATATTTTGCCACAATATATTACCTTATGTATTCCATCCAAAATTGAGCTACAACAAGTAAATTCGGATGCAAAAATTGGTTAAGAAATAAAGCATAATATTTTATTTGTATTTGTTAATATTTATTAATAACTAGGTATTTAGTTCTAAGCGTCATCATTATTTTAACTATTGTATACTAACTTGTTTCTTGTTATTATGGCCTCGTATTAAGTATTAGTTAGATATCAACTAAACTTGGACTTATCATAATTATTATAAAACACGAATGTACCAAATGTGTTACGGTTCAGTTCTATGTGTGTAAAAACCATATAACAGTTTAAAAACTGTTAAAAGTTAAAAAATAAACCTTATTAAAGTTTTCAATATGTAAAATAGAAAAAATAATAGCACTTTGTTTCGTTTACAGTTTAGTTTACATCTCGCTCTTTATACTGACTGGGTAAATGCTGAATAAATAATCAGTTACTAATAAAATTGTTAATAAATTGAACATTATACCATTTTTGTTTTATTTATAGGTACCTAATCTATAATCTACTGTCTACACACGGAGACTCAGGAGTCAGACAGGTTTTATGACGACTCTCTAGAGTGAATGACGTTGGTAACTGTAGAGGCACACGCAGTGACGGATTAACCCTTAATCAAATTAAGCAATTGCCTAGGGCATCACGTCTGAGGGGGAACCAGAAGAAGCAGAAAAAAGTCCTTAGGGCATCAGGTCTCCCTCTCACGTCACCAAAACCCACAACGAAAAAAGTATCTAGGACTAATTTGAAAATTCGCGAAAATTTTTAAGGTGACATAGAGTCCGACCTAGAGTCATAACCCCACTCCCGCTTGCCCACTCGCTGCCCGCTTGTGCATTCGACAATGGACAAGTTTCCAATTTTTTTTTTAATAAATTATAAAAATTTAAGTAAAATAAAACAAAAATCTGAAAGAATCATTAAGTTATCTTAAAAACTGAAAAAGTTATCGAACTTTAAAGTTTAAAAAAAATAAATTTTTTTTTTAAATGGTCCATTTTGCAAACATCCTCAGCTGTCGATTAAAAAAAGAATCACGCAAATCGGTTCAGTAATCTCGGAGAAATCGGTAAAACAAGTTAGTTTAAAGTCTGTTCATTTTCTTACGGTCGCCTTTTGTGTTTTGCCGCCTCCGCCGCGCGGTGTTTTATCAAAGACACCGCCGTGACTTCAAAGCATGCCGCGCGCCGTGTACAGGCACAAGGGGTTTTGGCGTTTTATACCTACTCATATTTTTTTATTAAAATTCTCTTTCCTTTTTATATTTTTTTATATTTGTATTTTATTACTATATAACCATAAACATAAAATCTAATATTATCATGAACACGGGTCTTCTCTCAAAATGAGAAGGATTTTAACCATAGTCTACCACGCTGGCCAAGTGCGGATTGGCAGACTATTCGGAGGTTCTGTTAGAATAGAAAAAAAAATTACAAACAGAAAAAATAAATAAAAATAAAAGCAGAATACTAAGAGCACCTGCGCCTGTACCGACACTATGTTACCGAACGGACTATACATGGAAAAAATACCTCCGAACGGACACGGTGACGTCATACTCGAGTAAGAGGCGCCAATCATTTTGCGTAAATTAAATAATTAATTTCTCCGTCATTTATTGATGGATTTCTAAAATTTTTTCACTGATTTATTAGTTAGGCTGATTCTAGTTGAGATACGGATAGGGGGGCCCACAGGCATGGATTGCTTAGGGCATCAAGTAGTCGTAATCCGTCACTGGGCACACGCGTACCTGTATTACTTAATACACAAGTATAAATTAAAAATTAAAAAAACATGATATTCGCCAATATGTGACGGCAGCCATCTTGGATTTGCAATAGTGCTATTCTACTAGTCAAGCATTTGACACCCATATTAAGGGAGTTGTGAAAAAATATGTAATCCGCCATTTTGTAGCGGCGGCCATCTTGGACCGATTTTTATCAAACATAGCTAACAATACTCGACTAATTCACCTTTCAAACCAAAAAAACCGCATTCAAATCGGTCCACCCGTTTGAGCGCCACAGGGGAACAGACAGACATACACACAGACACGTCAAACTTATAACACCCCGTCGTTTTTGCGTCGGGGGTTAAAAATATAATATAAGTATGCTGAATCTGCTGTGGCCATATAAAATGAGCTGACTCTTGTGCCCATTCAAAGCGCTGTACCGAAGGTAGGTACTAGGGAAACTAAAGACATTTTTCCGAATACAACAATTTTTAGGGTTCCGTACGATGTGGGAACTGTGTAAATGTCCTGAATTCCTGATCGAATGGGCAAGGGGCGGTAAAACACCGGTTATGCGGGTTAACTCCCGAGCACGTATGAAAGATCATCATAAACTATCACCGACAAACTAAATACATATACCTTACCTTTATTACAGATACAAATAAAAATACTCTATATTTTTTGATAAAACGATCACGTTTTAGATACCTACGAGTACATTGTCATTCGACAAACATAACACGAATATTCTTTGGAATATACTTACCTATTCGTTCACTGCATTTAATTACCAATTCACTTCTTGTTTAAACAAAGAAATAAGTAAAGGAATTATACATTAAAAACCGCTACACAAAATACTTAATACCTGTACAATACGTACAATAAAGGTAAGTTGCCTACCTAATTTAAAATCACATCGCTCACAGAATAAGTACCTAATTATTTATTCATTCTTTTCATAAAGATCAAAGAAGGATATAAACACTTGGATCAAGATTATAAAATCATATAACGGACAGTATTCTAGATTCTAACCTAGGTATTATCTTTATTTATACTTAACTAACGCGGGCAGAAGCCCGCGGCGTCGCCCGCGTGAATTTCGGTTGTTCACAAATCCCGAGGGAATCGTGGATTTCCGGTTCCCGTTCCCGCTCCCTTTTCCAACTTTTATACCTACTTTCAAGGAAGTTTGCTATAGTAATCTGCCTATAGCTGTAGCTATAGATTTAGGGTTTTTCAAAATCCCGTGGGAACTTTGGATTTTTCCTGGATAAAAAGTAGTATACTTAATTATGTATTAATTCAGGGCATAATCTATCTTCATTCAAAATTTCAAAACCAAAGCCAAATCGGTTCAGTAGTTGCGTCGTTAAAGAGTAACAAACACACATACACACAAACTTTCGGGGAAGAAATCGCAGGCATCAGCTAGTTTACCTTATATGAACATTATAAGTACATTAGACTGATCTATTGCGAATTTTAAATTAGGTAGGTACGTGACAAGAACTGTTAAACTGTGGCGGTCTAGTTTTTAAATTCATAATGCATTAGGTCTATATCTGAAGCTGACACTGCGACGGTCAGGGTACGACACTCGAGAACTGCCTGCTATTTGTGTCCGCAGAGCGTCTAGACTCTGCCACAGCTGCTGCATCTGCCCATAGATGATCACTTCCAGCCGTTGTATTGATGAATGCAGCTCTCCTGGAAAATAATTATTATATTCATTCATCCTTTTCCTATTTCATGACTTGGGAATTCTTTTCCCCAAAAACGAAGTCTTGGGCATCAGCTAGTAATATTTATAAGCCCACAAGAGGTCTTATTATGCCATCACCCACTGTTGGGCACAGGCCTCCTCTCTCATAGGAGAGAGGGATTTAGAGGTTAGACTCGCCACGCTGATCCAATGCGGATTGGCGGGCTTTTACGACTATTTTCACACGATAGTGATAATAACCGAGACCGACTGCTTAACGTGCTCTCTCCAAGTTCGGGCTGGCTATGAGAATTTCTTGACAGAACAACCCATTAACTAACAATTTTCCCCACCCGGGAATTCAACCCTTGATCTGTAACTGTAATCGAATATACTAACCACTAGACCAACGAGGCAGTCAGACCTACGAGGTAGTCCTATTATGTAGCGAATTTTTATCAAATTAATTATCACTTGATATTGCTCGATGCAAATTAAGTACCTAGTTAGATATTTAAAGTACCTACCTCGTTGGTAGTAGGTACTAACGAAAATTGCGAAAAGTGAATGCGATTCATATTAAGTAGTTCTTAAGTTGTGGAGAACGTATGGAGGCTGAGCCTCCATACATTGCGACTTCTGAAGTTGTTATACCTAGAAGGAACTGTAGGTACTATTCTGTGACTGTACGAAAGCGTTCACAAAGCCAAACGCGCATAGGAGCCGCACTTGCAGTGTGACGTAAGTACTTCCTACAGCATTAAGAATCTGGGAGATACTATCCAGATACATCGCTGGCATCATGTGTTGTGTGTCCTTACACGAGACGTTTCCTGCCGTGCATATAGGTGCCGTTTTGCGTCGTTATCTACCGTCGAGCATTATCTGTTGAAGGTTCTACTTCTGTGTTCTGTGTCTCACCAACTATAGGGCCAAATTTACCGACACACGCAGCATGCTGTCGGCAGCCTTGTCATGTCTCAAGTAGGTATGAGAGAGAGAGCAGTGATTTACTGATTTTCTTTGTCATGTCGAAATCGGGTTTCATGTTATGTAAGTTATAATAGTTACCTAGGTTTACTTACTTGATGTAACTACTCCGTGAAGTCTCCTGGTTATAGTAGCGTTGGCTGTAGCGTTGACCTCTTGAGTCTTGACGGAGCACATGGCACGAGCTTCTTCCCGGGGACCGTTCCCGTGGTATGTCGCGTTTCGCACCTCGATATACGGCTGTTTCTTGTCATTGGACGGATTGATCGTATAATGCGGCCCGCGTGCTGTAAAGTCGAAAAATCTACAATTTAAAATTCTTACTTCTTCGTTACGTTATTGATATCTTATTCGGCAGATATAAAACCAGCACCAATAGAACTATTGTCTCGAACACGGCAAATTGGATGGAATGGTCCTCGTGTAGGATTGAGCACCCTCCTAGCGATGTCAAGTGTCCCTTTAAAAAGGACAGACCTTCATAGGCAGCTTCATAGGTATGTAACAGTGCCGTATGTCGTCAAAAATGATGATAATTCATTGCTACGGTTGATACTATTGTATGCAATTTCACAGTAATGGTGAATGAATGTGCAATGAATTATCATCATTTTTGACGATATACGGCACGTTTTCAAATGATGTCGACTATACTCAGTCATACACAATAGATGTTAATAAAGAAGAAGCTAGAGCATCTTTCTCTCTATGGCAGCTACGAAATACTCAAATGGAAGAAATAATTTAAACATCAATTAATAAAAATAGTAATGATACTTTATGAAAATGTGTCAACAACTAAAGATCAAGAGACTCAACATTTTATAAATGGTTCGATCTGGCGCTTCAGGCGATTGACACTTCATTGCCCACTTACAAATTGATAAATTGATGTGACTGCAAAATCATAAAAAAATTAGCACATCCATTTAGCGAAACAACACTGATAAATCGACTAGGTAGGTATACCCTACCGTAGAATATACATAGAACGGTTTCGCTGTAATTAAGGATGTCATCTTTTGTTTGAGAAATTTAATATAATAACAATAGATGTATGTATATTATAATATAGGACCTAACTATATTATTATTTTTTACTAATGTTTGCTTTGAGCTTGATTACCTTATGGTGTCACGGTGGAAAGAGAATAGAGAAATTTATAATTTAAAAAAAAATAAGAAACGATATCCTGAATAACTGCACATCATATTTTGTTAAATTAGCCTACTGCCTAGTGCCTACCTACATTTACCTACTTACTAGTAGGTGAACAAATCTGGTTTTACCTGGATCAAAAATGCAGTTTTTTATTATTATTCATCTACTATTATTTAGCCCCTGACTGCGACCTCATCACCTGATGGTAAGTGACGGTACAGTCAAAGTTGGAAGCGGGCTAATTTGGAAGAGAATTTTCTTATTAAACCCATAACCCTAATCGGTTTTTACGCGACATCGTACCGGAACGCCAAATCGCTAGGCGGCACGGCTTTGCCCGATAGGGTGTTGACTAGCTGACTAGTGTAGGTAACTAATTAAAAGCAGGGATTGAAGCAGGACCGATGTTTGCGTGTTCAGTATGCGCGCCGCTGATCCAGAGAGACCGTCTTTCGAAACGGCATTAACTATGCAGTACTTACTTATCGAAGATAACGTGTATTTCGCTCTAATAGTTTTACGGGCTTGGTTGAGATTAGGTATGACATAATACTTGTAGCAACTAGCAACCTAGACACTTACCAAGATAAGTCACTTACTACGTACTTTATACGTACACTTTACAAAAATTAGGATATGATTTCCTGCTACAATCTGTGAGCCTATATCGACAAACTGTGGTTTCTACTACATAATATTATCACTACACAAATAAGTAGCATTATAAGAAGGAAGAAAAAAACCATACATATTATTAATGTTTGGGGATTCTTGCTTGCTAAGAGACAATAATTAAATTCACGTATAAATAAAATTGTTTGTTGACGAAATATATTTTCGGGCGTTTTGTACTTAAAGGTAAATTAATGCTTAACACTATATTATTATTAAGATTGAAGATAAAAATCCGTAATTAGGTACTTACAATAAGTATTTGCAGGAGCAGTAATAACTGAGACCATCACATAAAAAGTAATCCCTAAAAACAATACACTTCGCCACCGATTTTCCATTTTGGTTGATTTATTTTTGAATTTATAAAAACTCTCTAATTTTGTGTCGATAAAGTTTAAATATTTTTTTCTCTACATCCCTTTATCTAAAAGTTTTTTTATTATGTTCATTTATTTATATTTATATTGTTTTATATTGCAAGTTATTTAAGTACAACTTTGAGTGATTCAGTGCGTACGCGACAAAATCTTTGCCAAAACTAATCTATCTGCGGGTCTGCTCTACGAGTTCATCTCCTAATAAACGACCGTAGCTTCCTGCTACGCAAAGCGTCTCTATTACTTATTGTATTATTTGTACTTAAGTATACCTATATTTTTTGACAAATAATATAATATGTGCATATACTTGGTAAATACCTTTTATCAGAAACATTGATTGTACCTACGTAGGTACGTATTGATCTACGTAGGTACCTATTTGATATTCCGTAAAATCCGTAAATTGAATATTAAAAGCAACCTTGTATTAAAGTCTTTTTTCCTTTTGCAATAAAGTTTCTATATAAATACTTAAACATTAAGTAAATATAAACATCAAGTATGTATTTTAAATATGATTGCCATTTTACTAAAAGCTAAAATGTTTTTATTTGTCTTGTCTGCAGTTCTGCACTGTATATTAAATAGACGTTGATGATTAATTTCATCTCTAGTCTTTAAGGATTAAATGCCTTAAAAGCTATCGTATCCAACTATCAAAAGTCATTTAATTACTCCAGTGGCTTCCTTTTGTCATGCTCTACTTCAATGATCAGGCGTTGGCCTATTTTAAAGTGTAGGTAGAAATCAATTTATTCGCAAGGTTAATTTTAGTCTTGAACTATTTAGGTACCTACTTACTTACTTAAATTATTATTAAGTTGCTCTCGCTTGTTCCGTATAATACAAGTAAGTATGTGGCATATATATTATGTGGTAAGCCTTGTCCTAAAAACTAAAAAAGTGGTACAAGAAGTATATAAACTTTTGTCTCCTTTAGGTACGATACGTAGTCTTTATTTTAGTCCTACTTAAAAATACACATTAAAAAAACAAGGCCAGTTAAAACAAACAAATGTCTGACATCAGCTCGTAAAAGACTGAAAATGGGCCTATTAGGCCTTGTAACCTTGCTTTAACAGACTAACGCCTTGTACCTAATCTGGTGACAGGAATCATGATTCATCATTGATTAGGTACATATAAATTTAAAATTTTAAAAACCCCCGACATTCGCCATTTTGTGGTGGCGGCCATCTTGGATTTGCATAGTGCTATTCTATAACTCAAGCCCTTTCATTTGATACCCATATTGATAAAATATGTAATCCACCATTTTGTAGCGGCGGCCATCTTGGATGAATTTTCATCAAACATAGCTAACAACACTCTTGATTAATTCACCTTTCAAACAAAAAAAACTTCGGTTCTGCCGTTTGAGCGCTACAGGGGAACAGACAGACACACACACACACACACACACACACACAGACACGTCAAACTTATAACACCCCGTCGTTTTTGCGTCGGGGGTTAAAAATTGACACCCAACAGAATTAAGGGTCTAGGTAATTTGAAAACAATTACTTAGTATAGGTACCAACGTAGAAAATGACCGCTGACACCCAACACATTTTGAACACACATGTGCATTTCACCACGTTTAGGACTAACGTTGGGATTAATGTTGTGTGTCTCGTGTGCATTTATATGTAGGTAGGTAATTCTTTATTTTTGGTAAAATATAAAAAAATTACTTACAAAAACAGTCTAAAATATTTCACATGGCAGCCCTGCAAAACACTTCCTTCTAGGGTATAAATTAAAATTGTGTGTAAGTACGAGTGGGTAAGATGGGAACGTCGATATGCTTAGGTACGACTGAATTTCATACTTTGCTCAGCGAAATTGTGTCAAGGACCTAAAAACCATAGAGTTCATGGCATCCATTGTTGTTCCGCTTCTTTTATCATCATGGGAAATTAATTCAATTAAAATGCACCATACAATACGCGTTACGGGGCTTAACCAAGAGATTTATTGGAATGTTGGCATTCGGCAACATTTCATTCTTCAAATGTGCCTACTGCAATTTGTCAGATGCAACAATTACTTTGGTAGGTAGGTACATAGGTTTTGTACTTTTCATCGAAATAAATTAATGTTATCCAAGCTTCAATACCTTTTTTTATCAATGCCTGCCATGTCGTGCCTAGGTGCTCACCTTCTAAATTAATTAGGTAGGTAGCTCACGTTCTAAATTAATTAGGTAGGTAGCTATATCACTACATAGTATAAAACAAAGTCGCTTTCTCTGTCCCTATATCCCTATGTCCCTATATGTCCCTATGTATGCTTAAATCTTTAAAACTACGCAACGGATTTTGATGCGGTTTTTAGGGTTCCGTACCCAAAGGGTAAAAACGGAGCCCTATTAATGTCACTCGGCTGTCTGTCTGTCTGTCTGTCTGTCTGTCTGTCTGTCTGTCCGTCTGTCCGCCGGTCACAGGTCTCTAGCTCGCAGACGAAATGAGTTACAAACCTGAAATTTTGGTATTTAGTGTAAAACGTTAACCCAAAATCAAATATTTAATTAGAAATTGAATTAAATTATTTTTCAGGGGGGCTCCCATACATGAAAAAGGAGCCGGAAAAAAAAATTTTTTCTTTACCCTAGCTTGTGGGGTATCATTGTTTAGAGCTCATTAAGTAGAGTACAAATATATATTTTTTTAATTTTTATCTCAAAAAATAAGGGAATGGGAGGCCATCAAAGTTGTCAGTTTTAGACCATTTTTGTGACGGGGGCTATCTCAAAAACTAAACTAGTTGGGAATATGATATTTCAGTATATTATGTACTATATGCTCTATTTTAACAACAAATACTGAAAACAACGATTTATTAAATAGTTTATAAGCTGTGACCAAAATAAACGAACATTTTTTTGGGTTTTTCTTTCACGGTTTGTTGCGATGTCTAGCTCGGAAATTAAATATTTCTTAGACCCAAAATATTATATTGTTCATAATTATGTACGGAACCCTGAAAGAGCGAGGCCCGACTCGCACTTGGCTGATTTTATTTCAATCAGAGCTTGTGCTCAATTCAATCATTTCATGCCATCAATGGGTAAACTTAATTATATTTTAGTACTAGATGATGCCCACGGCTTCGCCCGTGTGGATTTAGGTTTTTAAAAATCCCGTGGGAACTTTTGATTTTCCAGAACAAAAAGTAGCTTATCTGTAGAAACCCGTCCCCAAAACGGAAAAATCCCGTGGGATCCCCACGATTTCGGAATACAATTCCTTACAGCATCAGGGTTGAGGAGTTGGATATGTACCTACTCGAGTTCATTCAACGATAAAGTCTTTAATTGGTACCCCCAATATCAATTTAAATAACCGACAGTTTCTAAAACCCATTAGTTTTGGGGATTAGGTCCCCTACAGCATCAGGATTGAGGAGTTGGAATCCAAATTTTTTATAGAACAGGGTCGCAATGTTTTTCTATCGATTAAAAAAAAATTATGCAAATCGGTTCAGAAATCTCGGAGATATCGGTGTACATAGGTAGAAAAACACAACTCCTTTTTTGAAAGTCGGTTAAAAAAGTAGCCTATGTTACTCCCTGGTTAATTCTCTACTTGTATGTGAAGGTCCCGTCAAAATCGGTTCAGCCGTTCCGAAGATTAGCCCGTTCAAACAGACAGACAGACAGACAGACAGACAGACAGACAGACAGACAGACAGATAAAAATTTTAAAAACGTGTGATTCGGTTATGGTAGCGTTTAAATAACCATATGAGCTTAATATGAGGTAGTTATTTCGATATTACAGACAGACACTTCAATTTTATTTATTAGTACCTATAGATGAATGAAATTCGAAAAGATGACGTAAGTAGCTGTATTAGTAGGCTTTAAATTTAAATTTTTCATTACTAATTACTCAAGTTCAGATATTAGGTAAGTATTATGTCTTAAAATAACTGGCTTATAATGTGAATTTATTAGATAGGTTTGCCAAGAGACTAACGACACTCCAAAATTAAATTTAAAAGCCATCTCAAATGCCGAGCGACTTTATTATATCGTAATTATAAAATTCCTTTTCATTTTGAAATCAAAGTTTTGAATTTTGAAATCTTGAGAAAATAGTAATAATTTTTTATTACTAGCATACGCGCTGAATTGAACAACTGTTCCTGTTTTTGGAAGTCGGTTATAAAGTAAACATCGAATAATTCAAGTTAATACTTTGATAATATATAAATATAATTACGGAGTAATTATGTGGTTAATTAAACATTATTAAGAGGTTTCGGCGGTAAAGCAAATAATGGCTTTCAGCTCATGTGATTAATTGAAATCGTATCGTTTATATAATAATTTGGATCCCGCAACTTTATGATTAAAGATTGGAAAACAGTGTTATTTACGCATAACTTTGAATTTTGTTTAGATCTTTAAGTAGTTAAGTACATATTCCATCGACTAGGGTATATGTACTTAAGGTAATAAGAGGATTTACTTACTAGATTTATTGTTTCGCAAATCTCTAATCTCTCCCCTAGGTAAAGTTTATCAAATTGTTATTTTATGAGACCACTGGGCCTATAAGAATTCAGACCTGTGTTTATTCACGAAAACCTAATTCACAATTTAGATTTAACCCCATTAACCCCATATTTTTTACTGGCTGGCTGACCTAGCGGTTGGCGTTGTCGACTGCGGAACACGAGGTCCTGGGTTTGATTCCCGGGTCGAACCATAAAAATTATAAAATGGTATGTTTTCTGTCAAGAAATTCATGTCAGGCCGCAATTCGATGTTGGCGGTGTTAGATATACCTACCCCTTGATTTGGAGAGCACATAGTCAGTCCTGCGCTTGATCTCTCTCCGGTCGTGTCATGTGCAGTGTGCACACACTTGTGCACTATAGTATCTCTTGCATAGCTGGATAGTCTCAACCTCGATTGAGGTTGGCCGCTATGGTTGAAATTCGGTCGGGAGGATATTATATTCCATTGATCACAAATTCACAATTTACATCAAAAATAGTTTGTAAATGCCACTGATAATAATACAAGTAGATATAACAACGCTCCATTGGTTATTGGGGTTTATCGAATCATCGGGAAACCCGATGATTTAGACTAAGTAGATATGCATTAGCCCAATCGAGATCCGAGAAACTATGGTCATGTTTATTTACTATTAGTTAGTCTTATTATACTTTATGCTGCAGACATCCGAGGTCCGAACTCAGTCCAAACTCGATCCATATTTACTCGAGTTCCTAACGGGTTAGTAAATTGCTATTCAACCGGAAAACTAGCTATTACGAATCTGGCTTTAAGTTGGTGTGTATTAACTAAAACTAGGTTAATAGTGTGTAATTAGTAGCCGAACTTATTGCCGAGTTTGGAAGCACCGATTTAAACTTCGGAAAACTTCTATGATAGTTTAATGTCGATACGGCCATCCTACCCGCAAAGTTGTAAGTGCTGCTTGGTTTTCCAGTCTTTTTAAGGTAATCTTACAGCTGAGGACCGACGCACGACGGCAATGTTGAATAGAATGCTTTTTTAACCCCCGACGCAAAAACGACGGGGAGTTTGACGTGTCTGTGTGTGTGTGTGTGTCTGTCTGTTCCCCTGTGGCGCTCAAACGGGTGGACCGATTTGAATGCGGTTTTTTTTGTTTAAAAGGTGAATTAGTCGAGAGTGTTGTTAGCTATGTTTGATGAAAATCGATCCAAGATGGCCGCCGCTAGAAAATGACGGATTACATATTTTTTCACAACTCCCTTAATATGGGTATCAAATAACTAGTAGAATATCATTATTGCAAATCCAAGATGGCCGCCGTCACAAAATGGCGAATGTCGGGGGTTTTTTAGGGTTCCGTACCCGAAGGGTAAAAAACGGAGCCCTATTAATGTCACTCGGCTGTCTGTCTGTCCGTCTGTCCGCCGGTCACAGGTCTCTAGCTCGCAGACGAAATGAGTTACAAACCTGAAATTTTGGTATTTAGTGTAAAACGTTAACCCAAAATCAAATATTGAATTAGAAATTGAATTAAATTATTTTTCAGGGGGGCTCCCATACATGAAAAAGGGGCCGGAAAAAAAAATTTTTTCTTTACCCTAGCTTGTGGGATATCATTGTTTAGAGCTCATTAAGTAGAGTACAAATATATATTTTTTTAATTTTTATCTCAAAAAATAAGGGAATGGGAGGCCATCAAATTTGTCAGTTTTAGACCATTTTTGTGACGGGGGCTATCTCAAAAACTAAACTAGTTGGGAATATGATATTTCAGTATATTATGTACTATATGCTCTATTTAAACAACAAATACTGAAAACAACGATTTATTAAATAGTTTATAAGCTGTGACCAAAATAAACGAACATTTTTTTGGGTTTTTCTTTCACGGTTTGTTGCGATGTCTAGCTCGGAAATTAAATATTTCTTAGACCCAAAATATTATATTGTTCATAATTATGTACGGAACCCTGAAAGAGCGAGGCCCGACTCGCACTTGGCTGATTTTCTTTAATAGATAGAGTGATTCAAGAGGAAGGTTTATAAGTAGAAAAATTGGGCCGGGTAGGTGGCGCTAATAGCGGGCAGGACGACGTCTGCCGGGTCCGCTAGTTGATTTATATAATCAACATACTTAGCTATTAGTTAGGTAAACATACGAGCAAGCGAACCACCCTAATGTATTAAAGCAGCCCATAAACGTCGCAGGTTTTTAAGCAATTTCTTTAACAGCCCCTTGAATACCTAACTCCATTTGGTAGGCTTCTCACTCCAGTGGGGCTATTCTCTAACTTAGTTACCAACTGAAAATAGTTGCCAACGAATTAGTTCTATATACATTGCTGTTTTACTGTGCGAAATATAATTGATTTCATTTCACACATTAAAACAGCAATGTATATCGAACTAATTCGTTGGCAACTATTTTCAGTTGGTAACTAAGTTAGAGAATAGCCCCACTGATCAGATAAGTAGTAGACCGTATGTAGGTAGATATATGTAGATAGGTCTTGGTCTTGAGATAACACAGCAGGTGAGATCTGTTTCTTTAATTTACATGTGCATTGCAGAAATGACCTTGAACAACGGGACGTGGAAGACTATCATGCGGCGTGAAGAAAATTATAAACTAGGTACCTATACGCTTCATATAAATCCAAAACGACAATAATTGTCGTAAGCACTTAATGTCTTTAAAAAAATAAGTAAAATAAACAACAGATTATTTATCGCAATAGTTAACAACAGGTGGATTAGTTTAGATAAGAATAGGTATCCCAATTTCGAAACCGCAAGATAACATCAACTCACGGTTAATCAATTGATTCACGGCCAAAGTTGCGTGATACGCAATCCTAAGACCTTAGACCTTGTTTATCTATCCCTTGAATAACTCAATATCGTAGTCTTGAACACAGATTAGTACCTAAGTCAGATAGTAAGTATATAGGTAGGTACCTATATCACCAGAGCACATGTCCTGAGGATGGTCCGGTGTCGGAGTGAAACGATCGTCGAGTTTGTTTTTGTCATCGATTCTTATGGTGTTACATGGTGGTGGTGCTTCGGGTTCGCTTGGTTGCTTGTATTTCCTGCATATTTAACAGCTGAGGGCTGACGGTGCATAGCGCATATCTGTGTATGTTAGTGCATAGTGTATGTTGTAACTTGTAGCAAACAACGACTGTTTTAGCCGATTAAATAATATAGCAAAATAATTTTGGCTTTTCATCGTATAATGGTTATTTACAACATTAGTTAGTAACAGGTGGATTAGTCCAGATAAGAATATTAGAATTTCGAAATTTCAATCAATTTCAATTGCCAAACTTGCATGATATATATTCCTTAGACCTTAGACAAAAATGTAGAGCGTACTATTGATAGCTTACAGCCATGAAAATTGCGTTCTTATTTCTCACGGTAATAATTGCAGTTGGAAGTGGCAATGGTGAGTAACATTTAGTTAACGCCCAAACAACGCCCAAAATTATTCTGATAAACTTATAAATGAAAAATGTTGTTATTGGATCAACATGTAATTTACGCAGTTCTGCGTGTTATAGATAAAGATAGAAATTACTTCAAAAGTTAAAACGTGTAGTAAAGTTATGTAAAGTAAAGCGCCAGTTCAGAGTTTTGTATGAATAACGCGTCGTCCATATAAAACGTGGGTAAAACGTGCGTGTTAACAAGAGGCCTAACGCTCTATCTCCATTCATTTCAGCCAAATCGGTTCAGTAATTGCGGCGTTAAAGAGTAACAAACACACACACGCACGCACGCACGAACGCACGGACGCACGCACGCACGCACACACACACATACACACACACGCAGTGCGTTACTTAAACCACGGGCAAATATTAAATAATTAATTATTATATCTGTAAAAAGTATGTTAGTTAAGCACAAATTAGACGGTGCCCCGTTCATCGTTAATTTTTGCGATGAACGATGCACGATACGATATTTGCTATAGCACAGTGCCTGTGAACGATGAATGGTTGGTGTTTAGACGGTTCATTTTCGATGACTCGTCGATGAAGCCTCGAAAATGAAAGCAAAAATCCAGAGAAAATAGGAACCGTCTAATTTGGACTTTAGGTATACCTACTTACTACTTCGACTTGTATCAATGACGTTATGTGTGTTATGTTTAGATGTTGGACAATTTAACAGCAGTGCAATAATACGACAACTGTTTGAAATGCTCCAATATTTCATTAAATGTGGTTCCCCTGAAAAAGAGGTGCCAGTTTTGGACCCGACTTATTTCGAATACGCGGACGTAGAATTTTCTTCGCCTTCAAATATACTGAGGTAAGAAGCTATTCACAGAATATCAAATTGACTACAAACTGTTCTCATTAACAGCTAAAGGCTTGGACACATACACCCGCGACGCAAACGTGTCCAACGCGGTTATTACAATTTAGTATTTACAAATCATACACACATACGCGCGCGATCTATGAGACGTCCAATCGTGTAGTTTTAGTTAGATGTGTGTCCAAGCCTTATTTGTGCGGGTAGCTATAGATTCATTTTTATTAATTTCAGATTACATGCTGGTTTTTCTAACGGAGTTTTCAGTGGGTTTGGTGATTACGAACTCAATAAAACAGAGTTTATTAGAGATGAAATTGCCATTGATTTATGTTTAAATTTTCCAGCCATCATATTTAAATCAGGTACGTACCTAACAATAATAATATACCTAAACAACAAATAAGTATAAAACTAAGTTGCCATCCTAACTTCTCAACAAATTTTTTTCAATAAATACGTTTTCATTTTTCCACAGCACATTATGAAATGGAGGGCTATATCTATGACTCTATACCTTTATCAGGGACAGGAAGATTTGAGTAAGAATTTTATTAATACTCACCATATTCCAATGATAAAACGCGGGGTACCTACCCAAGTTACATAATAATATTACTAGGTATACTTATTTGTATTCCTTTTTATACTTACAGATTCGACATACACAATTTTACATTTTGTGGTAAAACTTTCTTGAAGCAGTCAGACGATGGAAAGTCTATACTAATAAAAAGCATCACCAATCCTAGTTTCAGCATAGACCAAATTGAAGTAAGTATTACCATAAACGTATTAACCATATTAAGGCCTCTTGTTAACACGCCGTGAAAACGCACGTTTTATATGGATAAAGCCGTGTCCGGCGTTATCCATACAAAACGTGAGTTTTCACGGCGTGTTAACAAGAGGCCTAAGGGTACCACGTAGTATGCAGATAACTAGGTATAGGTAAAATTTCAGCCAAATCAGTTCAGTAGTTGCGGCGTTAAAGAGTAACAAACATAGCACGCACGCACGCACGCACGGTCTTCTATCGCTTGTATCCAGCGGAGAGCCGCTTTTAAAATAGTAGTTTATGAAACGGTTGCATAATAGAGGTTATTAAAACACGAGTGTTAGTTTAAAAAACGAGCCGCAGGCGAGTTTTTTAATAGTATTACACGAGTGTTTTAATAACTAATTATGTAGAGTTTCATACACTACTTTATCTAAGCTCATCAATAGGTATCTTACGTATAAAAGAAAAGACTAAGAAATTAACAAAATTATTTATTATAATAAGTGTTCATGTTTTGGATATTGCAATTTATAAATGTACTCAATTCTTCAGGGGAGAACGTTTTTGCATTTTTTCCCTTAAAGCCCTGCGATTTTCTTTTTAAAACAGCAATCAGTCTTGTGTATTTAATAATATCGATTTGGTTGTAGATACTCAATATACTTTTGAGCATTGAGTATTTAACCCATAAGGACAAAGACTTAAATTTATTAAATAATTCTTGGAAATATGCTAGCATTACATTTTCTGAAAATGAAGTGGTTTTTTTCAAAATTTTCCAACTCATAAAATCTTGGTAACATTTATCGTAAATTTTCTTTGATTTTGCTGGCAAAAGATTATTTGTCATTCCCGATGCTATTTCCAGAATGTCTGGTGGAGTTAAATTCTCTTCAGTATCACTGCTAGACATTTTTCCGCGCAACAAAAATCACTTGCAAAATTTTGAGTTACAAAAACTGAATAGTAAATAAATAATAAATTAAAAATTTAAATAATAGGCGCCAAAATTCAATTGTCAATTTCGAATGTGCGGTGCGTGCAGTGCGTCTATGGTCAATTATGGTAGCACTACACTCTGTCCTCTGGCCGCATCTTGCTACCGCCACACTTTCGCAGTAGTAGTAATAGGGTAACTTTGATAGCGGGATAATCATTGTAAGTAACAAAATTAAACTAACTAACTATTGTAAACTAACTATTGTACCTATTTCTTTTAAAATGTTTCTTTTGTTTAATTTATGTTTTTTTGGTGTACAATAAAGTATTAAATAATAATAATAATAATAAACACCCGGCATGGCTCAAAAATACCAGAACCCAGTGCCTGTACTATAATGTAGAAAAAATTATTTTTTAACATTGTTTTGCAATAATTTCCTAACAAAGTAGTGTTATAATGAACTTTTTTAATTTTTTTTTAAATATTATAGATGTATGTGAATAAAGTAGTCCAATATATGACACATTTTGATTTCATATTCGGAATTTTATGATATGAGAGTAGATAAAAGAGTTTTATGTTATCGGTTCACCTAGTGTGGGGTCTGCCAACCCTGCGTTTTCCGATGCGAGGTCGCCACTCCAGCTATTTGGGACCCCATCGTCTATCGATTCTCGGAACTTTGTGCCCGCCCATTGCCACTTCAGTTTTGCAACCCGCTGAGCTATGTCGGTGACTCTGTTTCTTTATGATTTGATCGCGTAGAGAAACTCCGAGCATATGCTCTCTCCATCGCTCTCTGAGGGACTCTGAGCTTTCTTATGAGGCCCATAGTTAGCGACCATGTCTCGGATCCGTATGTCCGATATTACGAGCATAGATTTTATTGAGGTGCATTGTTCACGCTCTATCTGCTACATTTTATTAGCCGCAACATATCTCCGCACATGGGCCTGTCCGATCTCGCCTAATTTATTGTCTTATTGTATTTACTTGTTCGTCTGCTGGGTCATTAAATCTGTAACGACAATTGGGCATTTAACAAGCCGTGACCTACTTATTTTATTCTAAATTCTAGTCTAATAAAGCAGCCCCTTACATGAAAATTACCAGATAGGTATAATAAAAAGTTTTAATTTTAAAAAAGTGAAAGTTATTTAATTAATTGTAATTACTTATTAAGGGTGCAAGCAATAATAAAACTAATATGAATTTACTAAGCACGCAGCAACACATGCAGCGCGATTCAGCGAACTGATATGCACTTTAAGTTAGAACTTGCATAAGGTACTATAGTATAGGTAGGTATCTATTTACTTGTTAGTAATAAGTATACTGATCTGCCATTAAGTTATACCTACTGTAGCCATTGCAGATAATAAACCTACCGACAGTCACTACTCACTGGCTTCAGTTAAAATTGGTATCACATTAAAATAAGTAAATTATGATGACATTGCTTTACGGTACTATACTTACAATCTACATAGTATAGGACAAATAAACGGATAAAAAGTGTCTTGAATTATACCTACTAGGACCTAAACTCACCTGACTCCTGGCCTGAGGTGATGAGGTCATTACATTCCTAGACTACTTTTATGTCATCATCATCATCATCACCCATTACCGGCTCACTACAGAGCACGGGTCTCCTCTCAGAGTGAGAAGGGTTTTGGCCATAGTCTACCACGCTGGCCAAGCGGATTGGCAGACTTCACACACCTTTGAGAACGTTATGGAGATCACTCAGACATGCAGATTGCAGGTTTCCTCACGATGTTTTCCTTCACCGTTAAAGCAAGTGATATTTAAATACTTAAAACGCACATAACTCCGAAAAGTTAGAGGTGCGTGCCCGGGATCGAACCCACGACCTCCGATTAGAAGTCGGTCGTCCTAACCACTAGGCTATCACAGCTTACTTTTATGTATAGGAGAAGAATTGATGCGTTTAGAGAAAGTGAATAAGTAGTTCGCACTTAGTTAGGTACATAGATAAGTACCTACTGTATCATTTTCTAAGTTACTGTATTCTTTTTATTTTTAGTCACGGATTGAGATCGACGGTAACATAGATGACATCGTGAACGCCATCATCCACGACCTGCTAGCGGACTACCTCACGCGATTCAATCGGTTTATTGCTAAACGTTACATTGATCAGCTCATAGTTGTATTGAATCCGCTTTTAAATAAATTTGAATCTTGGCGAATATTAGCAACTCTGTTATGATTGATGCTACGTTTAACGTTAGGTATATTAATATGACTAGATGATGCCCACGGCTTCGCCCGTGTGGATTTAGGTTTTTAAAAATCCCGTGGGAACTTTTGATTTTCCAGAACAAAAAGTAGCCTATCTGTAGTAACCCGTCACCAAAACGGAAAAATTCCGTGGGATCCCCACGATTTCGGAATGCAATTCCTTACAGCATCAGGGTTGAGGAGTTGAATATGTACCTACTCGAGTTCATTCAACGATGAAGTCTTTAATTGGTACCCCCAATATCAATTTAAATAACCGACAGTTCCTAAATCCCATTAGTTTTGGGGATCAATTCCCCTACAGCATCAGGATTGAGGAGTTGGAATCCAAGTTTTTTGTAGGACAGTGTCGCAGTGTTTCTCTATCGATTAAAAAAAAAATTACGCAAATCGGTTTAGAAATCTCGGAGATATCGGTGTACATAGGTAGAAAAACACAACTCCTCCTTTTTTGAAAGTCGGTTAAAAAAGTAGCCTATGTTACTCCCTGGTTAATTCTCTACTTGTATGTGAAAGTCCCGTCAAAATCGGTTCAGCCGTTCCGAAGATTAGCCCGTTCAAACAGACAGACAGACAGACAGACAGACAGACAAAAATTTTAAAAACGTGTGATTCGGTTAAGGTACCGTTCAAATAACCATATGAGCTTAATATGAGGTAGTTATTTCGATATTACAGACAGACACTTCAATTTTATTTATTAGTATAGATGCAATTCCTTACAGCATCAGGGTTGAGGAGTTGAATATGTACCTACTCGAGTTCATTCAACGATGAAGTCTTTAATTGGTACCCCCAATATCAATTTAAATAACCGACAGTTCCTAAATCCCATTAGTTTTGGGGATCAATTCCCCTACAGCATCAGGATTGAGGAGTTGGAATCCAAGTTTTTTGTAGGACAGTGTCGCAGTGTTTCTCTATCGATTAAAAAAAAATTACGCAAATCGGTTTAGAAATCTCGGAGATATCGGTGTACATAGGTAGAAAAACACAACTCCTCCTTTTTTGAAAGTCGGTTAAAAAAGTAGCCTATGTTACTCCCTGGTTAATTCTCTACTTGTATGTGAAAGTCCCGTCAAAATCGGTTCAGCCGTTCCGAAGATTAGCCCGTTCAAACAGACAGACAGACAGACAGACAGACAGACAGACAAAAATTTTAAAAACGTGTGATTCGGTTAAGGTACCGTTCAAATAACCATATGAGCTTAATATGAGGTAGTTATTTCGATATTACAGACAGACACTTCAATTTTATTTATTAGTATAGATGTATGGGCACTTTTTGTGTACACAAAAAATAAAATGTCTTTTTGGAAACAGTGTATTTTGTGTTCTGATTTCTTTTTAACCCCCGACGCAAAAACGACGGGGTGTTATAAGTTTGACGTTTCTGTGTGTGTGTGTGTCTGTTCCCCTGTAGCGCTCAAACGGGTGGACCGATTTGAATGCGGTTTTTTTGTTTGAAGGTGAATTAGTCGAGAGTGTTGTTAGCTATGTTTGATGAAAATCGATCCAAGATGGCCGCCGCTACAAGATGTACTTAATATGGGTATTCTTATTATTGACTTCTTTTATTAACTCTTTTATTTCTTTTACAAGAGGAAACCCGCGACTTCGTTCGCGTGGATATTGGTTTTTAAACATCCCGTGGGAATCATTTTGTCTTTCCTAAGCTCCTTTGAACTTGCTAAAAACTGTTAAAAATTCACTGACGGATGTTTAGGTAGATCAAAATGTAAATATCCGCCAGTGAAAGTCCCATCAAAATCGATCCAGCCTTTTGAAAGATTAGCCAGTAATCTTTAAAGTATTTCCTTTCTAACAAAAAAAGAATGAATGAAATCGAACCACGCGTTAATGAATTACAGCTAAGTACACATTTTGACTTTCATCCCCTAGCTTCCACGGGAACCGTGTTGAATTTCGGGATAAAAAGTATCCTATATGTTACTCCGTAGTATGAACTTAAATCATGCCAAGTTACATTTCACTCCATTCAGTAGTTTTTGCGTGATGCGCGCACAAACATACAGACAAACAGACAAACAGATAAACAGACAAACAGATAAACAGACAAAAATTTCAAAAATAGCTTTTTTACGATCTATTACTTATCCCTAACATCCCTCAATTATTATTTTGCAAAAATCTTCAATGTACAGATACGGCAATTCTACGATTTTGTTATATGTATAGATTAACTCCCTTAATATGGGTATCAAATGAAAGGGCTTGACTAGTAGAATAGCAAATATTGCAAATCCAAGATGGCCGCCGCCAAAAAATAGGAAATGTCGGGGGGTTTTTAAATTTTTAATTTACATTTGTTTACTTAGCATATTTTATATGTTACGTCTCTTATCAGAGTGAGAGGGGTTTAGGCCATCGTCCAACATGCTGGCCAAGTGCGTATTGGTAGATAGACAGAGACACCCAACAGAATTAATGGTCTAGGTAATTTGAAAACAATTACTTAGTAACTACGTAGACAAGTATAAATTAAAAATTTAAAAAACCCCCGACATTCGCCATTTTGTGGTGGCGGCCATCTTGGATTTGCATAGTGCTATTCTACTAGTCAAGTCCTTTCATTTGATACCCATATTAAGGGAGTTGTGAAAAAATATGTAATCCGCCATTTTGTAGCGGCGGCCATCTTGGACCGATTTTCTTCAAACATAGCTAACAACACTCTCGACTAATTCACCTTTGAAACAAAAAAACCGCATTCAAATCGGTCCACCCGTTTGAGCACCACAGGGGAACAGACAGACACACACACACACACAGACACGTCAAACTTATAACACCCCGTCGTTTTTGTGTCGGGGGTTAAAAAGAAGATGCGTGTCGGGAATCGGACTCGATCCCCCGATAGGGAGGACTGAACCACAAGGTCTTAACCCCTAGGTTATCACAGCTACAATTAATTATCACATTGATCTAATCCACGATATACTAAATCAGCAATATCTCAAGTTTAATATAATTAAAAGATAAATGAATCGCTTTTGTTATTTGAGTCTTAATTATTGGCTGAAACATACTTACGCATAAGCACATAAAAACATTGATTGATTTTGAGTGATTTTTAAAAATCTAGGTAAGTATAATTTTCTTTTACGAACTAGAATGATCGACGTTGTATATTTTTAACCGACTTTCAAAAACAAGCTTTAGTTTAAAAATTAAAAAAACCCGACTGCCATGCTAAAAAATGAACTAAAAAATTAATAAACTACCACCGTAACACTTAGTGTAGTTGTTAATTATTTTGTTTTTCATGATTTGTCACTCCAAATTGATTTAAAACATATAGATTGTATACATTTTCGTACTCGCCTTTTAAAGCCCTTTATTTTGATACCCCACTCGAGGGTCTTGAAGAAAAAATGTTTTTTCAGCCCGCACATTAAAGTGCATAACATTCGCCATTTTGATTTTTTATGAATTTTATGTACCCAGTAACATTTGCGCCGTCAAGACAAATCTAATTACGTATCATTTATCAAAATAGGTTGAGCCGTTAAGTAGTTACGAACTGACATAGGAAACGGTCATTTTCTACGATTTATCACTCCAAATTGTTTCCAAATTTATAAATTTATACATTTTCGTATTCGCCTTTTGAATCCCTTTATTTTGATACCCCACTCGAGGGTCTTGAAGAAAAAATTTTTTTTCAGCTCGCACATTAAAGCGCATAAAGTCCGCCATTTTGTTTTTTTTTTAAATTTAGGTACCCTATAACACTCGCGTCATTGAGACAAATCTAATGACGTATCATTTATCAAAATCCGTTGAGCCGTTGATTAGTTACAAGCGGACATAGGAATGGACATACATACACACAGGTGAAACACATATACCCAGTCGGGTAAATAAAAAATAAAAAAAAAACCGGTCAAGTGCGTGGCGGGCCACGCGCAGTGTAGGGTTCCGTAGTCACAATCCTCGAAAAACAGATATAACTCCTTAACCTGTGAACCCTACTTAGCCGTGATAGTTTTCCTTTAAAATTGATTATATACCCTACTGCTGTGAATTTTTTCAAGTTCCTATATACTGCCATTTGGCTGATAGAGGGGGGGGACACTTGACTCTAATAAAAATTTGCACTTTAAAACATCATATTTTACAAACGGATCTAGAAATCGAAAAATGATGTTCCCACACCCACAGTATTTTTAAAAGACCTATTCAACGATACCCCACACTATGGGGTAGACGAGAAAAAAAATATTCATCCCCACTTTACATGTAGGGGAGCTACCCTAAAAAAAAATATTTATCAAAATTTTATTTCACCACTTTGTCGGCGTGATTAATATTTATACTCATGCCAAATTACGGATTTCTAGCACTAATAGTCTCTGAGATTAACCGAGGACGGACGGACAGACGGACAGACGGACAGACGGACAGACGGACAGACGGACAGACGGACGGACATGGCGAAACTATAAGGGTTCCTTGTTTACTACGGAACCCTAAAAAAAGAGGACGTACTGAATTCGGCGCGTAGCATGTAGGGGAGACCAGGGATGAACGTAACCATTTTTAGTTTTCTCGTAATATCTCACAGTTTTTTGAATATTAATGTTTTTATCAGTACATATTATAATAGATTGGTCTTTCAACTATCTCATAACATCAACATAAATGCAACTGATATTATAGATTTTAAGAAAAACGACCAAATAAAAAAAGTGGAATTTGTTACAACCATCCTTACCCCTAGGGATGGTTGTAACAGTGTAAGGGGGTGGTTGTAATATTAGAAATCAAAAAGAAGTTACTTTCATATCAATTAAATTAGTGCAGTCTACTGTCTACATAAACACATAAATCATTTCGTTATTAATGCAGATTGCACGAGTCTATAACTGACACTTTAAGTTACACCCTAGGCATCGCACCCACTTTTCATTTGACCTGCAGTTTGAAAAGAAATTGTTGAATACAAATATAACAGAAACTATCGTCATAAACTGAATTAAGTATAACTATATATAGTTATTTTAGCATCTTTTTTTCTTCTTTTATGCTTTTTATTCTATAGTTTTTTTTATTTTTTTTTTCATCTAGACTAAAGCCCTAGATTTTTAGCGTTTCATACCCAAAGGGTAAAAACGGAGCCCTATTAATGTCACTCTGCCGTCTGTCTATCTGTCTGTCTGTTTGTCTGTCTGTCCGCTGGTCACAGTTCTCTCGCTCACAAACAAAATGAGTTACAAACTTGAAATTTTGGTATTTGGTGTAAAACATTGACCCGAAAACAAATATTGAAGTAGAAATTGAATTAAATTATTTTTCATTTAATTGAATTAAATTATTTTTTAAATTATTTTTCATTATTTTACATGAAAAAGGAGACGGAAAAAAATTTTTTCTTACCCTAGCTTGTGGGGTATCATTGTTTAGAGCTCATTGAGTAGAGTACGAATATATATATTTTTTATTAATTTTTTGATAGGGGCGTAACTTCATAGGGAACAAACGATGTCGTGACTTCCTGAAGAGGTAGATGGGACGTGTAAATTATCAAACGATGTCGATGGAATAGCCACATCTACTGCTGAAATTGTTGTTGATGGCAAGGCCATTGGTGTTAAAGTTAATTTAGGAGGGGTTCTTGGCAGTAATGATAAAGCTACCAATGATGGTGTTACTAATGGTATTGGTGAATGTAACTTACTTTGTGGGGGCAGCAACTCAATAGTCAAAATTACAAGTACAAGAGATGATGACGACGATAAACCTCTACTGGTCTTTAGTTTTTTATGTGTATTCTGGAATAAGAAAATAAGTACTTATATATTACTTTAAAATATAAAAAGCTCAGTAAAACATGCTTTGAGATGTCATGATCTTAATCGGGATAAAAGTAACAACATGTTACTTTCATCCCTACCTAAGAACATTCCCGAATATGGCAAACATATGTAATTTTAAAATCCGTCAGAAAAATACCGAATATCGAATGACACTATAGAAAGATGAATACTTATGCTATTTTACTGGCACTTGACACGCAACCTTTAACATACCATAAAAAAACAAACAGTTGAAAAAAATGGTCAAAACTTACTTTGGGGGTATTTTTGCGGGACCGACTCATTACGTTATCAACCGTCGCACCGTGATCGTGACTTTAGTTAGGAGAGTGGTTCAAAATGGCACATTTTGGTGGAAGATCCATCAGTGTAGCCTACATAGCTGGTTCAAAAACTCATTTGTTACGATCATCCCATGTTACTTTTATACTTGGTTTCCCCTATTTAAGTATGCTTTTTTTTCTGTGTTTACAACGATTTCTTCAAGATTTCTGAACCGATTTGCGTGATTTTTTATTAATCAACAGAGGAAAAAGAGAGGTCCCATAAAAATTTGTTGCTTCAACACCTCCAGCATCATGTTTGAACTGATGCTGGAGGGATACTGCACACTTGAAACTGTGGGGATTTAGAAACAGTCAATTAAGTATGATATTCACTGTAGATACCCAGCATTGGATGCCGAGTCCCAGCTCCCCAGGGAGGGAGTTTTTTCTATGCCGAAGAAAACAGAGGATAGATACCTACTACGATATTAGGATCAAAAATGTATATTATGACTAAGTGCCTAGGTACTTTTATTATGGCGGCTCAACAAGATGGCATCAGTCTGCGCCTTCGGTTAGAGAACTAATAGCTCTACTTGTGTATTTAACAGCTCACTGAATTGTAACATCAGGTGAAAAATGTAAACCTAGACGATAAATATAAGTCTACTACGGCCAGGACTATTTCCGAATACTGACTGAACTATTTTCGATGCAAGTTTACTATCGAGTTACCTACCTATATATTTGTTAGTTTCTTCTTGATACCTACTTGGTAGATTCTTCTTTTTGAACCGATGATAAAAAAGCTTATAAAATAGGCATAATATGCATATATTGGTCACGCGCTATGTGTTTCAGGCTATTACTATGTTATTTGAAGATACGGATCGCATCACATTTCATTTTCAGAATGAGATTGTTACTGGTGCTTGTGTTATGTGGAGTAGTAGCGGCCGCGCCGAGTGTCGAAAAACATGATCTAATTGTTGGTGAGCATGTTTTTTATCTGTTAGTAATAAATAGCATTAGGAGTTAAATAGATATTTTAAGATAATCAATTAATTACTAACAAAATAGGTACCTATCTACTGTCTACAACACAAAAATACACGAGAAATGGAAATTTTTGTTATAATCCTGAAGTTAGAGAAGTAACGTGCACTTCTCAAATTCTTTACTTACTTCATAAAGGGAGAAAAGCAATGCTTATACTTAATGAAATATGAATATTTATTTTCAGAATCCCCACAGGACTTTCCCGCGCAAAGCCGGAACCTTCTCGTCGACATTTTGATACGCCAGTTTTTCAATTTCCTCCGCAACGTTATCAACAACGGATTCGAAATTCTCGGGATCCCGCCGCTGGATCCGCTGACGTTGGATCGCCTCCACCTGGTGGTGCCGGCTGGAATTATTAAGTTAGTGTCCAGACAGATTGACTACGAAATAGCAGTTTGGATTCAGTTCTATTGCAGTTACATAACTGGCATCGCAAGTGCCGATCAATTGAACAGAGACCTTATGCCGACTTTGTACATAGTGGCAACGATGATCGAAATTCGAGTGTCGACACACAATGACTTCAGAGCAAAATGAACCCAAGCAAAGCCTTATTTTAAAGTCGTAATTCAATAGTAACTAATTTAATTTTACATTCAATTTTACATTTCTGCTTAGGGTGCTGGCTTTTTTTCGAATGCTGAATGTAAGTATTGGCGAACTCAAACTTTAATATAAGCCATTTCAGGTCCATTTTACTCTGAATTCATTGTGATTCAATCAATCAGTAGTATTTAGTAAATTTTTCCAGCTTTGCAAAGTGAGACTAAACATACAGTCGATTGTAGGCATTGGCGTAGCGTTGGTAGCGCCGTGGCCATGGCCCCGGGCGGCAAGTTTTAGGGGGCATATATTGGAAAACCAACTTATTTTTTTTTTCATTCATTTACAAGTTAGCCCTGCGATCTTACCTGTTGCTGATGATGCATTCTAAGATGCAAGCGAGCTAATTTAGGTATGATAGTTTCTATTAAACCCCTGATCAGTTTCTAAGTATAAGTGGCATCGCAACAGAACGTTTAATATCGTCGACCTATGATATTTTACCAGAGACCAGAGTAATTGCCACCATACAGCTCCATTCACAAATTTAGGTACTTAGAGCATATTTAAGTTAAAATATTTTGATCGTTTTGTAATAATAAACCTACCTACTTATTTTAATAGCATTTTGATGATACAAATGCAATTATATTTGTATCGGCACATAAGTAGGTAGGTATATCCATACTCACTAGTACATACTTATTATTATTGCAAAAGTAAGTAAAAGATAAAATCACTAGAAAAATTGGCCCTGTAGGTACTTTTTTTACCTCCCATAGTACCTATCTATGAATTGTCAAAATATATCCAGTTTTTATCTCACCTTAGATGTAGACATTTTAGAACCTAAAAAATGTGTTTGCTTATATGCATGCAGCCTCGATTTGGAATTAAAGGACGCCTTGGTGGCAGGTATTGGTGGATTTGTCGTACACAAAAGTGATTTGGAACTGTCGGACTTATCATTTGATATCGACATCTCCGTGCCTCAGCTGGACATTAGTGCTGGTAGGTGATATTTTAATGCCCTTTGGCCCATTGCGTTCAGCGAATGTATACAGGGTCGCTTGGCGTGCGCACACTAAAGACAAGACTTCGGTGGATGAAGAAGACGGCGGTTGATACGACAAACCTGCGCAATCGAAGCGCCACGCTGCGGCTGTCGGACAGTAAAAAGTACTATGAAAATGTGTTCAGTGTTCACAGGCTGGCCGGTGGATACCTACTCACCGAACGCGTTGGGCCAACGTGAAATGAAGGCTTACACTGGCTTGACCAGCCAGGCTGATTCTTTGTGTTTCATTAATTATCACTCTTTACAGATCTCTATGATCTCACGGGCGATATTATGACTGCTATACCTATTTATGGAAATGGCAAAGCAGAGTAAGTAAGAAATGCTACTTAACTGTAATATTTTTTAGGTACGTAAGCCTCGAGGCATATTGACGCGGAGAAAAAGCGCACGCGTCTTTTCTTCAAGAAAACGAGAAGATTCAAACGAGTTTTTAAATTTCGGTTGAAATTATTTTCGTGATGCTTTCACAGGGAGGTAGAACCTGTAGAGGATTATACAAGAAGTTTTTATTTTTATTCCGGAAATGTCTAGGGTTCTTACTGCTTAAAATAAAAACTTTCGATATTTAAACTCTATTAATATTACCTAGAGGAGACCAGGGATGAACGTAAAATTTTTTAATTTTCTCGTAATCTCACAATTTTTTTTGAATATTAAAATTATTTTCAGTACATATAATAGCTGTTGGTCTTTCAACTATCTTTTAATGTCAGCATAAATACAACTGATGTTATATATTATGAGAAAAGCAAACAAATAAAAAAGTGGAATTTGTTACAACCGTCCCTACCCCTAGGGATGGTTGTAACAAATTCCAAATTTAGCAGTAATGGTGAAGCTACCAATTATGTTGTTACTAATGATGTTGGTTGCTGTAACTCATTCTGTGGGGGTAGCAACTCAACAGTTGAAATTGCTTGTACCTATAAGGGATGATATGGGTGTTACGATCTTAATCGGGATGAAAGTAACAACTTGTTACTTTCATCCCTACCTACAAAACTTTCCGAATATGGCAAACACATGTCTATAACTTTAAAATTCGTTAGAAAAATACCGTTTCGAATGCCACAATAGAAAGACGAATACTTATGCTATTTTAGAGTCACTTGAAATGGAAATTTAAACCTACCATATCAAAAATAAACACAGTTGAAAAAAAAGCACCAACTCGTTAAGTACGTCATCAACCGTCAACACAGCGCCGTGACTGTAGAGCTTCCATTACGTAATTACGTAATTACACAATTACGTAATTACGGACCAAATTTAGGATTTTCACAATTCCGTAACTGAAGGTTAAAATTCCGTAATTACGTAACTATATAATATTAACTAGCGGTCCGCCCCAGCTTCGCCCGTGGTACATAATATATAGCCTATAGCACTCAGGGATCACGTACATATCCAACGGTGAAAGAATTTTTGAAATCGGTCCAGTAGTTCCTGAGATTAGCGCGTTCAAACAAACAAACTCTTCCGCTTTATTATATTAGTATAGATTTGAAAGACAATCAATGTTATAATTTAAGTTAATTTTTGACTTGACACAGTAGGCCAGTTAAATTTGACTCAAAAAAATCGCTAAAATCGCAATCAGACGGTTAGTTCTGATTTTTTAATATGTTGTTAGGACGACTACCAGTAGTCTAAATCCAATTTTGCTGCTACGAAAGACCTGTGCTAACTTTGCAACACTCGAAAAACCGCGAAATTTGTGCACTCTTTTTAGTTTTTTCAATATAGGTACTAGTTTACTTACAAATCCTAAAAGTTCAAAAATGGGAAAATTGTAGTTTTCGCTTTAGTTTGTTTTGAATGTAGGTAGTTTGAAAGAAAAAACCATGTGCATCCACAAGAAATATATATTAAAACTATTATTAAGTATTTATATTAAGTATTTATAATTATTATTAATATTTATTGATT
Source organism: Melanargia galathea (assembly GCA_920104075.1). NCBI lineage: Eukaryota > Metazoa > Arthropoda > Insecta > Lepidoptera > Nymphalidae > Melanargia > Melanargia galathea. The sequence goes on along the minus strand of OV049863.1, from coordinate 14,701,890 downwards.
TTTATGAAACATATTATTTTTCGACCGCGATCTTGGGGATATTCTTTTTACGGGTAGAATTATAGGCAAAAATGTTATAGCAAATCTAATTACCTATAATTTAAGGATAAATATTTAAGAAATGCGTAGTTTATGACTTATATTGCTCGGCACTCATAATGTCTTTATAATTCAGGTTAATATGTTTCATAAAAACCAATAAATATCAATAATAATATAAATATTTTTTTTCTTAAATAAATAACATCTATACTAATAAATAAAATTGAAGTGTCTGTCTGTAATTTCGAAATAACTACCTCATATTAAGCTCATATGGTTATTTGAACGGTACCATAACCAAATCACACGTTTTTAAAATTTTTGTCTGTCTGTCTGTCTGTCTGTCTGTCTGTCTGTCTGTCTGTCTGTCTGTCTGTCTGTTTGAACGGGCTAATCTTCGGAACGGCTGGACCGATTTTGACGCGACTTTCACATACAAGTAGAGAATTAACCAGGGAGTAACATAGGCTACTTTTTTAACCGACTTTCAAAAAAAGAGGAGTTGTGTTTTTCTACCTATGTACACCGATATCTCCGAGATTTCTGAACCGATTTGCGTAATTTTTTTTTATCGATAGAGCAATATTGCGACACTGTCTTACAAAAAATTTGGATTCCAACTCCTCAATCCTGATGCTGTAGGGGACCTGATCCCCAAAACTAATGGGATTTAGGAACTGTCGGTAATTTAAATTGATATTAGGGTACTAATTAAAGACTATCGTTGAATGAACTCGAGTAGGTATTGTACATATCCAACTCCTCAACCCTGATGCTGTAAGGAATGGCATTCCGAAATCGTAAGGATCCCACGGAATTTTTCCGTTTTGGGGACGGGTTACTACAGATACGCTACTTTTTGTTCTGGTAAATCAAAAGTTCCCACGGGATTTTTATAAACCTAAATCCACACGGGCAAAGTCGTGGGCATCATCTAGTTATAAATACTTAATAATAGTTTTAATATATATTTCTTGTGGATGTACATGGTTTTTACTTTCAAACTAAATTCAAAACAAACTAAAGCGAAAACTGCAATTTTGCCATTTTTTGAACTTTTAGGATTTGTAAGTAAACTATATGGCCTATAGACGTCGTTTAGTGTTTAAATTAAAGCTAATTATATTTACTACAACATCTTTTCAATTAACTTTACCAAATTGTCCTAATCTCAAAATTTCACTTATTTTGAAATAATTGACAATTTTTGGTGAGCTGTATCTCAGTAAATATTGAATTTAAAGAGCTGGTTCTAGGTTCTTAAATTGTAGAAATTTTAGTTTACTTTATAAAAGTATGGAAAATATTTTTTTAGAAATGCACAGTTTAGGACTTATATTGAAAAAAACCAAAAAGAGTGCAAAAATTTCGCGATTTTTCGAGTGCTACAAAGTTAGCACAAATTTTGCGAAGCTGCAAAATTGGATTTAGACTACTGGTAGAGGTCCTAAAAACATATTATAAAATCAAAACTAGCCGTTTGATTGCGATTGTAATCTATATATGTAAAACAAAGTCGTGTTTGTTCGAACACTTATTACTCGAGAACGGCTGGAGCGATTTTCATGGTTTTTGATTTGTTATATTTGGACTATCCCAAATAGCAGAATAATTATTAAAAACATTGAAAAAATTACGAAAAAATAAAATAAAAGAAAAAACTTTTTCCCATACAAAATGCTCATTGATTTGTTGACTGCCAAACATTTAATGTTCATCCCGTCGATACGGTAAACTCACCCGTACCTATATAATTCTTCTGTACGTGTGTTTGTCACCTAACACCTAAACGGCTGGATCAATTTGGATGAAATGTGTGTGTATATTTCAATGGGTTCCTGGATAGTTTGAAAACACAATTACCGGGTACGTACAGATAACCTAATAGGTCTGGGTAGGTGGCGCTGATGTCAGTGTCACCAGGCAGGACGACGCGACGTCTGCCGGGTCCACTAGTGTAAAATAAAATGTGATTGGCCTAATAGTCCTACTTAGGTACTTTGTTAGGTTTATTGTAATGGAAAATTTTAAAAAATGATACGTACGTATTTCACCAATTTTTAATGACTTGACGCACTCTGTGCGTCTCAATTTTTATTGTAAATGTTTCAAAAGTGCTAACATAGTACTTACTATCTCTCTAGTTGTTGTAACCAAAATTCTGGTGACGGTCTGATTGAATGGGATCTAGATTACCGATTTACGTTTCAAACGATTCATTTTATTATTTACCTAGACCCCTTTCAGGACGCATTTAATCCCTAATGGTAGATTTAGATTATTTATAAGCTACTTTGGGAATTTTCATTTCATTTTCATTGTTAAAAAAATATGTAAAATCCAGTTACGTAATTACGTAATTACGTAACTAGAGTATAAAAATGCGTAACCAGTTACGTAATTGGAAAATCCGTAATTTTGGAAGCTCTAGCCGTGAGCGCTATTTTAGTTAGGAGGAGAGTCCAAAATGGCCCAATTCGATTAAACAACCATCAGTGCAGCCAACATAACAGATTTAAAAATTCATTTGTTACGTTCATCCCGTGTTACTTTTATACCTGGTCTCCCCTACTCTTGGGCAAACAGATACTTAGGTAGCTTTCATATTGAATAGTTATAAAAAATTTATCCACGCGGACCAAGTTGCGGGCATCAGCTAGAAAAAAAGGTAAATTCAATTTGATGATTCAAAAGCAAGTACTTGTAAAAGTTTATTTTAATAAAAAACTTTTCTATTCTATTCATAAGTTCTAAACTCACCTTTTTTAGGTTTGTTATCGTAGGATACAGATTTAAAGCAAAACTGTTCTTGAAACAATCGGATAATGAAAAATCAGTGATCATCGATCGGATAGAAGGTGCCAACTTCGATCTCCCTTATGTCAAGGTAAAAACCTTAATTATAGCCTCAAATCTCAATAGCACCACAACGGTCGTATGTGTGTTTGGCGCGGATCGGGAACCGTAGTGTCGACGGTTCAAACCCCAACGACACTTGTCGTACCCACTCCTAGCACAAGTTGTCATTTAATTGGAGGGGAAAGGGGAATATTAGTCATGTTCGTCATGGCTAATCATGATCAACCCTTTACCGGCTCACTGCAGAGCACGGGTCTCCTCTCAGAGTGAGAAGGGTTTTGGCCATAGTCTACCACGCTGGCCAAGCGGATTGGCAGACTTCACACATCTTTGAGAACGTTATGGAGAACTCTCAGGCATGCAGGTTTCCTCACGATGTTTTCCTTCACCGTTAAAGCAAGTGATATTTAAATACTTAAAACGCACATAACTCCGAAAAGTTAGAGGTGCGTGCCCGGGATCGAACCCACGACCTTCAATTAGAAGTCGGTCGTCCTAACCACTAGGCTATCACAGCTTTTTTCATGACTAATATTCTTTCTAAAAAAAAGTAAAAAAAAAGAACCAATACAACGTAGGTACAAATACGTCGTGTTTTGTGAAGGCTTTAGGGGCAGCACTCTCATAAAGGCTATGTAGTATATATTATAGGTCTATGTCTTGCAGAGGCTTCTACGCCACGGTGTACGCCGCCAGCGACACCCTGCGACTCGTTTGATGTGAACCACTAGTGGGATCTCTGCTGACACAGACACTGCGCTTTCCCGTGCGAGGTCACCCCTCCAGCACCTTGGGACCCGAAAGTCTATCAGTTCTAAGAACTATGTGCCTCACCACTATAGTTTCGCAAACCGTTTACCCGGTGACTCGATTCTTCTACGGATCTCCTCATTTACCTACCTAATAGGAGTACATAATAGGTAGGTAGGTAAAGCAGTGATAGCCTAATTGCTTTAACGGTGAACAAAACATCATGAAGAAACCTGCATGCCTGCGAGTTCTCTATAATGTTCTCAAAGGCGTGTGAAGTCTACCAATCCGCAATTACTTAGCCAGCGTGGTGGACTACGGCCGAAACCTTTCTCATTCTGTGACTGAGACCCGTGCCTTGTGGTGGGCCGGTAATGTGTTGATAATGATGATGAAAAAATGATGATGAATAGATACCTAGGTATACTTATTAAATACTAATTTTGCGGTTTCAGTGCAACATTAGTGGAGTCATAGGGGGAGGAGACATCGACGCTATCGCCAACGCCTTCGTGGAGGAAGTGTTGGTAGATTACACGGTTCGATTCCGCGGCGCCATCTCGAAGCTCGCCGCTCACGCGCTCATCACGGTTGGAAACCCTATACTGGAAGAACTTGACACTTGGCGATTCATCGAACCTTTATTGCCTGATCTAAATGAAGGAACCCTTTAACTTTGACATATATATCTATACCTGTAATTACTGGTTAATAAATGTTTGAATTTTTGAGTTCCATTAATTAATAACCTTAGAGAGTACTGAGATGAGTTTGATCAAAATCGGTTTAGTAAAAATAATTAAGAGATAACATGACGTAAGTACGCGAGAAGGCAAGAGTGTAAGTACGCGGCGAGATGCAAAAAGTCCGACCAGCATACAAATAAACTACCTACCTATTTTAGGGACCTTAATATGTAGCGTAATAAATAAAACGAAAAAAATACCTTAAATACCTACATTAAAGTGTATAATTGTCACGATTGCAGCAGGTAATTATAATTTAATCGAATAAAAAGATGCTCAATTACACTTCACCTAATTATACAATAGGTCACGTCTTCACCACATTTCTCGACATAATCCCGATCTGTCCAATTTATAGCCTTCAGCACAACCCTTTTCATTTACTGGAGAATCTTCATACATCAGATCCCTCACTGTGAAGTCGTATTCTTGAACAGAATCCTCCAAATCATTTCGAAATATTATTGATGAAAAAACGTTATTGAACAGCAGCGTAAATAACGTAGTAGCAATCAGTATTTTAGTCCACATTTTGGAGTTATCAATTTGAACAGAGACTGGGTACTGCGATATTTTGCAATCGTCATCGATTTTTTATACTAAGGTCAATCGCATGTTTCCGTTATGTGCCCACGCAGCACATCCGCGAATTTGTTGATAAAAATTGTAGGTATCTATTTATAGAAATAAGACGAATAGGTACTTTGCGAAAATATATTTATTCCTGACTTTGGCAACTGCATTTAGAATGCCCAGTGTAAACCTAAAAATGTATTTTCAATAAAATATACATTTGTTTTGGAAAGCTGATTTAAGTTAATAAATAGAATTTTTCATTACAGTGAGTAAGAATATTCTATCTTCCCAATACATTTACCTACCTTGATACAAAAGTCATTGTTAACATAAAACATACAACTTTATTGCTCGTAAAAAAATGTTCTTAATAAAGATAGGAACTTGAATTTAATTTTTAACAAGAGTAAAAAAATTATCCTAATTTGAAATCTGAATTATTGCATAACTATTTATTTTGGCTTATAAATAAAAGCTTTGTGCCTTCATATTACTATTCTCTTAGGGCGAATCGGCAACTGCGCACATGCACGAACCGTCCACACGAAGTTCAATGAACCGCACCGCTGTGGACGCGTCACTTTCGGTTAACGCACCACGCGAACAGTACCTGCTCTTGTATCATGAAAAGCAATGAGGTTTTAGCGAAGTGATTATATCACTCAAATACTCACGAACATGTGCACGGCGAGGCACGGTACACGCGAATTGCTCGCAAACTGCACGTTACGGTATGTGTGGACAACGGAGTCCATTGTCGTCCGTCCAGAGGCGTCTCTAGCTCATGTAGCGCCCGTGTGCAATCATTAGCTTAGCGCCGAAGTCGGCGCCCCCTAACACAGCTGCGCCCGTGTGCAACGCACACCTTGTATAATATGCGGCACGTAAGTTTAGCGCTGACCTTCCAGTGCGCGCAGCGTCGTACGAGTGAGCGGGACAAAGTACGATTGGAGAGCCAATCAGCGCTTACGAGGGATCCGCGAGAGCTAATCAGTGCTTACGAACGATCCCCACGCCCTCCCCGCGACCCCTCACCTAACCAAGATACCTCACTTTCGACTTCTGCGCATTGAAGGTCAGCGCTAGAGTTATTCGCCGCGACTTGTACCATAGGTAAAGCCGCCTCTGCGTTCGTCAGTACTTGTTCCAAAATATTATTAAAGTATGCGCCTTAACAGAATAGAGTAATGCATTTGGACTAAGTTCTAAACAATGCCATTTCAGACTTGGTTTCCTCTAGGTACACAGAAAATATAACAGTAGATTTATAATATTAATCCAAAGTGCAAATTAGTAGTTTATGAAACGGTTGCATAATAGAGGTTATTAAAACACGAGTGTTAGTTTAAAAAACGAGCCGCAGGCGAGTTTTTTAATAGTATTACACGAGTGTTTTAATAACTAATTATGTAGAGTTTCATACACTACTTTATCTAAGCTCATCAATAGGTATCTGACGTATAAAAGAAAAGACTAAGAAATTAACAAAATTATTTATTATAATAAGTATTCATGTTTTGGATATTGCAATTTATAAATGTACTCAATTCTTCAGGGGAGAACGTTTTTGCATTTTTTCCCTTAAAGCCCTGCGATTTTCTTTTTAAAACAGCAATCAGTCTTGTGTATTTAATAATATCGATTTGGTTGTAGATACTCAATATACTTTTGAGCATTGAGTATTTAGCCCATAAGGACAAAGACTTAAATTTATTTGATAAATAATTCTTGGAAATATGCTAGCATTACATTTTCTGAAAATGAAGTGGTTTTTTTCAAAATTTTCCAACTCATAAAATCTTGGTAACATTTATCGTAAATTTTCTTTGATTTTGCTGGCAAAAGATTATTTGTCATTCCCGATGCTATTTCCAGAATGTCTGGTGGAGTTAAATTCTCTTCAGTATCACTGCTAGACATTTTTCCGCGCAACAAAAATCACTTGCAAAATTTTGAGTTACAAAAACTGAATAGTAAATAAATAATAAATTAAAAATTTAAATAATAGGCGCCAAAATTCAATTGTCAATTTCGAATGTGCGGTGCGTGCAGTGCGTCTATGGTCAATTATGGTAGCACTACACTCTGTCCTCTGGCCGCATCTTGCTACCGCCACACTTTCGCAGTAGTAGTAATAGGGTAACTTTGATAGCGGGATAATCATTGTAAGTAACAAAATTAAACTAACTAACTATTGTAAACTAACTATTGTACCTATTTCTTTTAAAATGTTTCTTTTGTTTAATTTATGTTTTTTTGGTGTACAATAAAGTATTAAATAATAATAATAATAATAAACACCCGGCATGGCTCAAAAATACCAGAACCCAGTGCCTGTACTATAATGTAGAAAAAATTATTTTTTAACATTGTCTATAATATAATAAGACTGTAACAGATCCAATTCTGTACATTGAAGATATTTTGAAAATTTTTGTTGGAGGGCATTCTATAATCGATACTGAAGCCAAAACTGCAATTTGTTTCATTTTTGTCTGTCTGTCTGTCTGTCTGTCTGTCTGTCTGTCTGTCTGTCTGTCTGTCTGTATCTTGGCCGCGCATCACGCCGAAACTACTGAATGGATTCAAATAAAACTTGGTACGATTTGAGTTTATACTCCGAGGTAGGTTATAGGATACTTTTTATCCCGAAATTCAGCACGGTTCCCTAGGGAGAGGGGAAGAAAGTTAAAACATGTATTTAGCTGTAATTCATTAACGCGTAGTTCGATTTAACTCATTCTTTTTTGTTAGAAAGGTAGTACTTTAAGTATTGTCCCGTAAATATTTCAAGGTCATAGCTTTATTAGTTCAGAAATGACAGACATTTATTGGGTTCAAATAACTTGGGACCCGGATCTTTGAACGTACGGCTTAATTTAAACTGGTGTGCGTTTAAATTTATGTTTGTCGATCTGTCTATTTGTTCCAGCTAATTACCGAAACGGCTGGATCAATTTTGATGGAACTTTCAATGGCAGATAGGTGATGTTATAAGGAGTAACTTAGGCTACATTTAGTTTAGGTTCAAAAAAGGATTATGGGATCCAATCCGATCCTATATAAAACCTATATCCAGGCGGACGAAGTCGCGAGGGTCGGCTAGTTTTGCAATAATTTCCTAACAAAGTAGTGTTATAATGAACTTTTTTAATTTTTTTTTAAATATTATAGATGTATGTGAATAAAGTAGTCCAATATATGACACATTTTGATTTCATATTCGGAATTTTATGATATGAGAGTAGATAAACATATTTAATATACAATGAATGTACCTATACTTAATTATTAGTATTTTTTACTTAAAGCTGCTACAGTATAATAATTTAAAAATTTAACAAATAACTAAAAGTCCTAATATAATTTTAGTAAAAAAAATTAACAAAAAACTTAAACCAGTTACATAATCAGTAATCATGCACAAAATTAATGGCAAAAGCCACATTTCTATTGATGATGGCAGCCAGTAAATGAAGATTTTAGTTTCAACTTACTTTCAAACACCAGCTAGCTGTAATAAACTGGAGCTCTTTCATCATTTAAATTTTTTTTTTGATGATATCCAGTTCTTCATCCCATGGAATTTTTTTTTAAATTCTGTTCCACACTGAGACTAAAGATAATTTTGTGGATAAAAGACAATTTTACTTAAAGGTTAGTTAAGGTTATTTAAAAACTCTGATTTTCAGAGATAAAAAATCTATATCCAACTCTAGGATTAGGGCTATCCCTATGCCAAAATTATCATCAAATTTGGTTCAGTAGTTAAAAATGGTAAAGTTAATAAAAGGTGACTAGACTGTCAGATTAGTGTGATTATTAAACACTAATGTGATAGTTGCTTTTCGTATCCGTTTACTTGAGATGCCACTAATTAAGTAAATGTATTTAGCAATTTTACCATCATTGCAGGCACTAACCTATTTTAATTGTAACAAATACATAAAACGGTTTTGATTTTGTAAACAAAAGTTAAATTCTATCAAACATAACATGAATAAATTTTATAAAAAATAGGCCAGTCTACATAATATTATGTAGAGCAGAATAGAGAAGTAGATAAATTGATTTATGGAAGGTCACTAGAAGGTAGATTCACTTTTTTAGGATGCGGTGGTGGCGGTGGTTGCCTTTCCCTTGGTTGTGGAGGGGTTTGCCTCTCGCGTGGTTGCGGCGGGGGATGCGCCGCGGCGCGACGCGGCTCGGGTGGCGGTTGACGAGGCCTGGGCTCCGGAGGTGGATGTCGCTCACGAGGCATTTTCACCGTCTTAGATTCATCGTCCATTGCGCCTTTAAAAAGAATTAAATTACACATTAAGTACAAAACATGATAATTTGGAAGTTGCGCTTCGTAGGTTTTGCGGCTAGGAATGTCGTTAAACTGGGATTTAAGTATTTGTAATTATTTTAAATTGACACGATGTGTTTGGTATCTGATTGTTGTTGAAGTTCAGAAGTTCTGAAGTTCACAAAACAGAAGCATTAAGATTTAAGCATCCAAATACTCACTTTAATAAAAATGTACTGATCAAAGTTTTCCGTCTGAAATCGATATAATTTATGCGTCAAATAATAAATCCTTTTGTCTGAATAATTTTTATTTTTTAGTAACCTTCGTTTTTAGATTTTTCCTTTTGTATAGGTGTGGTATAGGTACAGACTACAGTTTTGTTTACATTTTTTTTACCACAGACTACTACTTTACTACCATTACGGACCACAGATTATATTTAACAGGTTAGTAGCAAAGAGTCTACGCAAAGAGTAGGTAGGTATAGATCGACCAGAATCTCATGAAAAATAGAGAAATGAAATTCCAAGGTTAGCAACACTACGGCTGCCCTAGCGATAAACAAAGTAACTGACGTTTTTTGTGAAATTGACTTTTTGCATTAACAAAAGTTTTATGTCGAGTAGTTTTTTACCACAGTTTAATATTTCAAATAACTTGAACCGTTTACTGAAATTTAAATTGCCCAAACAAAGTAACTGCACTCACTAACCCGGAATATAAATGCAAAAAACAAGTAAACAACAAGCACAACACAAAAACAAAGTAATTGGATGTTGATTACTTTGTTTTTGTATATAAAATGCAGTTGCTTGATTTTTCGTTTTGTGAAACGATCCCAGGTAAGGTGTTCTGAATGTAATTACTTTGTTTATCACTAGGGCAGCCGAGTTAACCTAGTGTTGCTTACTACAAATTTCCCTATTTTTCATGAGATTCTGGTCGATCTATACCTATTGTACCTAATTATCAATTTATCTTTGTTTTTATTCTATATTGAAGGTTAAGGAATGAACCAAAGAGAATATAACCACTACTATAGATGTAAAAATACCGGAATAATACGTATTATTCCAAATTTTGCGGTATTATTCCTCAAATATACCGTATTATGCGGAATAATACTCGCCTACAAAAATGCAAGAAGTGTGTTTTACATATCTTCATTATGGGCAATTTTTGGTCATCTGACGTCATATTTTGTTTTAATTAGGTAGTTTATAGAAAATCAATAAAAAGTACCTACCCACATTACCTACTACACAGAAACTTAAGTATGTAGGTATAACTACCAATACTTATCTATTCTTACTAATAAATAAAATTGAAGTGTCTGTCTGTAATTTCGAAATAACTACCTCATATTAAGCTCATATGGTTATTTGAACTGTACCTTAACTTAAGCACACGGTTTTTAAATTTTGCCGGGGGACAAGGGTGGCGACACCACAAACTTGAGGTTAAGCTACTATTGACTCCCCACAAATGTCCCAAAAATAAAATTGCGTCCTCTAATAAATGCAAAGCTCATACATGTAACATTTCAATGGACTAATATAGGTAGGTATATTGTTTGAAATCAATGAAAAAAATGTTTATTTACATATTAAATTGATCTACTCGCTAAATATATCAATATCAGTATATATCACACATTAAAAAAAACCCTTACATACTTTATCCGGTACTCGGTAAAATCAAGAAAATGAAAAACATAGTCATCAAAACCAACTGTATTATACCGGAATTTTTGGAATTTTACAGAATTATACCGAATTTTTCGTATTATTCCGATTGGTATTATTCGTATTATTCCAGCCTTACATAGATCTATAACCACTACCTACGTGGAATGAACTATTGTAGAGTGATTCGATCAGTGACATAGAGTAGGATGAATAGATAAATGATTTATGGTGAACGAATGAATCTATCAAAGACAAAAGTCACTATCCGTGAAGAAAAAAACTGCAATTGAAAAGTGATTTCGGGGAGAAAAATTGAAGCCTTTTCATGTGATTTTGTGAATTTGTGTTTGTGCAAAATTCATTGTAGACTGTGTTTGTATAGTATTTTTGGAGAAAAGTTCCCAAAAACACGTACCGCTTGGTAGTAATATGAGTAATGTTACCAACCAAAATGGAACAGGTCTAGAGCAGCAGGTCAGTGCCTCATGTACATGTACTTCGTATTGATTTTTGTCTGAATAAATGGATAATGTTTTATTACATGTTTACTTTTCATTCATTTGTAATGTTGAATATTTTTAATTTCCATTATATTACGCATGCAATGCAATATTTGCTGATAAATCTTGCTTTACGTGTCTTGGGTTAACCAACATGGCGACCTGATTCTTCTAAGGTCTGATTGATTTTCTCGGTTCGCCTCAGTAGTAGGGTTAACTTCATGAGCTTCATGAATGATTAGCATTACCAAATGAAAAAAATGAGGTCATTGTCTTTATACATTATACATTGCCCAAAAAGTTTTCGTCACATCTAGGTGAATCATGCTTACTATAACTTTTTACAAGATTAAACAGTTCCGCTCAAATTTAGCACAGAAATTTATCTCTCATTCTATACCTATTAGATTTTATCTTGCTAGGTTATAAAATAATGTCTTTTTTTGTAATATAAAAGTCACCAAGATCCACAAGACGTGTTGTTTTGATTTGGATTCTGTTTTCACAAGGAAATAAAATTTAAATGAATACTGAAATAGTTTTTGAAATTGTTACATATTTAACAAACAAAAAGTTATAATTTATCATATGTAGACAAAGTAAGTAACACTAAGGTAATAAGGTTTAACCTACAAAACTAAACTGGCCTTGAACGTCAGCTGAGCCTGTGATAGTACTGTGCAATGTTATTTTTATTCACAGAAATACAGTTGGACTATATATTTATAATAATATAGAACAAAATTGATGTGATTTTTGTTAAGTGTGATAGAAAAATTTACCTTGCAAACCCTTAAGCCCACGTTCATTTTTGAAATTTTTGCTTTCATTTTCAAGGCTTCATCGATGAGTCGTTGAAAATGAACCATCTAAACATGGACCGTTCATCATTCACAGGCACTGTGCAAACATCGTATTGTGCATTGTTCATCGCAAAAATGAACGATGTATGAGGCACTGTCTAATTTGGGCTTTATGCATTTGCACATTCTGTTAAATCCTAATGAACAAAGAAATGTAAAATATATATCTTGCACAAATCTTTGAGGAGCAAATCTTCCATTGCACAAAGAGAAATTTCCTCAGGCTATTAGGAAAGTCAAAAATTTTGAATGGAATTCTAAATCTAAAAACCTAAATCTACCTAGATAAAGTTGTGGGCATCAGTGTATTCACAATATAAGCATGGAAGAATTTTATTTATAAAAAGGAATCTGAAAACAAAAAATATGTTGATATCCTTATAATTTAGACATATTTCTTTTTTTTTTTATATATATATTAATTAATTTATTTATATATTTATATGACATATTTCTTTATTTTTTAAGGTGGCACATTATTATGTTCCCAACTAACCATTTTGTTACAGCTTGCTGGTCTGGACTTGCAGCCTCAGGCTCCTAAGAGTACTGGCCGCTACATCCCTCCACATCAACGTAGGCAGTTGGAGGCCAAAGGTAAATTCATCATTCAGTTTAGAAAATATGTAGTAGTTTAAGCTAGTAAAAAAATTATAAAGTTAAAAAAAGAAAGAAAAAGAAAAAAAAAATTACGAAAAAAAAACAAGGATGTAAGCAGAAAAAAATCACATTTACAAAATATTAAAATTGTATAAAATCAAATGTGAAACTCTGAATATTATGTAGGAGTCAAATAAAATAAAGACAGGACAGAACTTAGGACAGACTTCAACCTCCATGTCAAAGGAAAAAAGGGAGGAACAAAAAATTCAAATAACAAGCCCTTAGGTCAAGAGAAATGCTAGGTGAATAGATAAACATGTAAACTTAGAATTACCCAAAATAAATTTTAATTTAGGTTTAACCTAATTACACTTTAGATACCTAGAGCTTGTAGTGTAAGTGAAATAGATTCTTGACTGGTATAAATCTTCATTAGAGTTCATAAATTATGCATTTGATTTGATTGAATGTAGCTTAGAATGGAATCTGATCACCCTGACCCCTCACAGTCTTGTCTATCCTGTCCCTAGATTGTAAGTGTTTGTGCATAGCCAGTAGTTCGTGAAGGAGATCCTGAATGAAGGGGGTCTACAATGCTGAGTATAGCAAAGGGGAAGGTGGTGCCAACATCTAGAGCATAACAAAAATTTATTAGAACTAAGACCTTAGTTTGTTGAAGGTCGAACTCTGAAGTGAGTCTTTCTTTATAGCGCATTTGGAGATTACCCAGCCATGATTCTGGTCAAGGTGTGAATAATTTGTGAATTTTGGATAATCCTTAATTTATCTGTGTAAACCTTGATTTACCGGTTCTCTAAAATTACCTGTAATATTTATATATATAAGTGTATATTTCCAGTAATATTTCCACTGTTTCCTGTTGGTCTGATCTCATAATTTTTATACAGTAATTAATTTTGAAAATCACATTTTTTTCCATTTTAACAACTGATTTTTTTCACATACATACCTACTTTGACCTTAATAATTAGATGAAATGTAAAGCAAACACTTTTCTGTTACCAAATAATATTTAAATGTTTATTATAGGTTAGTTGTTTGAAGTGTGTTACATGCAGTTTGATAGTGTAAAAGTTGACAAAAATTCTATAAATAATAATTTTTGTTGGGCAGAGTCCAATAACTACTTTTGGTGTATGAGTTATCTTTATAATTATCATTGTAAAACTTTGTAAAAGTAGGTTATTGATATAATCACACTTTTTTGCATTTGAATTGAACATTGTATTTCATAAAATGCCTAAAATAAATTCTAATTTTGTACTTGGTCTAGGTATTATAATAAACATATTATTACATAATGGGCAATGCATAGATGCATATTGCAAACAAAAAATTTTGAAAAATAGCTCAGATTCAACTGTAATCACTCAGACATGTAGATACATTGAATATAGCCCAGAACAAAATCTAGTCACCCTAATGTATTTATTTATTTATATGTAGGTACTGACTGATATTATTTTGTCTTACATTTCGCACTTATCAGAATCTTAGGTTGCCTGCTTATACCACCATACCTACTATACCTAAGGAATTGAAAAACAAAGTAACTTTATATGTTGTTAAAGGCAATATTGTACAGATGCTCAGGAATTCTATACAAAGCCTGAAATTTATAAATTGTGGTGTAACACCAAACATGTATATGGAAACTAAAAAATGCACTATAATAACAATTTGCGTTTTGTGACACAGGTGAAGAACCTAAGCGTGCAAGCTTAGATTCTCATTCGAGCGACGCACGGGACAACCGTTCATCATTAGGAGGCAACTCTAGAGGCTACGACCGTGGTGGTCGGCGCGACGACCGCGACCGTGACCGCGACCGTGACTACGATCGCGGCTACGACTCGCGATACCCGCGCAGAGACCGCGGTAAGTTTGACCGGACAGATTACAGGTGGCGACAGATCTGCCTAACCGTTCGGAATTTGGAGGTCGTGGGAACTTTTGGTCCCAAAGTTCTTTTTTAAAGTTAAGTCCATATCTAGGAAACTATCAAATCGATTTTGATGAAACTTACACGGTTCCCTAAGTAAGTAATAAATATACATACATACAAACAGACATCAATCTTTGAAATTTTGTATATTTGTTTGGAGTCTTTATGATTATCATAATATATGAAAATGTATTTTGCAGTTCCAATAATATTACATACATATTGTCAAATTGTCTGTCTACTATACTGTCCTTTTTTTGAGTCTGTTAACAATGAGCATCTTCTGTTCGAGTAGGTCGTGACAGCGGATATCAGAATGGCGACTCGGAGCGCTGGCCGGAGCCGGAGCGCTGGAGCGGCGGCGGCGGCGGTGGCAGCGGCGGAGGCGGCGGCGCGTCCGTCGCCAGCGCGGGCGCCGGCACAGGCGGCGGCGGCGGCGGCGGTGGCGGCAGCGGCAGCGGCAGCGGCAGCGGCGGCGGTCGCGGGCCGATGCCCTCACGCGACATCCGACGCGACGAAGATTACGAGCCGCTGGCGCCGCGCAACGACCGCTGGAAGGAGCCGGAGCCGCGCGCCGACGACCGCCCGCAGTCGCGCTGGGCGTCCGACGACGTGCGACGCAACTCGTCTCGCAGGGACGAGGTATGTATATATCCTTATCCTTTATATTTTATGATTGTCCAGTTGTCCATTTATCCAAGTCCCAAGATAGTATAAATTACTACAATTTAAGTTACATAACAAAATTCACTATTTAATCAGTGTCCATTCACAAAGCTCTTCACAATTTACAACAAAACTATCACCTGTCATGTTATATTAACATCTATCTTTTTCTTTAAATTATTTAATAAAGAAGCGCTCAGTGCTTTTGGAGTTGGCCAGCAAAAATATCAATCTATACATTCAATATAGAACTAAATATCTGAACAAGTATAAATTTAAAAAAATTTAAAAAACCCCCGACATTCGGCATTTTGTGGCAGCGGCCACCTTAAATTTACAATAGTGCTATTCTACTAGTCAAGCCCTTTCATTTGATACCCATTACACACTCTCGCACGCACACACTCACGCACGCACTCACGCACACATACACTCACGCACACACACACAATACGCACGCACACACACACACACACACATAGACACGTCAAACTTATAACACCCCGTCGTTTTTGCGTCGGGAGTTAATAGTAGATTGTTACACAAGGGACGTAAGTAAGCTATTACAGAACAAGATCCAATTTGGCGCCAGTGCGAGCGCAGCTCGCATAGGGCGCTAATGGATCGCGTGCACCCGAGATATTTAGTCACACGAGCGAGCGCAGCGAGCGAGGGTGAATATAGTTCGAGGGTGTAATAGCTACTTGCAACCGAGGTAAGCATTCTACTTTATATCATTCTTGCGAGGTAAATAAAACATTGGTAATGCAAAATGAAATTTTAATTAGAATAATTAGCAAATTTAGAGAAAAAAATAGAAATTGCACGCCATTTGTTGAATTCTTCGTAAGTTTTCACGTAGCGCTCTTTGGACTTATCCGGCAAAAGGTTTTGCATCATTTGTTCTGCTTCAAGCAAACAAAAATCAGGCTCTCCTCCTTTTTCATCATCTGATGAAGTGCTTGACATTGTTGTAAATAACTTAAATCCCTTTACGAACAAACTTCACAAACTTTCAGATCAAATGAAATGCCGCCATTTCCATTTTTTTTTCGTAAATAGTTTTTCATTTTTTTTTTACGGCTCTGAGTTCCAAGGAGTTTTGCATAGTTTGAAATGTATGAAAATTAAATGCCGCCATGTTCGGTGTTTTTTTTTTTTCAGTAAAAAGTTTTCTTACCATTTTATAAGAAAATAGATTGTTTACCAAGGAGTTTTGCATAGCTTGAACTGTAATGTGAACATTACAATTCAAGCATAGTGCGACGTAATGTTGCCTTGAATTGCAAACACCAACTTACAAGGAGACTTACCACCATAGTAATCCCTAGTTACTGAGCAAGTATGATATAAAAATTATAACACTAAAATGTGGTGTGTTTGTTGCAGAACGACTGGACAGTCCCGCTACCTCGCGACGAGCGGCAGGAGTTGGAGCTGTTTGGCACCGGCAACACGGGCATCAACTTCTCCAAATACGAGGATATACCGGTTGAGGCCAGCGGCGAGAACGTACCGGACTACATTACTAGCGTGAGTAAATTTCTAAAATTCCTGAAACACGTAATTCTTTATTTTTAACCGACAATACAAATACCGATTTACATTGATATAACTATTAAAAGCTGTGATAGCAGTGGTTAGGACGACCGACTTCTAATCGGAGGTCGTGGGTTCGATCCCGGGCATGCACCTCTAACTTTTCGGAGTTATGTGCTTTTTAAGTATTTAAATATCACTTGCTTTAACGGTGAAGGAAAACATCGTGAGGAAACCTGCATGCCTGAGAGTTCTCCATAACGTTCTCAAAGGTGTGTGAAGTCTGCCAATCCGCTTGGCCAGCGTGGTAGACTATGGCCAAAACCCTTCCCACTCTGAGAGGAGACCCGTGCTCTGTAGTGAGCCGGTAATGGGTTGATCATGATGATTGATATAACTTTAAAAATGACGGACTTTCTCACAAACTTTCAACTCCCATTTAACCCACTTGGGGGTAGGGACTGAAAGCGGTAGAGCATACCGGTACATACCACCGTTATCATACCGGTACAAAATAGGTACCAAAATCTCAACCTTTATAAAAGATACCTTTATTTAACCGCTTTGCGATTTCGGTACCGAAAAAATACGAAAAGGTGCGCGCGCGGGGGTGAAGAATTTGGCCACGTGCCGCGCGCCGCGCGTCCCCCGCTTCCCGTCGGTTCCTGTGTTTGTTAAAACGTAAGGATTTTAAGAAATTCCAAATTCTAAATCTAAAAATAAGAATATTAAAGAATAAAGAATGCCGAAGTGGTGGGATTCATTCAACGGCACATCAAAGTAAAGCCTTATTAGATAAAAATATCGATATAAATAGCGGTACCGAAATAAAAGTACCGTTTTTTATTTCGGTACCGCTAAACTGAAATATAAAGGTACAGAAATAAAGAGGTACCGAAATGAAGCGGTACCGAAATTATAGGTATTTAAACATTTCGCTACTTTTATTAAAAGGGTAGGCCCATTACCGCTAAATAAAACTACCATTAAATTCCGGTTATTCAGTCCCTGCTTGGGGGTAATTTTTCCAAAATTCCTTTAACTCGTAACTCTTTATTTTTAAACGAAAACCTAAGTACCAATTTTCATGAATATAACTTGAAAAATGATGGACTTTCATACAAACTTATATCCCTCATTTAACCCCCTTAGGGATGGAATTCGGAATAATCCTTTCTTAGTGTGCGTCTACGTCATAAAAGGAAGCTACTTTGAAAATTTCAAGTTTCTAGCTTCAGTGGTTTAGGCTGTGCGTTGATGATCAGTCAGGACAAACTACTTTATATTATTATAGATTAGTACAAGATAAAGTTCAAACAGTAAAACCAACTATAATAGCTAACGATTCACGTTCATTATTTCATATCTTATTATCAGCGTTCGATATTTATTATAAATATCGGATATATATCTTGATATATATCCTTCGAACCCTGCTTATTATACTTTCGGAATCTCTGGCTAAGGGCCATTCAATTTGTGTTCCTTTGTTCTGCAGATTTGCTGTACATATTGTCCAATATTGTTTATCTACTCTCATATCATAAAATTCCGAATATGAAATTAAAATGTGTCATATATTGGACTACTTTATTCACATACATCTATAATATTTAAAAAAAAAATTAAAAAAGTTCATTATAACACTACTTTGTTAGGAAATTATTGCAAAACAATGTTAAAAAATAATCTTTTCTACATTATAGTACAGGCACTGGGTTCTGGTATTTTTGAGCCATGCCGGGTGTTTATTATTATTATTATTATTTAATACTTTATTGTACACCAAAAAAACATAAATTAAACAAAAGAAACATTTTAAAAGAAATAGGTACAATAGTTAGTTTACAATAGTTAGTTAGTTTAATTTTGTTACTTACAATGATTATCCCGCTATCAAAGTTACCCTATTACTACTACTGCGAAAGTGTGGCGGTAGCAAGATGCGGCCAGAGGACAGAGTGTAGTGCTACCATAATTGACCATAGACGCACTGCACGCACCGCACATTCGAAATTGACAATTGAATTTTGGCGCCTATTATTTAAATTTTTAATTTATTATTTATTTACTATTCAGTTTTTGTAACTCAAAATTTTGCAAGTGATTTTTGTTGCGCGGAAAAATGTCTAGCAGTGATACTGAAGAGAATTTAACTCCACCAGACATTCTGGAAATAGCATCGGGAATGACAAATAATCTTTTGCCAGCAAAATCAAAGAAAATTTACGATAAATGTTACCAAGATTTTATGAGTTGGAAAATTTTGAAAAAAACCACTTCATTTTCAGAAAATGTAATGCTAGCATATTTCCAAGAATTATCAAATAAATTTAAGTCTTTGTCCTTATGGGCTAAATACTCAATGCTCAAAAGTATATTGAGTATCTACAACCAAATCGATATTATTAAATACACAAGACTGATTGCTGTTTTAAAAAGAAAATCGCAGGGCTTTAAGGGAAAAAATGCAAAAACGTTCTCCCCTGAAGAATTGAGTACATTTATAAATTGCAATATCCAAAACATGAATACTTATTATAATAAATAATTTTGTTAATTTCTTAGTCTTTTCTTTTATACGTAAGATACCTATTGATGAGCTTAGATAAAGTAGTGTATGAAACTCTACATAATTAGTTATTAAAACACTCGTGTAATACTATTAAAAAACTCGCCTGCGGCTCGTTTTTTAAACTAACACTCGTGTTTTAATAACCTCTATTATGCAACCGTTTCATAAACTACTATTTGATAACATCAAAAGCTGATCCTTAAACCCTTTTTATTCTGTGAGGAGACCCGTGCCCTGTTATAGTAGTAGGCTGGTAATGGGTTGATAATGACGATGATGATGATGAACGTGTTGTGTGTTGGCCAACAGTTTGAGGATGTTAACCTGACGGAAATAATGCGCTCGAATATAACGGCCGCGCGCTACGACAAGCCGACGCCGGTGCAGAAGTACGCGATCCCGATAGTGCTGGGTCGGAGGGACGTCATGGCGTGCGCGCAGACCGGCTCGGGCAAGACGGCCGCCTTCCTCGTGCCCATCCTCAACCAGATGTACGAGGCGGGGCCCGTCAAGCAGTGAGTGTATACCCAGTCTCTGCATACACTATGTAAATTGATATCCTTTTTTCAGAGCAAAACTCGCTACAACAAAAAGCATACTTTGAGTGTGCAACAATAACTGTAATGTTCCTGTCGGCTGCATTATAAGAATCTACATATTATATTTATAACGTTGTGTTATACTTACTACACTACAGCCGATTCTTGTCAGAAAAAACCAGTACCTAATAATATTTGGTCCGACTCTAGAATCGAACCCAGGACCTTGTGATCCGTAGTCAACCATTGACAATAACAGTAATACTTATATGATTCTGTCTAGGAATGTCAGAATATGTATGTATTTTGTGATACAATTCGTTATACTTTGTATTTTGTCCGTAGGCCTTTTAACCGACGCAAACAGTATCCCCTCGGGCTGGTGCTGGCGCCGACTCGCGAGCTGGCCACACAGATATTCGACGAGGCCAGGAAGTTCGCCTACCGCTCGCGCGTGCGACCGTGCGTCGTGTAAGTACTTTTTCCCAATTAAAAAAAACATGCTAATGGTAAAATATTACTAATATTCCCCTCCCCAAGGGTGGGGCTTGTGGTAGGACATTTTCTCTATTTATCTACAAGTTAACCCTTGACTGCCTCATGGTAAGTGACGATGGAGTCTAAGATGGAAGCGGGCTAACCTGGAAGAGGTATCGTAGTTTTGCCCGTGCTTGGTGGGGGGCCGTAATAGGTTGTGGATGATGATGATAAATTTCAATATTGGTGATTGTGCACAGATACGGCGGTTCCCCGATCCTGGACCAGTTCCGCGAGCTGGAGCGCGGCTGCCACCTGCTCGTGGCCACGCCCGGCCGGCTCGTGGACATGCTCGCGCGGGGCCGCGTGGCGCTGGACCACTGCCGCCACCTGGTGCTGGACGAGGCCGACAGGATGCTGGACATGGGCTTCGAGCCGCAGATCCGCAAGATCGTCGAGTGCCACACCATGCCCAAGACCGGCGAGCGGCAGACGCTCATGTTCTCGGCGACCTTCCCCAAGCAGATCCAGGTCCTCGCGCAGGACTTTCTCTACAATTACGTTTTCCTCGCCGTTGGACGCGTTGGATCCACCTCCGAAAATATCACACAAAAGGTATGTAATAACAGTTGGCGGAACAAATATTAACACAACACAATATGCGCTTTTATTATTTCCACCACATTAATAAGCGGCGGAGTAATTTTGTTTTGAATTATTTTCTCTATCCTTTTCTTGCAAAACAGATATTTATGTTGAATTTCTATGAAGTTAGCTAGCTTGTGACGTCATAATTTCATAGTGCCGTCCTTGTCTATAATGACTAATGAGCAATCTTAAAACTTCTATAACTTCGTAATTTTTAAAGATATTTGAATTCTGTTTTTATTATATTTTTTCGAGCAGGCTTTGCTTAAAAAAATAGTCAACAAATATTAAGGTTATTTTTATTTTAAGTTTTTTCTTCTATGGTATTTAATTACAGGAAATAGTCAACAAATATTAAGGTTATTTTTATTTTAAGTTTTTTCTTCTATGGTATTTAATTACAGGAAATAGTCAACAAATATTAAGGTTATTTTTATTTTAAGTTTTTTCTTCTATGGTATTTAATTACAGGTGGTATGGGTGGAAGAACAAGACAAACGATCGTTCCTATTGGATTTACTAAACGCGTCGAACCTGCTGCAGCGTACGCGCAGTGCTGAGGAAGACGACCAGCTTACCCTCGTCTTCGTAGAAACTAAGAAAGGCAAGTTTTATCCTTGGTACTTAGATTTGAACTAAAGGTAGCATTCATTTAAGATGGTTCTTAGGTGAGGTGCATAGAACCAGTGTTACGACGGTATTTGGTGGGGGAAGGGCCCGTGTTCCCACCGGGCTAGGCGCGAATGATAGTATCGATATAGTGTTATCAATGTAGTTATTTTTACTAATGAAAAATTCAAAATTACAATATTTTTAACCGACTTCAAAAAAGGAAGTTCTGTATTCGACACGTATGTGTGTGTTAGTATGTATGTATGTATGTTTGCGATGATTTCAAAAACCAATGAACCGATTTTGATGATTTTTACACTATCGTAATCTACATACTTTCAGGAGGGTTTATATAGTATATCTAGTGATCATCAAAATCGTTTCATTGGTTCTTGAAATCATCGCAAACATACATACATACATACTAACACACACATACGTGTCGAATACAGAACTTCCTTTTTTGAAGTCGGTTAAAAATATTGTAATTTTGAATTTTTCATTAGTAAAAATAACTACATTGATAACACTATATCGATACTATCATTCGCGCCTAGCCCGGTGGGACCAAGGGCCCTTCAGTAGTATAGGTAGTATAGCGTTTGACCCACCGGTAGTCAAATCGGTGGGACCACGGGCCCTTCCCCATTTGGTGAACCTGCTACCTGTGTAGATACTTTGTCCTATATTTGCAAGAGTTCTATAATCACAAAATTGGGAACCAAATCATTTAGGTTATTATTATACTTGCATAATCATATGTCTATTTACCATTACTTTATGGCTGTACCCAGCTCGTTATACAAAAGGCATATAGTAAGGCGTCGATTGTTACCACGGGAGTGCTGTGTACCACTTCAAGCTACAGAACGCATGTCGCCGCCTTACTACATACACATACATATTTACGTTCAATGCTGTGCAGACAGAATTAAGCCGTAAGATTAGCGCTTTAAGGTTGCAAATGCGTCACATCGTTCGCTTACCTCACACATCGTTGCATTGGCGACGTCCTCGACCTCACCACGGCGACAAGGTGACGCGTACACCGCGCTTCTATAATATAGGCATTAAATGTTGAATAGAAGCAGGCGTTACTTTGCGGAATTCCATGATATTATACAATGAACACAAAATTACTTTGCTATAATCCGCTAACAGTGACAAATTTGTAGGCACAACACCACACAAATTCACCACAAATTTAACTCGACGATCGTTTCGCTCCGACACCGGAGCATCTTCAGGAGATGTCGACTTCACAACGGCTGATTGCAAAGTTTGCAATTTGCTGACTTTTTTTTTGCTGTGGTGAATTTGTGTGGTGTTGTGCCTACAATTTTGTCACTGTTAGCGGATTACAGCAAAGTAATTTTGTGTTCATTGTATAATATAGGCATTATTCAGATTTGTATGGTTGTAACACAGGTGCGGATCAGCTGGAGGAGTTCCTGGACGCGGACGGGTACCCGGTGACGTCGATCCACGGCGACCGCTCGCAGCGCGAGCGCGAGGAGGCGCTGCGCCGCTTCCGCACCGGGCAGACGCCCATCCTCGTCGCCACCGCCGTCGCCGCTAGAGGTCACTACCCTACATACTTGTGTCATCATCATCATCATCATCATTATCATCAAGCTTGGCGACCTCCCTGGCGCAGTGATGAGCGCTGTGGTCTTATAAGTGGGAGGTTCCGGGTTCGATTCCCGACAGGGGCAATTTGGGATTTTATAATTTCTAAATTGTCTCTGGTCTGGTGGTCATCACACACTACCTACTGGTTTCATCATCATCATCATCATACCATCGGGTCCCCCCGATGGGAGGCCGATGTCTGAACCACTTGACTATCACCACTGCAACACACTACTAGTTTGTTAATTATAAATCTCACTGGTTATTGCATAAGGTTTTTTATGGACTCCTAAGAAATACGAAAAGGATACATAGTAGATTAAGAGCGTTGATGCGTTCTGCGCCATTTTAGCTCATTTTTAAGCTATTTCGACCCTTCATATTTTGTTAATCTATGCATTTACTTAAAAACTTATTTATACTACATTGTAGAAAATTTTGTGTTCTAGGGAATTGTAAGACAACATTTTGCAATTTATTGATAGTTTTTGTCTAATTGCCAAAATACCAAAAGCCTATTTATGAATTTTGGGATTCGTGGAATCTTTGACGTTCACTACGTCAAAAGTTACTTGTTCAATTCACACACAAAGATATATTTATGAAAGGAAATGCCCTGAACTAAAGACGTGGAAGAAAACATTTTTTAATTTGGCGTTTTTTACATCATAAAAATCCAAGCAAAAGAATTTTAATTTCAGTAAATTATAGACATATAAAACCGTCATTTTAGTAGATTATTTTTCGCCATTTATAAGTAAAATTAAGTACATATAAAAGTTAACCATATTTGCAATAATATAAGTAAAAAAAAATCTAAAATTAACTACTATTTGTTTCCATAAAATAACTTTGAAACAGACACCAAAACGCAGAAACAGGCAGTAGGAAATTGAACTAGGAAACTAGTATGAGCCGAGGCCTCTCCGCGAACGGACGTAACGCTTTTTGTCTCGGCAATTCTTATTGGATTACATGGAATATACGTAAAATTGTAGTGCGACTGTCACTATTCAATACTAGATATTTTTAATGCTTGCTATTTTTTCTTACAGATAGATGAAAACTTTTTACGTATTTTTAATAATTGTAATATATTATATTATAGTTATAGTTGAGGATTATAGTTGTAAATCAGTAATCCATACTATATAAAATTATAAATGCGAAAGTGTGTCTGTCTGTCTGCTGATTTTTATGTAATTAGGTACAGAGTTAGCTTACATCCTGGGGACGGATATAGGATACTTTTTAACCCCCGACGCAAAAACGACGGGGTGTAATAAGTTTCACGTGTCTGTGTGTGTGTGTGTGTGTGTGTCTGTCTGTTCCCCTGTAGCGCTCAAACGGGTGGACCGATTTGAATGCGGTTTTTTTTTGTTTGAAAGGTGGATTAGTCGAGAGTGTTGTTAGCTATGTTTGATGAAAATCGATCCAAGATGGCCGCCGCTACAAAATGGCGGATTACATATTTTTCACAATTCCCTTAATATGGGTATCAAATGAAAGGTCTTGACTAGCAGAATAGCACTATGTAAATCCAACATGGCCGCCGCCACAAAATGGCGAATGTCGGGGGTTTTTTAAATTTTCAATTTATACTTGTTATCTCGAAAAATTAAACAGTTCTCACGGAATTCTTAAAGGTCCGTCCATTTAACAAATTCGTTATACAAAATTTGGTAGGTACAGAGGTAGCTTGCGTCTCGAAAATTGACATAGTTCCCACAGGATTTTTAAAAACCTAAATCCACGCTGACGAACTCGCGGCCAACATAGTACATAATATTATGTGGAAAATGAACTAGAAAATAGCTATCGTATACAAAAACTATCGTCCGGTAACAACGGTTTTCAAACCATCCAGGAACCCATTGAAATATACACACAAAATATTATACAAATCAGTCCAGCCGTTTAGGAGGAGGAGGTGACTAACATACGTACCAAAGAATTATATAGGTACGGTTGAGAGAGTTTACCGTATCGACGCGATGGGTTGTTTGACAGTTACGAATCCCTCGAACATTTTGTATGGGAAAATGTTTTTCCTCTTATTTTATTTTTTCGTCAATTTTCCAATGTTTTTAATAGTTATTATGCTATTCTGAACGGAGACAAATCAAAAACCATGAAAATCGCTCCAGCCGTTCTCGAGTTATAAGTGTTTGAACTAACA
Organism: Melanargia galathea; assembly: GCA_920104075.1. Taxonomy (NCBI): domain Eukaryota; kingdom Metazoa; phylum Arthropoda; class Insecta; order Lepidoptera; family Nymphalidae; genus Melanargia; species Melanargia galathea. The sequence continues at coordinate 14,676,136 of OV049863.1, read as the reverse complement.
CAACTTTGTTTTATATATATAGATTTTATTAATTCTAATATTTTAAGGTACATTGCGTCATTACAATGAATGATCTAATTGCATTTTTGTATTAGCGGTATATTTAATGTTCATTTAGTATACCTACAATCTACATACAGAAAATGTATTTATTACCTGTTTTGAATTACTTTAGTAATAATTTTATTTCGTAAACTAGCTGTTGCCCGCGGCTTCGCCCGCGTGAATTTCGGTTTTTCACAAATCCTGAGGGAATCGTGGATTTCTGGTTCCTGTTCCCGCTCCCTTTTCCAATCTTTATGCTTACTTTCAAGGTAGTTTGCTATATTGATCTACCTATAGCTGTAGATTTGGGTTTTTCAAAATCCCGTGGGAACTGTGGATTTTTTCAGGATAAAATGTTTATGTTTTAAGTATGCCTATGTTTTAAGTCAGGGTATTATCTATCTCCATTAAAAATTTCAGCCAAATCTGTTCAGTAGTTGCGACGTTATAGAGTAACAAACATCCAAACATCCAAACATCCAAACATCTAAACATCCAAACATCCAAATATCCGCATTTTCACGTTTAGATATATTTAATAAATAAATAGCTTTACATTATTTATTTAGTTATTTATTTATTGATTTAGTTATTAATTTAGTATTTATTTAATTGCCTTCGGCCACCAGAGGGCGCAGCTGTCGTATCAAGATTCCGCCTACGGCCGTCAGAGGTCATTGCAATTGCTTCGAGTTTCCGGCTTAGGCCGCTAGAGGGCGCTGCAATCACTTCAAGTTTGTGGCCTAGGCCGCCAGAGGGCGCTGCGATCGTTTTTTAGTTTCCAGTTTTTGCCGCAAGAGGGCACTGTGATCGTTTTAATTTCCAGTTTTGACCGCAAGAGGGCGCTGCAATCGTTTTGTAGTTTCCAGTTTTGGCTGCTAGAGGGCGCTGCTATTGCTTCAAGTTTCCGGCTTAGGCCGCCAGAGGGTGCTGTGATCGTTTTTTTTAATTTCCAGTTTTAGCCGCCAGAGGGCGCTGCGATCGTTTTTAGCTTCCAGTTTTGGCCGCTGAGGGCGCTGCAATCGTTTTTTAGTTTCCAGTTTTGGCTGCTAGGGGGTGCTGCTATTCCTTCAAGTTTCCGGCTTAGGCCACCAGAGGGCGCTGTGATCGTTTTTTAGTTTCCAGTTTTGGCCGCCAAAGGGCGCTATGATCGCTTCAAGTTAGACCGCCAGAAAGCGCTGCAATCGTTTTTAGTTCCCATTAAAACTTTCATCCCCTATTTTACCACCCTTAAAAGCAGATTTTTCAAAATAAACTTTACAGAGTTTTATTATTTAAAACTCATAATCTAAATGCCGATTTTCAGGTCTGTAACTTTAAAAACATAGGACTTTCATAAAAAATTTCATCCCCTATTTTACCACCCTTAAGGGGAGATTTTCCAGAATAACTTATACAGGTTTTTATCATTTAAAAATTATAATTTCATATCCTATTTTCATATCTGTAACTTCAAAAACATAACCTTCCAACCCCCATTTTACCCCCTTAGGGGAGGATTTTCGTGAAATATTTTCCAGGCTGATATCTAAGCCCTAGAATGAACCTACCTTCCAAATTTCAAGTTGATAATAGCAAAATTATATTTAAAACTTCCCATTAAAACTTTCATCCCCTATTTTACCACCCTTAAGGGAAGATTTTTCAAAATAAAATATACAGAGTTTTATTATTTAAAACTAGTAATCTAAATGCCGATTTTCAGGTCTGTAACTTTAAAAACATAGGACTTTCATACAAACTTTCTACCCCCATTTTACCCCCTTAGGGGAAGATTTTAGGGATATTAAATAGCCTATAACCTGCCCCAAAAGTTGGACAACCAAATGCAAAAAGAATTTTTCAAATCCGATAGGTACTTCCAGAGATTAGCGCGTTCAAACAAACAAACAAACAAACAAACAAACAAACTCTTCCGCTTTATTATATTAGTATAGATATGTAAAAAGATAAATCCACGATTCCCTCAGGATTTGTAAAAAACCGAAATTCACACGGGCGAAGCCGTGGGCAAAATCTGGTATGTAATAAGTAAATTAACAAGATTTGGAATGAATCTGCATTTTTCTTCACTATCTTATCTTACCCTTACACGAGTACGGAGTAGGTATATAAAAAAATCAATATCAGAAGCTGTACTATATTCTCCAATTATAATTTTTATGTACTGGTCTACTCTATAAGGTCTTTTTCAAGCATTATACATTAATTATGCCTGCTATATAAAATTAAAAATCTACGAACTAAAAACTTAGGTATAGGTGCCTAAGAATATTGAAAAAATAAATAGCCCGTTTGAAAATGGTAAAAAGATCAAAACGGTTTGTTACACTACACTGCATTTGGAGCGGCGCGTTCATTCACGTAAACAAAGAATCCCAGGTAAATGCCTAAACTTGCGAAGCGGGTCCGTGCGTCAACGCTCTTAAATATTATATAGTTTGTTTTTTATATACTCGTATAAAGAACTAGCGACCGGCTTCGTATGGGTAATAATTGCCAGCTGCTATCCCACCATACATTGTTTTGTTATATCTCAAAGGGATTATGGCAGCGTTTTCGATGAAAGCTCCTCATGAATCACTCTATCTATTGGTGAAAACCGCATGAAAATCTGTTCAGTAGTTTTTGAGTTTATCGCAAACAGACCAGAGGGGGGACATTCCCAGGAGTTGGCACCACATTAGTGCAATGGGTGTGGTTTGAACCATCAACCTTTTGGTTTTCAGTCCGCTCTTTGCCCATTGAGCTATTGAGGTTAATTTCAATCGTAACAGCTAATACAATTTTAAATAAAGTTTTCTCTGAGAAAGTTATTCCTTATTCCAGTGGCTTTGTTGCGACATTGAATAAATTATTACTGTAAGTTTTAAATAATATCTTATAGTGAGTTATATTACAAAATTATTTGTTTTGTATTGCTTACATTAATTTCGGATTCACAGGTTGGTAATTTTTTCATTACAAATCAACTTCAGAAAAAAAGTTTTGTCTCATAAACAAAATTATGATTGCAATTGACTCATTTGCAAATAAAAAAGCATGTTACTGTATCTATATTTTATCCCTATCTATATGTCTATATGTGATCCCACTATATTTTATCCAAATACTGGTATCGTTCTTCCTATTATTTCTATTGTGATTTTTATTTAGGCATGTAAATCTTTATGGTTAATAGATACAGTGATACAGGAAAACCTGTTTGGAATTTATTATTTTCAATGCAAATAATCTAAATATATATAAGGAAAAGGTGACTGACTGACTGATTTATCAAAGCACAGCTCAAACCACTGGACGGATCAGGCTGAAATTTGGCATGACGTATGTTATTATATCTATTATGACGTAGGCATCCGCTAGGAAAGGATTTTCAAAAATTCAACCCCTAAGGGGTTAAATAGGGGTTGAAAGTTTGTATGAAAATATGACCCCACGCGGACGCGGGCATCAGGTAGTAAGATATAATTATGGAGAAAATGCCAGTCCCACAATTTCAGTTACATATTTCCATGGGATATATTCCAATAGTGGGATCCACCGTGGCTATTCGACATATATATCGACTGAAACATCTCCTTCATTTATTCAGGCTTGGACATCCCGCACGTGCGCCACGTGATCAACTTCGACCTGCCGTCGGACGTGGAGGAGTACGTGCACCGCATCGGGCGTACCGGCCGCATGGGCAACCTCGGCGTCGCCACCTCCTTCTTCAACGACTCCAACCGCGGCCTGGCGCGCGACCTGGTCGAGCTGCTCATCGAGGCTAAACAGGATGTACCCAAGTGAGTTGTTGATGTGGGGCTCCCCACGCACCGGATATAAACTGTTGCAAAATGTTATATAACAAATACGTTATATAACATTATTTGTTATATAACATTTTACTATAATATGTTACAAAAGTTGTAAATTGTTACCATGGTTTATATAACATTTTTTGACAATAAATATTTGTATTACATATTGTAACACTATATCAAATTATAACTGTTGTAAAAGTTGTTGTATCGTGTCAGTTCACTCGGTGTTAATGTTTCAGTGGTCACGTATGTATAAACATCGACACGAACATCGAACACTGAAGGAAAGTGGAGGGAGTAAGCTATTGTATTACGTGCGTGACAGTTCCCATACGCAGCTATCACCTCCACGTTTCGTTCAGTGTTCGATGTACGTGGCCGCGGGTATAAGTGCAGTATTAGTTATTTATGCAACTGTTGTGTAATAAGGGGTATTAAAACACGAATGTGGGTTTATCACACGAAGCGAAGCTGAGTGTGATAATAGTATCACATGAGTGTTTTAATACCTAATTATCAACAGTTGCATACAAGACTTTATCTACACCCATAATATGAATCCTCTATAAGATTCTGAAACAGTTAGCTTACTGCTAACATTAAAACAGCCAGTCCTAGTAGTAACCTAATATCATCCATTACTAATATACAAATAAACTAAGAATTAATGAAAGAATTATTTATTTTAGTAGTAATTTACGTTTTGTATGGCATGCGCCCATGGTTCCGAATATTAGCGCAGTCTGAAAGAATAATATTGTAATTTATTCATCATATCACAAGAAAAATAACATTATAATGAAGTAAGTAACTAACATACCTTTATCGCTAGATATAGTTGATCAGGCGCTTGGCTTAAAAACCTATTTATTTCATCAGGTGAAAACGTTTTCGATTTCTTCCCTGTATAGCCTTCTCCTTTACGTTTCAACAAGGTAATTAATTTTGAATATTTTGAGATATCCACGTTGTGATTAATACTCAGTGTACTTTTGAGCATTGAGTAGAAGGGATGAAGATTTAAATTTCTCTGATAAAGCTTGAAAATAAACTAAAAGTACTTCTTCAGAAAATGATGATGAACCCTTTGATAGTTTCCAATTCATAAAATCTTGATACGTTTTTTCATAACGCGTTCTTGATTTTTCCGGTAGTAATTTATTGTAAATGTCTTTTGCAGCGTTTAAAATATCTGGCGGTGTGCTATTAAAACTTGAATCGCTCATTTTTTGTAACAATAAAAATATCGAAGAAAAATGGCGGGGATTCGAATAACTTAATTTTTTTACGGCGCGCGACGTAGTCAGAACGCGTGTAAACGAAAATGTTCTTTTTTTGAAATTCATACAGATACCGCGCATCAAGCAATGAATGTGGTTGTATATTGAAACTCTTTGCGCATGAAGGGATTGAAAAAAAAAAACAAAGGAGTGTTGTTATGAAATTCAGTACAAAATAACATCATCCGTTTGGATGATGTAATGGTTATTAGGACATTGGGTGTTTTAATGTTGGCAATAAGCTGTTTCAGAATCTTTAATAGAGGATTTAAAGCATGGGTGTAGATAAAAAATATTACGATCAACATGGAAAAAACGTAATTTAATTTTGCATCGCAGTTGGCTGACAAGCGCGGCCGTGGACGGTCGGTCCGGCGGCGGCGGGCGGCGCGCGGGTGGCAGTCGCTCCGGCGGCGGCGGCGGCGGCGGCCGCTTCGCTTCCAGCGGCAGCGGCTTCGGCGCGCGCGACTTCCGTACGCAGTCGCGACAGGCGCCGCGCTCCGCCGGACCCTCCACCATCGGAGGAGGTAATACTGCACTTGGCTAGAATGGGATGCTTTTCTTCCTCTTCCCCTTCCCCCTCCCCTCCCCTTCCTCTTCCTCTTCCTCTACCCCTTACCCTGGGAAGGGGAAGAAGAAGGGGACTTCCTCTTTCTCTTCCTCTTCTCCCTTTTCTTCCTATTCCTCTTACTCTACCCCTTCCTCTTCCTCTACCTCTTCCCATTACCCTTCCCTTTTCCCGTCCTCTTCCTGTTCCTCTTCTTCTACCTCTTCCCCTTCCCCTTCCTCTTCTCCCTCTTCCATCCCTCCCTCCCTCTTCCTCTTTAAAACTTTTAAGCATTTTAATAATGGAATTTTATTTTATTTTCTAATTTTTTTTTTCATACGTTACTACATTGTTAGGTAATTGGTACGTTTTGTCGTAGGTTTCGGGTACGGCGGCGGTTCGTACGGCGGCAACTACGGCAACTCGTACGGCGGCGGCGGCGGCGGCAGCAGCGGGGGCACCGACTGGTGGGGCGACTCCTAGGCCGCCGCCCGCCGCCCGACACCGCCCGCCGCGCCGCCCCCAGCCCCGACCGTGGACGACCAGCTTAACGAGTGCCGTCGTATATAGTGCCACGTCTCATGCGCGTGTTCATCTACACATACAACATTTGTTGTTCCTGAATCCTATACATAATGCTGTCACTACTTCCAACGCAAGCTAAAGTTAGGGATGCCACACACATAACGAAAAATATGTGGGTCGTTTCAAAAAAAAATGTGGATACAATCCGACGAGTGGTATTGAAAATTTGATAGCATACGAAAGCAACAAACAACTGCAGGTTCTTCTGGCACGGAAGGCGATCGAAGTCGTGCATTCTTTATAAAGACATGCAAACTAATCTGTCGATTGCCTATGTTGCGAGTACGCTACAACAAGTGCTTTCCAATGGACAAGTTTCCAAATATTTTTATTTTTAATTAATTATAAAAATTTAAGTAAAATATCACGCGGCGCTCTAGCGTATAACGTCATCCAACCCGCTGAGAGGTATTTTTTCCATGTAAATTTACTTGTTTTACCAATTTCTCCGAGATTACTGAACCGATTTGCGTGATTCTTTTTTTAATCGACAGCTGAGGATGTTTGCAAAATGGTCCCATGGATTTTTTCGAAAAAAAATTTTTAAATCCTTTTTTCGAAAAAATCTATGGGACCATCTTTTAGTCTATGTTTTAATTCCATTGTGTTAAATAATATGATATTTTCAACATCAGGAAACTTCCTCATTGAGGAAACCTCATGGAGGAAATCAATGTAATGCATTACACATGAGTTGAACTACCATTGCTGATGCTATGTACTATCATTGAACTGGTATGACTTTGTAGAGTCTGTTCAAAAAGCGAATCGGCGCGGCCAAACAGTGAACTATCGCGCTATAGTATTGTACTTGTATTGCCCGCTAAACAAACGCACAGCAGCGCCCTCAGATCCCACGCCGATTCTCTTTTTGAACAGACTCAACCGCTGTTGGATTGTATCCGCATTTATCTAACAAGTCTTCGAGGGAAGGGTATTTTGTGTAAAATATTGTGTGGCAAAACAAGCGCATGAAACGTGACTGTAACGTCACTATGGCGAACCGTCGCAGTCCATGCAAATTTATTGACGAACAAATTGCGCTCTCAGGGTAAAATTTATTTTCAATTTTATCTCCTAAATATAAGGTTCCGTGATACAATGTAGTATTTTATTAATGACACCCGTTTGTGATCTTAAAAGTTGCACCAAACTTTATGACCTGCCAGAATATAGCTACGAGGCGCTGCAATACTTTGCGGCTATAAAGCTTCGGTCAAAGTGAAGCGAATTCCGTTCGCGGGATGTATGAAGCTATTCGCTGGCACCGTTTGCGTGAACTTGTATGGACGTGTTCAAAATTAGCGCACTTACTTGCATGCATACATTCAAGATTCGCGCTGATTCCATACCCCTTTGCGGAATTCGCCTCAGTTTGACCGAAGCTCTGAGTCAGAGTTTGACCAAAGCTCTTGAGTCAGAGTTTGACCGAAGCAACATATTCAGAGTTTGACCGAAGCACATAGTCAGAGTTTGACCAAAACTCTGAGTTGGAGTTTAACCGAAGCTTTGAGCGAGGTGCAATTGTATACTTTCAATATATTTGCATGGATTTATAACATTGACGATATAACCTCATACAAATCAACCCGAGTCACAACATACACTCAAAATTATCAACGTGATACCCAGAGTGTCTCGAGGGCTCCGACTTGACATCGTCCCAGAAATTGTGCCACATTTGTGTCGGTTCGCACACTCGCTATGATCTCGGTTTAAATGACTCCGGTTCTATTTCCTATGCAAACCATTGTTTACCTTATATTATAAGCAATATGATTAAAATTTTATTATTTTTAAAAGTTGTGACATCTCTATTTTTGGGTCAATTTTGAGACAACTTGGAACTCAAAATACATTGTTGCAAAACTAACAGTGTGGAGACAAACTTTACCTAATATTAGTGATTTAAAATGTCTTTAATTTGATCAAAAATATTAATAAGTTATGCATAAATTATTAGATGCGAGATGAAATAGAATGCTTTCATGCACAACTTGGTGCTACTGAAGAAACCACTCGTAATCAATAGAGTAGATTAAATGTGTGTGTGGTTTTGACGTGATAAAGTTTCATAAATCGATGAACGCCGGCTACACGCACGAAAAAGCATGACTCATTGTGACGAACCTCGTGCAAGCGAGAGCGCGGAACAAGCGATAGACAGGCACGATCGGCCTAAGCGTTCGGCTTGTGATGCATCTCTCTTTGTTTTCTTATGACGTTATCACGTAAAACTATCGTCCGTAAAACAACTTTACAGACAACAATTTTTTTTATTTATTAATGTTAGCCATGTTAAACGTGACTAATATTCCTCTTTCCACTAATGAAGAGATCAATGAATCTTCGTTTAAAACAGGAATCGAAAGCGAACGGAATCGAGCTCAAAGCGATGTGCAAATTTTTAGGATAGTTTTTATTAATCGTAATCTTTAAGGCTGAGATCTATAGAGCGTACCCTGACTCCACTCAGACTCAAGACAGAGTTAAAACGGGACGTAAACATGTCCCTAACATGAGTCTGTCTCGTTTTAACTCTGTCTCGAGTCCGAGCAGAGTACGCTGTATAGATCTCGGCCTTAGAGTCGGACTGAGATTGACCCGATATGAAATTGTAAGGTGGAGAGTGCGGTGCGGCAGACACGGGTATATGTAGGTATGCGGCGCGACGCGAGCTCTGAATCTCAGGTGCGCGGCTTGCGGTTGCGTAAATACGTTTTACATTAATAAATAATTATTCATCCAAAGGCAACTAGAGCCACCATAGACAAGGCATCGAGAGATGACGCTACTTGTTTCTCATACATAGGGTTATTGGTAACATTTCACGATACGTTTTACGGGTCGTATAAACAGCGACACGAAACTCGAGCGCTGACCTTCAATGCGCAGAAGTCGAAAATGAGGTATCTCGGGGTCGTGGGGAGGTCGTGGGGATCGTTTGTAAGCACTGATTAGCTCTCACGGATACCTGGTAAGCGCTGATTGGCTCTCCAATCGTACTGTGTCCCACTCACTCGCACGACACCTCTTGAAGGTCAGCGCTCGAGTTACGTGCCGCGGCTTATAGAGGTCAAAATATGCTATCAAATCACCTCGGACACCTTCGGTCGATAATGGAGTGAGTCAATTGAGTGCTTAATCGTTTTATGTTTCGCTGGACGCTGAAGCAATGCGGCACTGAATATTATTAAATAAACTTTCTTTTAATTTATTTTTGTGTAGTTAGTATTCCTAAATAAGGACTCCGAAACTCGAAATTTCCGGTCTCAAAAAACTATTTAAAAATTATCCTTTTTCGGCCGAAAGTATTAGGAGCAGTGGGCGGGGCAAGACCTAAATTTTATGTGGGCAAGATATATTTTGCGAGGCCGCAAAACGCGTTCACGGCTTTTAAGTTTAATGCATCTATCTACGGGGCGCGAGGCCCTCCGAAGCGCGAGGCCGTGGGCCTGGGCCCACGTCGCCCACGCCTTCCGCCGCCTCTGATTAGGAGTCATTTGATAGCACTCGAACTCCCCTAAAACCCCAAAGGATTGTGGCATGTTACCATTTACCCTGTATGATTGATATATACAGAAAAATGTCAAGCATAAAACACTGTTATTCTTAGAGTAATACTCGTTTGAAGGCTTGATAATAGTGCAAAAATGCAGTAGATAGATCGTTTCCTTTGTTGCTAAGCGACGCGTGCGTTAAACGTTCGTTTGATTTTATCGAGATAGTTTCATTATTAATTATAAAAAATTATGTACATATTTTGGTCTTGGTACAGATATTTAATCTTAAGACCAAAGTCTTCTTTTAGTGGTTCTTAGGGCCAGTGCATACCAGTCGCTCGGGAGCGCAGCGTCGCGTTGTTTTCTGAAAACAACGTTAACAGCTTTATTTGCTTCGACATACGATTGAAATTGATTTCATGAAAACAAAACACGAAAAACGTGTTACAACACTATATTGAAGTAAATAAAGCTCAGTTTAAGTTGTTAGTAAAATAAACTACGCCCTGAAGGGCGAGAAGAGGTGGGCACATCTCACTCCGTTGGTGTGCGCTGCGTCTTACGTGCTCATATTTTATCGTTTTTTTTTTGTTACACCACTAATTTATAACATTGCACATAAAAATAACCCAGTGAGATTTACTAACAATAAAGTAAGAAAGTGGCGCCAGATAATGACTCATATTATGCATGGTGGCTCTAATTGGCCCGTATAGAAGAGCGCGAGGACGATCGCGACTAACGGTTTCAAAGTGAATTATCACAGCTGTTTCATACCAAAATGTTAAAGAAATGAAATAGAAAAATAACTTTCTTGATTATTTATTATCACCCTTTCGCAATTTATTTTTTCACTGTTTACAACGCTAAGTTGCGGGAAGACATTATAATAAATATTATATATAATAATTAAATAAGTCAAAAACAGTTGCGAAAAAGTAATGTGATAAATACAATTTTCGCGCTGAGTGGGCAAAGTGATTCAATTATGAAGTTAAATCTTTTTAGATTTTTATTTAGTTGTTATACTATACATACTGCATTTATATTAAATTTATTGTGTTTTTTTAAATTAATGTTGCCAATGTTTTTTTTTTAGTAAAAAAAATCAATAACTTATGTATTTAAATATTATGACAGTTACAAAAATGTTTTTTTCGTGCACAAGATTTGCAATTTATCGTCTAAGAATGAATGACGATTTCATTTCTTTTAACGTTATTCAAATGTGTTTAGAACGCATACTGTGATAAATTTACTTTTAGGGTCTGTAGCAGACCTCCGCCGCGTAATAAAAAAAAAGTGAGACCGCTTGAATAGGTACCGCCCGCGCCAGTTTCACTTGTATGGTTTCGCGGCGGTGTGCTAAAGGCCTTAGTGAACATAAATTATCATGTAACGTGTGCACCTCGTCGGTTTTGGTCGTCTCGCACGCGTTTTATCATTTTCTCAGTAATTATGATGTGAGTAGTTGATTAATATAGAAATATTTTTGATGTTCGATCTGTATCGTAATTTGTTCGGAATGTAATGTATTTCGAATTTTTCTATTTTATGACTGTCTCAATGCATTCACTCCCGATACGAAGTTTTGAAGCATTTATGCACCCTAAAATCGATGTATGTAGGTAGCTATTTAATGCATATGTGCGGTCGAGAATACCGATACAGTATCATAGTAATATACTAAATTTTTTCTGTAGAAATCCCATATTGTAACATCTGTCACCATCTGTGGTCTATAATATGAATGTGAATTTACCAATAAAAAAATTAAGAAACAGGATATACCGTGTTTTATTCCTTTACTTCCTTACTTTAGAACCTCGAAACGTCAACTTTACATAGGTGTTTGTTGAAACAGCGAAACTATATCTTGGGAGCATCCCCGCCATATTGGTTTTGTGATGACGTTTCATATACACAAATGATCTATATCTGTCATATCGGATTAACTTTTTAGCAAATCTATTTGATGGATATAAAATTGAAAATATTTAAATTTTAAATCATGTCTTGTCTGTGAGACTTATGTCAGTGAGACTTACTGAATATTGATTTGTTTGTCCGTAAATATTCGATCAATAATCATTGAAGCCTCAATAGCTCAACGGTCAAGGTCTGGACGGAAACCCGATAGGTCGACAGTTCAAATCCCACCCTTTGCACGTATTCGCCTTGTGCTTGGTACTAGGTACTTGTCTACCTAGGCAGCAAAAAGCTTTCGCTTAGGTATTCTTGAAGGGAAAACGGAATGTTTGTCGTATTCACATGGCTTAAGAAAGAAAAAAAAAATGGAGCGAGACGAGCATATTACATCGCTGACATGAGCACATACAGTTTTCGTCGCATAACGTCGATTTCGCTTTGAGCGTTGCTGTTTGTGGCTCGACCTCAGGTAACCGCGAGTGACGGGGCAAGCCGCAAGATGCCAGCGCGAATAAATGCGACTGCGAGGTATTATTAACCAAGTATGTATAGGTATACACCAAGATATATAATACACTTACAAAACAAAGTTAAATCTATTTAGTAAAGTTATAAGTAGGTACCTACATAATATATAATAGGTATGTACAGTGGCGTAACTATACCGATGGGGGCCCGTGGCAAATTAATCAGATGGGGCCCCTTCTGCTCAATATAAAGAAGCTCGTCGTCGTCGTTATCAACCGATCGACGTCCACTGCTTGACATAGGTTTCTTGAAGGGACTTTCATATGTCACGGTCTTGTGCTGCTTGTATCCAGTCTCCCGAACGCTGCCCATCCGAGATGGATTCGGCGGTTGACCTCTTTCTTGAAATTGAACCTACCTAGCTGGACTGTGTGTCCCAGTGTATAATTGAGGAGCGTTTTTTCAAAACTCATTTTGTCCAAAAATGTGTATTTTTCAAAAATAGCCGTTTTTAATTTATGCCTTTTTCTTAAAATTATATGTAGAAATAAATTTACCATGCTAAATATAAAGCATAATATAGCATGTCTGAATAAAAAAACAAATAGTGTTCCATAGTTTTTTATTAAGTTAATTAAGCATAAATATTAAACAAAATATGTTTTGAAACATTTGTATGGACACAATACATTTTGAAACACTCGTTTATGGACATAATACATTTTGAAACACTGGTTTATTTTCAAAGCATAATAAGTACAAAGAAATGATTCATATTTTGTCCAATAATACCTACTAAAAAATAAAAAAACGCTTATGGCCTATATTTTATGCACAGAGTATGCATAAAATAATGTTTTCACTGTATTAAATCAAATTTATATGTAGCACAACATATATTAAACCTTGAGTTATTATGAATGCATGGAATTATGAATGACAAAATTGTTTAGTTCAGGTTCCTTTATTTCATAACTGAAATAAAATAAATTCATATTGTAGCCAGAATCTTAAAACTGCCGATAAAATACAGTTAGAGTCGTATACTTAATAGTACAAAGAAACAATAAACCGATAATTTAAATATTCCTCGCCTCTTTGTTTTGGTGTTTTGTGTCTTTTTTTCTTGAGCCAACTGAATGATTTCCTACTAGGACTCCTTGCTCCATGCTTGTGCAACAATACTAAAACAATTTTTTTTAAATTACTAAGGGCTTGTTTCACCACCTTCTGATAAGTGTCGGATTTTCGGATTATGTCAAATGACAAAGACAAAAGTTGTAGATACTTACCTTACTTATCAGAAGGTGGTGAAACAGGCCATTATTTAAATAATCGTACAGTTTGCCGCCACAGACAGACCATAATAAATTGTTATTTTGCTAACAGGTGGACAGACTATGTTTTGAAACACCACTTCATACGGACAAAACATATTTTGAAACAGCGCCTCATTTTGACATTCGATTATTTACTTGACAAATTCGGTTTTTATGCACTAACTTTTGCTAAGTTAGTTACTCTTGCATTTTAAGGCCATATACAACGAAATCTCTTATTTTGATTACTATGACAAAATACGATTTGAAACAACGCTCCTCATATATTCTCGTCTACAATTTCGAGCGCCGAGTTCTTAATGATTACCGGGTGAAGCGGGACATGAGTACTTGACATGATTTTCGTCTTACTCATGTTCATTTTTAGGCCCACCTATTGAGAAACCCTGCTGAGGTCGTTGAGCATTGTATTAAGATCTTCCAGAGACTCTGCCATCACGAATATATCGTCGGCAAACCGCAGGTGAGTGATGTACTCGCCGTTGATGTAGATGCCAAGTTCGTTCCAATTCAGAAGCTTAAAGACGTCCTCCAATGCTGCGGTAAAGAGCTTCGGGGAGATAACGTCTCCCTGTCGCACTCCTCGCTGCAATTGGATTGGTCTTGTAGTCTGATCCTGTATACAGACTGAGATGGTGGCGTTTTCGTACAAACACTTCAGCGCTTGAATATACCGATAGTCGATCCGGCATCTCTGTAGTGATCTCAATACAGCCCAAGTTTCCACTAAATCAAAGGCTTTCTCATAGTCCACAAACGCTAAGCAAAGTGGCCGGTTATACTCTTCGGTCTTCTGTATAACCTGCCGCAGCGTATGGATGTGGTATATGGTACTGAAGCTTTTTCGGAACCCGGCCTGTTCAGGAGGCTGGAAGTCGTCGAACCTACGAGCGAGACGATTTGTAATGACACTCGAGAACAACTTATAGACATGGCTCAGCAGCGAGATGGGTCTATAATTCTTCAGCAAGGTGTTATCATCCTTTTTGAAGAAGAGAACCGCCATGCACATGGCACAGGAGCCATGCCTCTGGCGTTATACCCTCGTCGATGACGGAATTGAACAATCGCTGAAAGATCATAAGAACTGGTTATCCACCTGCTTTCAGGAGTTCCACTGTGATTCCGCCATCGCCTGGCACCTTTTTGTTCTTCAGTTGTTTGAGAGCCATACTAATCTCGTATAGGCTGATGTCAGGGATATCTTCGGTATAGTGTCGGGTCTATTTGACTCTGGGATCTTTAGCCAAATCTTCAACAGGCTTCTGAATTGAGGTGTACAACTGTTTGTAAAAGTTCTCGATCTCTCTCAAGATATCAGGCTTAGATGAAATGAGACTACCATTGTCGGTCTTCAGTCGCGTCAGCTGGCTCTGTCCGATAGACAGATCTCTCGCGAAGACTTTTGAGTCTTTGTTTCGCTCGATCGTATCTTCAATACATTCTGTATTAAAGTTACTCAAGTCTCGCGTTTGCGCCTTAGAGATCTGCCTATTAATCTGCCGGTAAGCAAACGCATCTGCTGAAGACTGTAGTCTCATTTCTTGCCTCTTATCCATTAGCTTGAGAGTCTGCAGGGCGATTCAGAACACTTCGATTCGGTTTCGGTTTCGACAACTACCCTGTCGATACGGTTTTTCTGAATTAAAAATACATCTTATCGTACGGTAAGTAATTCAGAACACTTCGATAACGTAACTATCGATCGATTCGGTAAGTTATCGTACGATAAGATGTATTTTCAATTCAGAATAACCGTATCGACAGGGTAGTTGTCGAAACCGAAACCGAATCGAAGTGTTCTGAATCGCCCTGCTGGTCTGAGAACTTTTTGGTTCTGATTGCACGGTGGGTCTTAAAGTACTTGGACCCAACCGTATGGACAGTTTCCACCAGCCTGTTGCTTAGATCGTCCACAGAGTCGCAATCTGCTAGGCAATCGAATCGGTTCTGCAGTTCGAGCTGAAAGCTTTCGGGGTTTTGTATATGAGCACGTGAGTAGGCCGAAAATAAGCTCAACTAACGATAAAGTATTCATTTTATTTTAAATTAAACCATGTAAGTACGAAGAAGGTACATAAAACGCTATTAAAATAATTTCTTTTTCTAGTAACTTTTAATCTATAGAGCATGGACGAACATTTTGGTTAGTTTATGAACATTTTGTTCTGAAACAAAAAATTTCATGCAATTTTCGTCTTATAGTGCTGCCACACCGCAGTTACAAATGTTAGTAAACATTATTGTTAGTTAACATTTTGTCACAATTCACAAATGTTAGCAAAGTTTTAAATGTTTTCATGTTCATGAAACATTTTTAACAAATTTTTATTAAACATTTTGCAACAAGTATAACAAATTATAACATTTGTTAAACAACATTAACCTGGGCGACTGCGAGACGTGCGGAATGTGCACACTTCAAGAAAGCTTCAAGAAATAAAATTATTTTTTATCTAGGTATCTACAATCTACAGAGTTATTATAATATTATAACAAAACTGTCCAATTCTGTCCATTGAAGATTATATTGAATTTTTTTAAAGGGCTCTGTATAATTGATACTGAAGCCAAACCTGTAAACTGTACACGTTTGCAATTAAATTAATTAAAGATCATTGATGATAAATTAATGTAATATTAAATGTTAGGATACTCCTGTGCTCACGGCCCTCTCAGGCCGGGGGCCCCTTTCGGCTCGGGGCCCGTGGCTTTTTGCCGAAATGCCACCCTGTAGTTACGCCACTGGGTATGTATAAAACTAAAATATAATCTATCTAAGCATGTCTTCAAAGTTTCATATTATTAATTTATCTCATCGATTACATCCGTAATGGCCAATGGCTTATTGAATACGTCTTTTTGTGGCGCCTTTTTATTTGGAGATTGCGACCGAGCGGTCGGGACCCCGCCGTGAAGGCATCCACGGAATGCCTAAAAGGTGACTCGTGGATAAATTACGGACATTTCTTCTATTTTAACGATTCCCTTTATTATTTAATTTATTTTTATTGTATGTTACACATTTGCTTTGTAACAATGTTTGTTTTTGGGTCTCATTAGCATAAGGCTCACGCTGCGGCCAGAAAAATGGGCGATGCGGCCATCTTGATTTTTGAGTCTAACCTCTTAACGGCTGTAAGCATTTCATGTGTCTAATAAAAGAGATAGCGGGATGTCTCAATTGTATAGTAATTTGTAGGTTTTTATCGCGTCTAGCTTGTGACATAATAAAACAATTAATTTATTATGGCCCTGTGAGATGATTTCGATTAGTTTATCGGCGGCGCTCGCTGCAGGACGTTAATAGTTTTATACAAGAGGTAATTTTATTAATTGCCCGTTGATGGAGTGTATGGACGGATCGTTAAACTGACTTCCATGCGGGACACGTCGATTTCTATCTTCCTATCTCATCTGAAAGAGCTGAAGTGCTTTTCTAGACACCTCAGTGATATACCTACCTAGGTAGCTACGTACCTACTACCTACCTACCTATTGAAAATTTTAGAAAACTGCCAATAAAAAATAAAGTTTGGGTAAAGTGGGTACCGTACAGTACAGTAGGTAGGTGTGGATGTTTGGATGTTTGTTACTCTTTAACGCCGCAACTAATGAACCGATTTGGCTGAAATTTTGAATGGAGATAGATTATGCCTTGACTTAACACACAGGCTACTTATAGTATATACTTTTTATCCTGGAAAAATGCACAGATCTCACGGGATTTTGAAAAATCTATAGCTACAGCTATAGGTAGATTACTATAGCGAACTTCCTTGATAGTAGGTATAAAGGTTGGAAAAGGGAGCGGGAACGGGAACCGGAAATCCACGATTCCCTCGGGATTTATTTAAAACCGAAATTCACGCGGGCGAAGCCACGGGCAGATATTAGTATTTTTATATATTTACCTAGTTACCTACTTATATATTTTTTATAATAAGTAGGTAAGTACATGCCTACTCAGGCAGCCATCTCTGATAGGTAATTTACAGGAATACCTACTAGGTCATTGAACTATTACGCTAGTTCGATGACTTAGGTAGAGATCGACCAGAATCTCATGAAAAATAGGGAAATGAAATTCCAAGGTTAGCAACACTACGGCTGCCCTAGCGATAAACAAAGCAACTGACATTATTTGTGAAATTGAAATTTTGCATTAACAAGTTTTATGTCGAGTAGTTTTTTACCTTAATAGTAGTTTAATATTTCAAATAACTTGAACCGTTTACTGGAATTTAAATTGCCCAAACAAAGTAACTTTTTTTTTTTTTTTTTACCCAGAATATAAATGCAAAAACCAAGTAAACAACAAGCACAACACAAAAACAAAGTAATTGTATGTTGATTACTTTTGTGGCGACCGCGTCTAATTAGATCAGATTCAATGACTCTAGTTATTCAGGGAGAATCCATGAAGCGGTCGTCATATTCAATTCATAGGGTTTGCTTGTATAACTCACCATGGCTGTTAGGCAGCAATAGGCCCTCGAAGAGATCTATTCCGCATCCCCCGGCTGCCCGTTCTGTAACCCAAATAATTAACCGGGCAGACATCACTCTACGAGTGATGCCTGCGTCAGGCCGCTTCCACCATCTCTGTCGCCTAACCGGCTGGCGACAGCGATGGTTCTTGTCTTATCAATCTGTCGTGGCGCCGCGAACACATGTAGCCCACGAGTCACGTGTAACACCATGAATCACGCACAACAGCGCGAGTGACTAAACTTTATATCTTCAACCTTCAGTGCGCGAAAGGGGACCCTCGCAAGGGTCCACTAAGCCCTCTTAAGATGGGGGGTGTGTTGCAACCCCTGAGTGGTTTCATGATGAGCGCGAGCGAGGTCTAGGCCATTCGCAGGGTCCCTTATTTGGGCCACCCTATCGTCTCCTTAGGATGAGGTGTGTTGCAACCCCGGAGACTCCCACGGTGCGCGCCAATGGGGTCCCTCTCGGGGACCACGCTTAACCACTCAAGAAGAGGTCCGCGCACCGCCTTGTAAACAGGGCCTACGGCGCGCGGGGTTATGACCATTTCTGCGGCCCTGCAAACCTCTGCGCGCGCCGTCTGGGCAGGTATGCATAGCATAGTTAAGCTATCCGTATTTCTTTCACCGTGACTCGTGTCTACCTTAATATAATAACGTTAAACTTTACTTTAATCCAAAGCTACTGACCTTATTCTGCAGAAAGGGGGGGGCGCCGGGTTAAGCAGACGACATGAACGGCTCGCAAGATAAGGGACGCCGACTTGACAATACATTCGGCGGGAATTGTGGAAAAGTCCATAGAGATAATAATAATAAATAGAGCTGGCATAATGTCCTATAGAAATTAGTGGATCGGAAAATAGCTCAAGCTTATCAAAATTTTCATAAGTGTGAAAGAGACAACATTACATTTTTGACATAATAATAAAACAGTTTGCGGCACACTCGTGACTTAAGATGGCCTCCCTAAAATGTATACATGAACACTCACACACGCACAACTTGAGACATCACAATGAACACGCGCCATTTTATGTTACAGGATTGTGCGTGTGTGAGTGTATTTTTGGCACGTTTTTAAGGTAGTTATGCCAACTCTATTGTCTGTTTACTTTATGGAAAAGTCAAAGTGTGTCAAACGTCACATAATGTCAACTTACCATAGAATACTTCTACATTCGCATGACGTTCCGGTGGACGCAGTTCCATGGAAGTAGGAATACACTTCCATGCGTAGTTCACTTTCAATACTCGTTCTATACTTTATATTTAAGGTTAGTTCACACTACTTGCACAATTTATTAATGACTGTCTGACTTTAGGGTTTACACTACTTTAACTAAATATAATTATAATTCGTGACTGAAGGTCACGACAACTTTGTTTTTGTATTTAAAATGCAGTCGCTGAATTTTTCGTTTCGTGAAACGATCCCAGGTAAGGTGTTCTGAATGTAATTACTTTGTTTATCACTAGGGCAGCCGAGTTAACCTAGTGTTGCATACTACAAAATTTAACTTCCCCATTTTTCATGAGATTCTGGTCGATCTATACCTTCTACTGACATCTGACTGACAAAGGTCCAATAGTCTTACATAAAGATGATTGTATAAAGTCGAAATAACCTAAACGGTGAATGAAATAATAAGCAGACTATGTAGTTAATTAAAGGCACCATAGAAGATCTCAGAAGAGATATCAACACGTAATTTTACACAGTCATACCTACCAAGAAAATTATCTTCCTAATCCATTTTGATGTCGCCGGTAGATTGATAAGGCAGGATTTAATAAATAATTAAACGTTAATCTTAAACTTCAATTAAATCTAACTAAAACGTCTCTACATTATAATATTATGGCGGTTGTAAGATGACCTGAGCTATTTCTCGAGAGGCTTAATCGCTGCGATTAGAGACGAGATAAAATCAAGAGTTGATTTATGGGGAGCCGCCGCCGACTGGCATTGCGTATGCGCCGTCTATTTGTTTTTAACGAACAAAAATGTGTTATTATCTAAAACTTTTAATAAAATTTACCAACTTGAATCTAAAAGTAGCTAATGACCACGATTTCGTGTGGATTTAGGTTAAAAAAATGTTTCTTCATACAAACTTTACTATACTTTTACATCCCTTTAGGGATGCGATTTCATAAGTCCGTGATAATCTGAATTACTTAGATGACTCTACCTACCTGATGTTTGTAGGTAACCAACCTGATGGTTACCTACAAACATCATAATATGGTAACACCTGATGGTTGTAACCAAGTTGTAACACTGATTTCTGAATAAATAGGTAAGTAGATAGTAAATTGAAATTATTTGGTAGGTAGGTAGGTATGTTCTCTACTTTAAATCAACCTTGATACGTAAAGTGAGACATCCAGCACGAAAGATATTTATTTTAACAATAAAAATTACAAACAAATCATTTGAGTCTGCGTCTATTATGCATTACGGAGGTCACTTTGTCACGCTCCACTCTGTTATTCGTGTACAGGCCAGTGATTTATGAGCGCGCTGTTATACCAACGCGTCCCGTCACGGTGGGCTCATGATTTTCACTCCACATTATTCCAACTAAAGAATGTTTCCTAAACAAGACGTTGGGAGCTGCAATTGTTCTTTTTGCATTGTGCACATACCCTATGCAGGGTTACCATAGGCCCGCGTCTTGACGGACACGTTTTGCACATGTATAGAAATGCACGGAGAGCATTCAATCAGGTGAGCGACTGTCAAACGCGACACTAGAGTCTGTTCAAAAAGAGAATCGGCGTGGGATTTTAGGGCGCTGCTGTGTTTAATTACCTTTTTGTTTAGTGGGCAATCCAGTACAACACTAAAGCGCGTTAGTTCACTGTTTGGCCTCGCCGATTCTGTTTTTGAAAAGACGATAGCATAGGCACAGAGTACCTACAGAGGGGAAGCTTCTACAAGCGGCCCGCTGTAGGTACACTCACACATATACGCACAGTTTGTCACCAACTGTACCGGTTAGTGGAACGAGCGGGCGTCCGTGAACCGTTGGTGAGTGTGTTTGTGTGAGTATACCTACAGCGGGCCACTTGTGGAAGCTTCCTCTCTGTAGATTTACTACTCGTGTGGCATAGGTATGCTCGCGCAGCATTTACTTATAATACGTATCTATACCTACCTACTTGTGCTTAATACAGGTTTCAGCACAAAAATTGTATTTATTAATTTAACTGATGACTAAATTGTTGCTTTGATATAGTTTTGTATTGGTCAAGTTTAAAATAAATACCTATTTGTTTAACACGAGTTTGACTTTAAAAGGCTCTTCTTTCATGAAAAATTATTATTCATTTTCATAAACCTCATTTGTCCTCCATTTAATTAAATCATGTTTACCCTAACTTAGGCTATATAGGTTTTGTTCAGCGCATATAAAGGATCGATATATTTTGTCTTATTGATTTAAAGTGACAGATTTGTTGGATTTCCAGTAACAGAAAGAACGTTTGACAGTTCTTTGTTTATTTTGTAACACCATATCCGTGTTTTATTGTCTTGTTCGTGTTAACCCTAGAATACTAAACTATCGTAAAAATTACGACGGCAAAATAAAGATTCCTGGAAAAAACAATGTTCGCGTTTTTCCTGCGCCCCCCGCTTCACAGTACCTTCCTAAATTGTTTCGTCCGTGTGCTTCGTGCTGTGATTGTGGTCAGGTGTAATTTGTGTGGTGACTTATAGAAAGAGGGTCGTAAAATTTACGAAAGTTTAGTGTTAACGTTACTTTTGAGCAAAGGTGAGTTGTTGTTGTGTACTTGTTTTTATCACTTATTTATAAAGATTTTATGTTGATTACAGTTCATTTTGTATTTTATGTATATATTTACCACTATTTCTCACTTATATTTGATTCTTTTGTTTTAAGTAGTTTGTTTTAGATGTCTTGAAGACTTTGAATCGATGAGATTAGCCGGTTGTTGTTGGACGTGGATACTCATGAAGATGATGACGAAAGCGTATAACAGCAAGAGATATAGAGAGAGCTCATAAAGAAATAGTAAAAAAAGCAAATCCAGATGCGAATTTGTTTTGGAAATGGCTGATCTGTGATTTACAGTTCTTTTGTTTGTTTTACAAGTAAGGAACTTGGAAGTGGGCCATGATCAATCAGTATTAAATATGTAGGTAAGTATGTATGTATGTAGTGTTTAAAAACGTATGATCTGCGAGGCTGAGTGCATATATTTATGTTTTTAATTATATTTATATTTTTTTAAATTATAATTATATTTATATTTTTTTAATCTATAGATTAGATTTTACTGGACTCTCATGCCATTTAATTAGGATGTAAAGTACCTATACCTATTTAGTTGAAGACATGTAGAATGTAGATATGTTACATACCTATTGTTATAGCTATATTTTAATATTATTATAAAAACGTACAGTAAAATGTGGTTTAATGGAGATAGGGCGAATCAATCGATTTCGGTGAGTAAGCAATGTTGCCCTAAGTTGGTAACTGGATGAGAGATCGAAGGTTCGAATGTGGAATAAAAAACATCTGAACTAATAATAAACAGTACCTACCTATGATGATGTAAAAAAACCCAAGGTAGCTACTAGCTCAAAAACGTTCTAACATCTTCTATTTATTTACCTTATATATGTAGGCCTAAAGTCAAAATCCTGCAGTTACTAATATACTGATTTATTATACGGAGAAGGATGAGAGCCCATACCATATTATTATTCCAAGGAATCCTCTTGGTCACAACATTCCCACGGCTACCCACCTACTGCTTGTAATGTACGTAGACGTTCTACGGCTAACTGTTTACCATTCGAAAATTGCGTAGATACTTCGTAGCTTGTCGTAGGTCGCGCATTTTTTGAATGATAAACAGTTAGCCGTAGACGTCTACGTACATTACAAGCAGTAGGTAGGTACATGGTATGGTGTCATGCTGAGCTTCATTCATACACGCAGCAGCTGCGCGCAGCGAGTGCAAAATTGGAGGATCGTTGATCCCCGTGTTATAGAGCACTATAGGTGGTCTGAGCCGTGGCCTCCTGCCACGCGCCGCGCGCTGAGCACTTGGCTACTTGAGGAACGCGCTCATTTTTTGACCAACGCCAATAGCCTCAATAGCGCAACGGTCGTCAGCCGCGGATCGGGAACCGTAGGGTCGTCGGTTCAAACCCCACCCGTTACACTATTGTCGTACCCACTCCTAACACAAGTTTTCACTTAATTGGAGGGGAAAGGGGAATATTAGTCATGTTCATCATGGAAAATTTTTCAATTCGCAGACAATTCACACACTTAGGAATAGCGAGAGAAATCATTCACCAATGTAATCATGTTTCAACTTACAACATATAGGTACTTAAGGGGCATTTGCTCAGCTTTATATCTACCCTACGGGTGCTTTGGAAAACCCTGAAAAACAGAAAATTCCTGTTCCTGTAAATACAGGACTTTGCTGTTTTTAGGATGCACCTATGAGAAACATTATTTACGTAGGAGCAAGGGCGTCGCCAGGTAGGGGTAGGGGGGGCAGCGCCCCCCCCCCCCTCTAGAGATTGATGCTATAGTTTGAAAAGAAAATTCAGATTTTTTTTAATATGTTGTTAGGACCACTACCAGTAGTCTCCAATTTTGCAGTTTCGAAAGACATATTATGTGCTAACTTAGCAGCACTTGAAAAATATGACTGGTCTATTTCGCACTTTTCGCATACTATAATATCATCAACTTGCCCCCCCCCCCCCCTTGGCCAGCGGCTGGCGACGCCCTTGGACTATACTAGCGGCACGCTATGATGGCCGGTTTGACACATTACAATAGTGATGTGGAATGTCAATTTATTCTCGAACAAAAAACAATTAAGTTTTGTTTTTGTACCTGATTAAATAGGTTTAATAAAACAAAAATGTATATGTTTATTTAATTTATTTGAACGAACTGAATATTTGAACGAAAATGAATATACATACTTTATATGCACACAAGAAACATATGAATACAAAAGATACCAAAAAAGGTGCCACAAAAGGTATGGCCTTTATTAATCAGATTCGTCCATACTACTATTTTCACTGTCGTCACTGCTATCATCACATACATTAATAATTATATGTTCGTTTTCTATAATATTATCTATTTTCACATCTCTTTCATAATCTTCCCTTATTAATTTAACAGTTCTATTCACAACCTTTTCCCAGTCTCCTTTAGTCACATGTTCACAAGCTTCTTCTAATAATTTTAGCATTTTTTTTGTGGTAAATGGGGGTTCTGTATTGTGTCTTGCAGCATATCCCTTAATTTGAGCCCACACCAACTCAATCGCATTATACTCACAATGGTAAGGCGGTAACCGTATAACTCTGTGCCCATGTTCTAATGCTATTTCGTCAATGACGTATCGGATCTTGGTTGGTTTGTTTTCTTTTAAAAGACGTACTAATTCCGCTTTTAACATATTCATGTTTGCATCTACGCCATTTTTACGAAGCCATGCGACGATATCAGCTTTCTTTTGGGATTGGGCAGGTGGCTTGTCAATTTGCATCGAGTGGTATGGGGCGTTGTCCATAATTATAATAGATGGTTCAGGGAGGCTACACAACATTGAGGTAAACCATTCAGTAAACTTTTCTCCATTCATGTCTTCATGATAGTCTCCAGTGGTTTTTGACGCAAAAGCCATGAGAGAACCTTCGACAAACCCGTTGATGGTTCCGGCGTGACAAATTATAAGTCGCGATCCTTTTCCTACAGGAACTTTGGAAGTAGATGCTGCTGTGTCATCGTTCCAAGAACGGCCTACAGTATGGTTAGCATTAAGCCATGTTTCATCCAAGAACACAACATTTTGCCAATTTTTGATTTCTTTCACTTGCCGTAAAAAAGTATACCTTGCCATCGCTATATCAAATCTTTCCATCAATATTTTGCGTTTGTTACATTTTTTGTATCGAAATCCAATGGTCTTCAAAATCTTCGTTAAAGAACTTTCCCCACCGAAGAATAATCCAGCTTCCTTCAGTGAATGCACCAACTTTTTTCTTGTTGGATACTCCTTCTGTAAATAGTAGCCGTAAACATGTCTTCGGATAGCATCGGCATCAAAGCTATCGATGCCTACGACTGGTTTTGCTCGTTTTCTCTTTTTTGGTGTGTGAAGTTTATTTTCTTCTGTGCCAGTCTCGCCATATTTTTTTTTAGTTATCCGTCTAACAGTTCGTTGTCCAATATTAAGCGCATCAGCTACGCGTTCAACCACTGACGTTATAGGTAAAATTGGCCCTCCATTTTGAGCTTCACGATCGAAATAGTTACGAAGGCGTATTACGAACTCACGTGTCTGACTATTTAGAACAGTTCTCTGCGTACGTTCGGTCATATCGACGAAATCCACAACAAAGGGCTTGAACAGAGTCCAAATTAACGAGCAAGGGTCAACAGTAATGCAGTATCAATATTTGAAATCCAAAGCCAGGTCAAAACTATATCACAATCGCATTGCACTGACAGTTTATACTTTTCGAAGCAACGTCAATTCGAAACTGCTTTGTTTTGCATTGAGCATTGACGCGAGTTTGCCGGAGGTAGTAGTTGTGCTAGCCAGCGATCCTATGTGACGATCGTATTAGATTCCATTTTTAAAAATTTATTGATATTTTTTTGCGATTTCAGAGGTTTGTCCACATAGTGAAAATTGTTCATATTCACAAGTACATTCACCCCTTAAATGGTGCAAACAGATTTTTCTACACTTGTATACATTTAAGAAATCAATTTAATAAATAAATTTTGAGTCCTAAACCTAAAACTACATTCGATAAAATTTATGAATCTCTGCACATCACTATCGTCAATAAAGTAATACAATTATTTCCTTCAAAGTCGTTATCAATTAATACGGAACTTCATGAGCGGACAAACGTCAAACCGGCCATCATAGCGTGCCGCTAGAGTAGGTAGTAGATATCTACCTATCTGCAGGTATCTATACTAAACAATGTTTCTTATGCATTGAAATATTCTACTTAGTTAGCGATACTTATCACGAATCTTACGCCTAATATTCTTCTCGAGTGTCAGAGTCCCGATCAACAAGGTTTTTTCCATATTAAAACTGAACGCATTACCATAACCTACACCTGCCCTCTGCTTTGCATATTTTCGTCGATATTTTTATAAACACACGACTTTATAATCGACTTATAAAACATATTACATGTCAAACCTAAATCAGTTGCGTATAAAAAAATAATAAATACACATACATAATTGCGAACCAGTTTGAGGCGGGCGCGTAAGTGGGCGGGCTCTACGTGGCCACGCCCAACGCACCGCCCACCTCGGCAAGTACTTGTACGAAATCCATACATATAGTGCTTTTATATATTTACCACTTAGGTAATAGGTAATCAACTTGTATGAACGGTGACAGTAGGTATCTTTAAAGTTCCGTCCTGTCATAATAATATTATTGTTGATCAATTTCTACGTATACCGTTACAATCTACCTAGATTCTATAGGTAACAACATAAGTACAAACGTAGAAAAGTTCTTATTTTCTGTTAACATAATTTTAGCATTTACTTACCAGTCCTTGAATAGAACATTTCTATAACGTAGGTAGATAGATATACCTACCTAAGTATGTTTTTATAATCCAGAAGAATGAAGACATAGATATGTCTCTTCAACACAAGTTTGAAGTTTAATAAGACACAAACATAACATAAATTGAAAAATATTAATTTAAAAGATTACTAAATTATATATACCTACCTTCAGAATGATTGCTTTAATAGCAAATAGGTATAGATCGACCAGAATCTCATGAAAAATAGGGAAATTAAATTTTGTAGTAAGCAACACTAGGATAACTCGGCTGCCTAGTGATAAACAAAGTAATTACATTCAGAACACCTTACTTGGGATCGTTTCACGAAACGAAAAATCCAGCAACTGCATTTTAAATACAAAAACAAAGTAATCAACATCGAATTACTTTGTTTTTGTGTTGTGCTTGTTCTTAACTTGGTTTTTGCATTTATATTGCGGGTTAATGAGTGCAGTTACTTTGTTTGGGCAATTTAAATTTCAGTAAACGGTTCAAGTTATATTTTGAAATATTAAACTGTGGTAAAAACTACTCGACATAAAACTTTTGTTAATGCAAAAAGTCAATTTCACAAAAAATGTCAGTTACTTTGTTTATCGCTAGGGCAGCGGTAGTGTTGCTAACCTTGGAATTTCATTTCCCTATTTTTCATGAGATTCTGGTCGATCTTTACTTACGTACCTATTACTTACTTCTAATAGGTACCTACTTAGGTAGGTAATCAAGTGACAATATTGTTGGATGGTGATATAAAAAGTATTCTAAGTATTTACCTGGCGAAGTTTGTTGAGTGCTTTTTTTTGATCCACGGCGTTTTTGGAACATTTATAGTGAGCAGTTTTAATAATTACAGTCAAAATCTGTTATAACGACATCGAAGGGACTACTCATATTAAGTCGTAAAAACCGATAGTTATAACAACCGGTTCCACCATACAACACCATATTCTTTTGCCAAGTCTTTGTTTAGAACTCCGCTCTCTTGCTTTGTAATAATACGCGATTTTTCTTCGATATTAATTTGCTTTCTTTTTGTTTACGACAAGTTAAAAGTTTCACAATTAATTCAACAATATGTTTTAAGTAAGATAAGTAAGAAACTGACTGAAGAAATTTGAAGAACTGGGCCTTGACTCTACGGCATGCACGTGTTTTGTTTTCTAAGAATTACAAAAGACCCTAAACACGTGTTTATTTTTACGATAATAACCATTGACCATTATACTATGCCTATTCAAAGTTTACAATACAGATAAGCTGGTCGTTGTAGAACGACCTGTAGAGATACAATTCTCCGAAAACATTGGTCAAATGTGGTCGTTTAATGCGGTATGTCGAAGTAACCAATGTCGTAAAAAGCAATGTTTTTGATAAGGCAGTCATATAGCATTCAGCCGGGACCTTTGATTACGGTTAATATAACCGGTATGTTATTCTAAACGATGTCGATATAAACGGTTTTGACTGTAATTATTATTAGATATCATTTATCACCTCCATTAATTACCTCTTTACAAAATTATTATCGATTTTCATAAAGAGATAGATTCAGGTTGTTTCAAATATCCTTCGAATATGGTTGAGCGAAGCAATGGCTGGATCATGCGTCATGCTCGTGAACGGGTGCCACCGTCGGAAATGTGGCTACTTTTGTCTGCCCTTCTTCACATGTGTAGAATTGTAAGTACCTACCATTCCGAACCAGTGGTAGATTCATTTGTCGATTCGTAAGCGCTTGTGAAAGTTTACCTAAATAAAATTGAAGATTATATAAATGATATAAAGGCGTGGATTTGACTCGTTCCAGCAATGCGCGAGACGGCAATTCAATCATGTAATTAACATAAAATTGTTATATTGATATTGTAAATTTGGAAAAGAGCAACCGCCGAGTTTCTTGCTGGTTCTTCTCGGTTGGAATGGCATTCCGAACCATTCAATCGACTATTCAAAAGTACCTACTTACTTGTAAAAGTTTATTTGAATAAAAACTTTTCTATTCTATTCTATTCAACTAAACCTATAAAGGCTTTAGTTTACTAACAACTTACAGGTACCTATACTTACTTACTTACAGGAACCTATGCGTTCTTATCAGCTACTATACAGGTGCAAATCGCCCTCAGCTCCCACGCCCACAATTTAATACTGAATTATGTGTAAGCGGTAATAGAATACCGACAGCCTGCCTAATGGATCGCTCTCGCTGATTATAAATTGCCGGGACGCGATATTTATGATTGCAATTACTTACCTAGGTGCATCTCCCGCCTGTTCATAGGGCTTCCTATTTACTTATTATATACTGTTACGTACACGGTAGGTACACTATATAATGAGTAAATAAGAAGCAATAAGGGTTGTGGTTTTATAAAATACGCAGACAGATTTTATCCGCGCAAAAGATGGCTGGGTTGGCAATGTATAGATTTTTAGCGCAGTTAGATGGTTTCACCAGCTCCGTCTGAAGGCGTCAATCCAACCATACAAGCTAGCTCTAAAATTCTGAAACGTCACTCAAATTGCGGAGGACCTCCAGTGAGGCTAGAGATCCCAAATAGGTATAGGTATTTCGCGTTGGTCTGCCAAACACATTTCAAGAGCACGTGCGTTGCTATTTCGATACCAGAAATTTCAATTGTCGTAAAGGACAGACGACAGAAGGACAGGCTTGTCCATGTCCTTTATGACAATTGAAATTTCTGGTATCGATTTCGTCAGCCTCTATGCGGGCTCTGTAGTCTGTACCTATCTAGGTAGGTACTCATAGAGGATTGTCGGTGTGTGATGCAACTATAACGAGTTTCCATATGAGTTTCCACCACCTTCCTATGTTTAACTCTTGAGAGCAGTCAGTTGCATTCTGGATTTTCATTACATTACTACGAGTAAACTCTACGTAGGTAGGTATACTTATTAGTAGATAGAGGTAGAGTCAATAAACTTGTCGTTAGTTGTAATAAAAACATTCTACAAGGCGAATGTGTTCTCAAAGTGCCCCGGGACTAATATTCAAGACAATAACCGTAGATTAATAGTTCACTTTGTCTTCGCGTATGTCGGCTATAACGGAAACTTGAACATTACTTCGATCATAAATTACAAGTCGTTTATGAGACTCGGCGAAAGCTACATCTATTGGAATTTTCCTTTTCTACGATCGTTCGATTCGAACTAACCTATCACAATTTTAAAAAAGGAGAACTTTCTTAATTCGATGCGTATTTTTTATGTAAGTATATGTATGATGTAAGTACCTTCACACCGGTTTATCCATATTTCTGTAGGTTCTGATTTAGGTAGGTACCTACCTACATGATTCTTCATCGATATGATAACCTACCTACTCTCGAATAATTATAAAAATAAAGTCCCATAAAATTTTATTAGATCTCTATTACTCTTGCTAGTACCTAATGGGTAGTAGATACCTACCTAGTTTTTCAAAGTTTTTTAAAATTCCTACCTAGTTTTTTAGATAATAATAGCTGATATGTCTAGATAATTTTGACTTGTTAGTGCGGAAGCCCTCAAGGGCATCGCCAGCCGCTGGCCAAGGGGGGGGCAAGTTGATAATATGTATGTATGTATATGTAAGTATGCGAAAAGTGTAAAATAGGCCAGTCATATTTTTTAACACAAAAAATCGCTAAAATCGCAATCAAACCTAGTTCTTATTTTTTAGTATGTTGTTAGGACCACTACCTCCCGACGACGGCGACGGATACACCATTCCATCACCCGGAGTTCCTCGCTAGAGGCAATCCTCAAGAGGGCCACACCCGCAGGCGACCCTCAAGAGGTTCACCCCTCATGTAATTTTTTATAGAGGTTTTCTTCCTCGCGGCCCCTCGCTCAGTGCGTGGCTTCTAAGAAAATATTTTTTATACGTTTTTAAAGTAGACTAAAATTGCTACTATTTAAAACCGGATTCAGCTCTAAATTCAATATTTACTGAGATACAGCTCTCCAAAAATTCACAATTATTTCCAAAAAAGTGAAATTTCAAGATTTGGTCAATTTTGAACCCCGATATCGGGGAAAATACTTAGCTTTAATTTAAACATAAAACGACATCTGTAGGCCATATAGTTTACTTATAAATCCTAAAAATTAAAAAAATGGAAAAATTGCATTTTTTACTTTATTTTGTTTTGAAGGTAGTTTGAAAGAAAAAACCGTATACATCCACAAGAAATATATATTTAAACTATTATTAAGTATTTATATTAAGTACTAGATGATGCCCACGGCTTCGCCCGTGTGGATTTAGGTTTTTAAAAATCCCGTGGGAACTTTTGATTTTCCAGAACAAAAAGTAGCTTATCTGTAGAAACCCGTCCCCAAAACGGAAAAATCCCGTGGGATCCCCACGATTTCGGAATACAATTCCTTACAGCATCAGGGTTGAGGAGTTGGATATGTACCTACTCGAGTTCATTCAACGATAAAGTCTTTAATTGGTACCCCCAATATCAATTTAAATAACCGAAAGTTTCTAAAACCCATTAGTTTTGGGGATTAGGTCCCCTACAGCATCAGGATTGAGGAGTTGGAATCCAAATTTTTTATACAACAGGGTCGCAATGTTTTTCTATCGATTAAAAAAAAAATTACGCAAATCGGTTCAGAAATCTCGGAGATATCGGTGTACATAGGTAGAAAAACACAACTCCTCCTTTTTTAAAAGTCGGTTAAAAAAGTAGCCTATGTTACTCCCTGGTTAATTCTCTACTTGTATGTGAAGGTCCCGTCAAAATTGGTTCAGCCGTTCCGAAGATTAGCCCGTTCAAACAGACAGACAGACAGACAGACAGACAGACAGACAGACAAACAAAAATTTTAAAAACGCGTGATTCGGTTATGGTAGCGTTCAAATAACCATATGAGCTTAATATGAGGTAGTTATTTTGATATTACAGACAGACACTTCAATTTTATTTATTAGTATAGATTTATAATCTTACTAGCTGATGCCAGCGACTTCGCCTACTTGGATTCTTATAAATCTCATCCCCTATTTAACCCACTTAGGGGTGGAATTCCTGAAACACGAAATTTTTTATTTTTAACTTAACTTGTTGAAAATAATTGTCAATTCTTGGAGTGCTGTATCTCAGTAAATATTGAATTTACAGAGTTAGTTCTGGTTTTAAATAGTAGCAATTTTAGTCTTCTTTAAAAACGTACAATACTATTTTTCTGAAAAACACACAGTCTTATTTAGAAAAAAAAAAAAACAAAAAAGTGAAAAAATTTCGTCAAAACAATTTTTCAAGTGCTGCAAAGTTAGCACATATTATGTCTTTCGAAACTGCAAAATTGGAGACTACTTACTGGTATTGGTCATAACAACATATTAAAAAATCTGAATTTTCTTTTCAAACTATAGCAAATTTATATTTTTTCAAATCTCTAGGGGGGGGGCCGCGGCCCCCCCCCCCCGCCCCTACCTGGCGACGCCCTTGGAAGCCCTTACGAAGAATTTTAAAATCATCTTCACTAAAAAGCATTAAAAATATTTCCAAAAACGGACTTTAAATCCAAAGAAAAAACTATTTATTGTAGCGGCATTTGAAGTCAATTTATATTAGGTACTACTTACTTAGTAAAGTTTTTTTAAACTAAAAAACCAGAATGCTTGAGTGTAATTCAATAATTTAGTTTTAATTAGGGGAAAGGGGCCCAAAGCGGATACGTTAAGATTGAGTTTGAAAATCAGTAGTTTGTTAATCGATGTTAATATTAACTTTTACACAAACGAATAGTGTGTCTCATGGCGCATAAAGTCGTTAAAACAGATAAAGATCGGTTGATAAATAATAAAGTTACAAGGAAATTTATAAAACTTAAAGAAAAACCACTTTGCCCTCAGGGGGGGCCTAAAGCGGTTTTTGGTATCGGGCAAAGCGGACATACCAAAGAAATGCAAAATAAGTCATATAATCTTTATTGTTTTAATAAAAAACGCACAATTTAAATATTTTAATTTAAAAAAAATCAGCCAAGTGCGAGTCGGGCCTCGCTCTTTCAGGGTTCCGTACATAATTATGAACAATATAATATTTTGGGTCTAAGAAATATTTAATTTCCGAGCTAGACATCGCAACAAACCGTGAAAGAAAAACCCAAAAAAATGTTCGTTTATTTTGGTCACAGCTTATAAACTATTTAATAAATCGTTGTTTTCAGTATTTGTTGTTTAAATAGAGCATATAGTACATAATATACTGAAATATCATATTCCCAACTAGTTTAGTTTTTGAGATAGCCCCCGTCACAAAAATGGTCTAAAACTGACAACTTTGATGGCCTCCCATTCCCTTATTTTTTGAGATAAAAATTAAAAAAATATATATTTGTACTCTACTTAATGAGCTCTAAACAATGATACCCCACAAGCTAGGGTAAAGAAAAAATTTTTTTTTCCGGCTCCTTTTTCATGTATGGGAGCCCCCCTGAAAAATAATTTAATTCAATTTCTAATACAATATTTGATTTTGGGTTAACGTTTTACACTAAATACCAAAATTTCAGGTTTGTAACTCATTTCGTCTGCGAGCTAGAGACCTGTGACCGGCGGACAGACGGACAGACAGACAGACAGACAGACAGACAGACAGGCGAGTGACATTAATAGGGCTCCGTTTTTTACCCTTCGGGTACGGAACCCTAAAAAGAGCAAATTCAATCTCTCCTTTCAGCAAAATAAAAGAAATCTTCAAAATTAATAATGATGATGAAAATATGGCCTTCCTTTAAAGCACTGGCCATGGACTTTTCGTCCCACGCAGCTTGAGCAGTTTTTCGTTAGTATTTATTCACCATCTAAAAGGATACATACAATTGATATAACAGATCTCATTTCACCCTAGTCGTGGGCAAAGCGGTTAGGTAACCTCTTTGCCCGAACCGCTTTGCCTTTTTAGACTACTCATTTTCACAATCAAAAATAACTTCAAAATCAGACGAGTACATACAAGTCGGCACTTTCATATCATAGTCAAATACACAAAAGTCAAGATCAATTTATTGATCAGGGCTTATTTTAACTGTAAATTAAAAAAAAAACGCTCTACACTTACCGCGGTTTTTTTTCGAAATGCACCCAATTTTGATTTTTTACTGCACCTACTCGTGTAAACGTTCTTGCTGAGTCGGACGAATGCCCCAAGGGGAGCGGGGGGAGCGCATCGTACCCGCGCGCTTTTTATACACCTAACTATTGGCGCGTTCATTTAAAAAGACAAATCCGCTTTGGGCACCATAACCGCTTTGGGCCCCTTTCCCCTATAACCGTTTCAAAAATGAAAAGTATATAATATACTTAATTATCTACTATCTTTATTATAGGAATATTTTAACAAAAAAAGTCTTAATAAAATAGGCGACAAAACCATTAACATTAAAACGAAAACAATATATTTTTAAATATTCACGTGTATTATTTCATGGGCGCGTTTAAACAAAAAATATGTTTTGATAATTATTATTGAATTTATGCAATGACCGGGGACCGTTCGCGCCCCCCGCTGTCTTCTGCGCCGGGGCACCGTCGGCTCCACTTTATACTTAAATCTTTATATTAAACTGTAAAACACACAAAACCTATTTTATAAAAATATATATTTATAAGTTAAACATATGTACTAGGTTGTATATTATGTCGATATATACGATTTAAGTATTAAATGTTTATATTAAACTGTAAATCATATAAAAACTATTTTATAAAATGTATGTACCTATATATGTCAAACATACCTAAACATGTATATCTATGTTTATAAATATGTTGTAGATATACTTAAGCCACGATACGTACGATAGTGGCACATAGTGGTGTCAATAATTTTAATTTTAAAATTCAACAAATTCAATTGTTTATGTATTCAATCGTAGTGACATAATTTTTTCGTCAGTGTGTGACATATTTTTTGTGCATGTGGACCGCAGGGGGATCTCAAAATTTGGCAAAAAATATTTGTTTGCATTCATAGATACATAAAACGTCGAATGGCCACTCTATTTAGGTACTCTATGCCTGAAATCTTTCAGTAGGTCGTTTAAGTGCCGACGAAGCAGTCTGCCGGTCTGCCGCCTGCGCAACGTGAAACCACAGTTGTTGAAACCGCGCGCGCACGCGTCTGTTCACAGCTGTCTCTGCGGGATCCATTTTGAAAACGCGCTATTTTTTAAAAATGGAACCCGCAGAGACACGTCCAAAGCAATTAGTTACGATGTCGCACCCATGTCGTACCACTGAAGCCGATACAATTTGTTATCAGCAAGCAAGACTTTCCTGCAGTTTCCCTGTTCTGTTGCGTGACGCGGGCGTGTTGATCCACGAATAAAATAATTTTTGAGTTTGGACATTTTAATGCCAAATGTATTAAATGCTAACTGCCAAAATTGTACTGCAATTTGTGCTAATTCTACTTGTTACAATTTACCTCATGGCTACTTTTTGTTTTATTACCTAGCTACTATAAGTAGCTAATGTCTGTATTTTTTCATTTTTAACCCCCGACGCAAAAACGACGGGGTATTATAAGTTTGACGTGTCTGTGTGTGTGTGTGTGTCTGTCTGTTCCCCTGTAGCGCTCAAACGGGTGGACTGATTTGAATGCGGTTTTTTGTTTGAAAGGTGAATTAGTCGATAGTGTTGTTAGCTATGTTTGATGAAAATCGATCCAAGATGGCCCCCGCTACAAAATGGCGTATTAGGTACATATATTTTTTCACAACTCCCTTAATATGGGTATCAAATGTCTGAAATGACCAAATCCAAGATGACCGCTGACACAAAATGGCGAATGTCGGGGGTTTTTTAAATTTTTAATTTACACTTGTTATTTAATTAAGTACTTTTCCCTTGTGCGTGTCTATAAATAAATTTCCAATTGCAAAATGTAACTAGCAAAGTAGCTTGGATAAATTCAAAATGAATCGAGGATATTTGTTAGACATCTATACCTACCTATTTTTCAACGGTTTTTACTTGTGCAATTTGCACATTCCAAAATCAAACAACGCATCAAAATAATAATGCAAACTAGAGTCCGCATTGACATTTCAAAAGCACATTTGGTGACTTCTAAATTAACATTGTTGGTCTTTAGCGGAACCCTGTAGGGAAAATGGCAGGGTTCCTGGGTCTCCCGCGAAGACCAAACAATGATCACGCCGCGACGTACAGACCGACTGCGGACCATTCAATCTTTACAAATCAAACAAATTATATTTGTTGAAAAAAAAAGAATGTTAAGTTGAGACTTATTCATATCGCTCTGTGATTGTAGGGTTATGTGCGAGACAATGCGAACAATTTTATTATTATTAATAAAATATAAAAACTTCCTAAGTAGGTATATTCATTAAAATTCCAGTATACTCTAGAACTGCTCATGGATGCAATATTGATAAAAAATATTCCTATTTAAAACTTTGCTGTGTAAAAAATAATTTAAATTATCCTTAAGTAGGCATTGAATTATATTGTACCTACTGACGTTAAGTAGGTACGTATATAAGTGTTGCGGGATTAGGTACGTAGATTTTCTTCTTGTACTGTAACGGAATGGTGAATAGTGCATCATCAGAAGAATCGCTGGGAGCCGCTGGATACAAGCGGCGTAAGGCCACGGCGTGTGGAAATCACTACCATAGCCGTATCATGTCCAGCGGTGGGCATTTATTGGTTGAAGACGATGGTGCTGACGTTGACATTTTGGGGAGATGCTTGGTAAAAGCTGATAATTTCTAAATATCAAAGCTACATTTTCCCTGAATGACACCTAAAGTTTTCCATACTGAGGTAATATTACACATACTACTTACTCATTTACTCATTACTTATTGGTACTCTTTCAAGTCTTTCAACTCCTAACAAGATACTTAGGTAGGTACCTACCTATCCAGTATCTAAGTACTTCTTTAAGTTCGTATGTAAGGTTTAACTTTAGGCACACATAATAAGTATACAGTTTGGCTGATCTATTGCTTATACAATCCTATCACGCAATCTTCGATATGCCTGCCATAAGTCCTCTGTCCAACCCCTAAAACATATTCTAATTCTAAGCACACACTTAAATCTTCAAATGAGTCAATAATCGAGTATATCATTAGACTTAGAGCACAGGGCACGTGACAATAGCATTTAGCATGGAGAGTCCAAGTACCACTCGAACATAGGAGCAGACCAGCGAGCTGGAACCGAGAGGCCGAGTGAGAGGCAATAGTCGATGAACTCGTAAGAAGGCGATAATGAAAGCACTTGGTCGCACGTGACGGCATTTAAAAGAAAATGGGGTTGAAAGTACATACTTGGATGTTCATCAAAGCTCAGCATATGGAATTCACCTTTTGTTCATCATAGGAAAATAATATGTGCATTTGCGTACCTACTTCTTAGGTAGGTACCTAGGTCACCCTCCAGAATTCAGCAGCAGATCAAATTGAACCATTGTATACCTACTTTTGTACCAGGTGTTGCGGGATTATGTAGATTTTCTTCTCGTACTGTAACGGAATGGCGTACAGTGCATCATCAGAAGAGTCGTAAGGTGTCGCTGGATACAAGCGGCGTAAGGCCGCGGCGTGTGGAAATATACCATAGCCGTATCATGTCCAACGGTGGACATTTATCGGTTGACCACGATGGCGATGTAGTTGCATAATTGCAGGATGCATTTTCAATTGGACCTCATACCTACCTACACTGTACAGCGGGTAATCATGGATATCGTACGTTTTGTTTTAGTTATTTTTGTCTTAAATATGTAGTGTACCTACTACTTAAATACCTAACCATTCCATCTACAAGAACCACTAGGTATTATCCAGAAGACCAATAAGATTGAATTGTGAATTAACGAGCAATTTCAACGGACAATATCTACTGAATACAGTGCCTATTGGGCACCTAATATTAAAGACGCAATAGCTCGTGAGAAGATTTAACCGTCCTCCATTGAGCGCGCTCAATACGGTCCAAGTCAAAAGTCAGGGGAAAATGAACGCAACATATTCTTTGATTTTATGCGCAACAATAAAAGAATCGGATAATTATACGCTTGAACAATGAGCGTCGCGGAGTTGACTTCTATGAAATAACAAGGCATTTTGCCCTCTGGTGAGCGAGCAAAAGAAAATCGCCGCATCCAGGGGGTCTGCACTTCCGTTCGGTGTTGGATTTCGTTGGATGCACGCTTTGTTTTGGGTTCAAGGGTGACGCCGCCGCGGCGCGACGAAGCCGGCGCGAGCGCATTGTTCTTTCTTTGGAATACTAGTATTCATTTGAACTTTCACTTTGAAGTATCGATTTATTAAAAAAAAATTATAATCCATACCTACTATGAACTATCCATTATACATACATTTAAATACTTTAAGAAATATTTAAAGTGCTTGTCTGTAACCTTTTCAAGGCTCTACTGCTGAAACTAAAGAATGCTTGTACTATATGCTTCTTTATCAAGAACTTCCAGGAATTTTAAAAAATCCCAAATTCACGTAGATGAAATTGCGCGTAGGTATTGCTATATAGTAGGTATTATGTTTTTAGTATCATGAATAGGGATTTTTCGGTTATGTGACGACGGAAAGCTTTTTATCCGACTAAGTAACTACTTACTTATATGATGTTTTTCACAGGTGTTTTCTCATTGCTATACTTTTCTACCTACACAATTCTAATTTTATCTGTAAAATTACAAATGGCCGATTCGTCTTTTAACGGCTAAACGCTATTAATGTTTGGAGAGCCCTTGTTCGCGAGCTCCATTGTGAGCATAATAACTGTGATTTGGGAATAATCGTCATTCTCTTAGCGCGAGGGGACGAAAACACATGCGCTTAACACGATACCTGTGAGAAAAGACGTTTGACAACTTTTATTATTGTGCACTTGTTTTTAATATCACTCTACACTTGCCATCAAGAACGAAAAAACAATCACGCTTTCTTTGACAAATGAACGGTACCTATTTTGATTTTTGAATCGCGACTCTACCGTTTCAAATAAGTATGAAAATATCTATAACTATGGTAACGTGAAATTATAATGGTCTGGCAGCTGACGCACAAATTTTTTAGTGATTAATAACAAACTGAATCTTCGTGAGTAGGCATGGAGTCATTGAATAGGGTATTTGACAACATTGAAAATATACTATTGATTGTGGTAATCTTATCAGATAATAGCCTAAAAAAGACATATTTCACTCAATCAAACTAAATTATGTCATTTTACGCGATATTTTGCACGAAATAAAACATAATAATTTTTGAAATTTTATCGGTAACCAGAACGCTCTGGGATTAATTGTAACGTCACTTGATTTGCACTTGACTTGGTTGTTATAATTGAAGTTTATCAAGTCAACGGAAACTAAACTTTAAAATTGAAAGAATATGATTGATATTAAAATGAGTAGGTATAACAATTTACAACATTACGATATAGCATTCACCTTGCGTAGCGTCTCTGTCGCACGCACCAAGTTCCGTTAAGGAGCGAGCGAGAGAAGTGACTTTCATACCGATTCGTGACGTCACGCGTATCATGTGATCAGAAATGTCGTTTTTGGCGTGGTTTTCAAAACTTAAACTTTATCATTGATATAATTCTTAATACTTTAGATATTCCGAAAAATATCAATGTAGTGTGTTTTAATAAGTAATAAAGAATAATTTAAAACAATTTCCAAAAATTAGTCAAATACCCTATTATTATGTACTAGCAATGCATGGAGTAGGCCAAGTTTCGACGAGACGACCAAGGACGGGCGGACCAAGTTTTTCCTTTATGAAAATTCTCGATGGAGGTAGGTCGAGGCACTCGAGTGCGCAAGTGTTAAACATTTGGATTCAATCAATTGGGAAATCGTTCCACTAAATGTAGCCATTTCATTATGCAGCAAGTATATTTACTAAGCTGCATAGTGCATACCTAGGGGAAAGGGGCCCAAAGCGGATACGTTAAGATTGAG
The DNA here is from genome assembly GCA_920104075.1 of Melanargia galathea. Taxonomy (NCBI): domain Eukaryota; kingdom Metazoa; phylum Arthropoda; class Insecta; order Lepidoptera; family Nymphalidae; genus Melanargia; species Melanargia galathea. The sequence continues at coordinate 14,636,507 of OV049863.1, read as the reverse complement.
TTTGAAAATCAGTAGTTTGTTAATCGATGTTAATATTAACTTTTACACAAACGAATAGTGTGTCTCATGGCGCATAAAGTCGTTAAAACAGATAAAGATCGGTTGATAAATAATAAAGTTACAAGGAAATTTATAAAACTTAAAGAAAAACCACTTTGCCCTCAGGGGGGGCCTAAAGCGGTTTTTGGTATCGGGCAAAGCGGACATACTAGAGAAATGCAAAATAAGTCATATAATCTTTATTGTTTTAATAAAAAACGCACAATTTAAATATTTTAATTTAAAAAAGAGCAAATTCAATCTCTCCTTTCAGCAAAATAAAAGAAATCTTCAAAATGAATAATGATGATGAAAATATGGCCTTCCTTTAAAGCACTGGCCATGGACTTTTCGTCCCACGCAGCTTGAGCAGTTTTTCGTTAGTATTTATTCACCATCTAAAAGGATACATACAATTGATATAACAGATCTCATTTCACCCTAGTAGTGGGCAAAGCGGTTAGGTAACCTCTTTGCCCGAACCGCTTTGCCTTTTTAGACTGTTCATTTTCACAATCAAAAATAACTTCAAAATCAGACGAGTACATACAAGTCGGCACTTTCATATCATAGTCAAGTACACAAAAGTCAAGATCAATTTATTGATCAGGGCTTATTTTAACTGTAAATTTAAAAAAACGCTCTACACTTACCGCGGTTTTTTTTCGAAATGCACCCAATTTTGATTTTTTACTGCACCTACTCGTGTAAACGTTCTTGCTGAGTCGGACGAATGCCCCAAGGGGAGCGGGGGGAGCGCATCGTACCCGCGCGCTTTTTATACACTTAACTATTGGCGCGTTCATTTAAAAAGACAAATCCGCTTTGGGCACCATAACCGCTTTGGGCCCCTTTCCCCTATACAAAAAATCAATGGTTTTTAATACAGTTTAGTTATTATAGCTAGTACAGCTTTATTTATTTTTCATTTTCGACATTATAAGTTACTTACCTAATATAATTATTTTATTTCTTGTATAAAAAGTTTCCAACCATAGGTGTTCGAATCCACTGAATAGATAATTCGAATCCGCATGTTCTCGTAGGTGTACGATAAAAGGCCACTGACAAGACAAAATGTTTAGGATCTTGCGACAATCTGTGCAGTGTTCACTCCCATTTTGAAAATTCATCGCCCCATTGTTGGCGTTCAAGCGGGAGAGTTTTATTAAATTACAGCTTTCACAAATTATGTGGAAATAATAATAGGAGCGGGCGCGAGGAGGCGGCGCAGTGGGGGGCTGCACTTTTAATTAAACCCTAAATTATTGTTCACCTTCATTAATTCTTGTGCTCCTGGTCCGCCCGTACTAATGAGTTTATGCTTTTTGTACTGTCTCTCCTGCGTCGGGATTTTAAGCCCCGTGCTTTAATAGACGACGATTTCAAACTTGTGTCACTGTAAAACTTATATATCCGTGGGTAGTAAGTACCTACTAAATACAGTCGACTCTCGTTAATTTGAATCTTTCGATAATAATTAAAACTTTTTTCCAGGTCCCTTGAAAAACACTCAATAAATTGAATAAAATCAATACTAATTGGTCCCCTCGGTAATTTGAAGTTAAATCTTGCCCGCAAACATTCAATAACTAATTTGAAGTCCACGGGCATCAGTCTTTTTTCAAACGCACCACTATCGAAAATTCATTGGACAATGATAGACTGAAGGCGCTCACTCCACCGAAAATTACGGAATTTTGGTTATTTAAACCCTCGTTATTTTGACTCTTGGTAAGTATTTTGAAATTTTTCTCTGGTCGCCCTTGAGTTTCAACTTTCAAATTATCGAGAGTCGACCGTATGTATTAGGAATATGACATGTCTATCTATAAATATTTTTCAACCAAGTGCTATTATACTGATCATGCCAGATATTTATCGGTTCCAATTTCCGGTTTGGCTGGTCTTTTTTATATGTTTGTTTCAGGTGTAAGTGAGAGTTCGGCGGCGAAAATTGCACACGTCTCTGATCTCGCTAGCAAAGGACCCAGAACTTTATTCCCAGTTGCGTAATCTTTCATAGATCATAGAAATCTACGATATTGAATATGTAAATATAACTACACAATAGGTACATAACCGATACAGTCAGTGAATAAAAATTTAACCAAATTTTTACATGGACTCTCTCACTGTCCTTCGCATTGTGTCTACCGAAGCTTTCCCTTTTGCATTTTCCAAAAAAAAAATTTTTCCAAGAAAATCTCTTTGTATAACGCGTTGCCCAGAGCGGCAGTATTTCATCGAATTTTCCGTGGTTATTTATTTATTTATTAAAGGTTCTCGCAATAAATTGCTTTAAGTGGGGGCGGCCGGAGTCCCGCGGAGCGCGGCGGGGGCGCCCATAACGTCGGGAAAAATGCTCGCGACCCATAAGTGCCTTTCTATACCGAACTAATATTGCGCTCATGTCTAGGGGTTAAGGCGATACAAGCGTAATTCACGACGTCAACGAGCTCAATTATATTGTATTTGCGCAGGCAATTTTACACGGAAATTTCATCACGTTGAAAATTTAATTTATGTTCGCCTCTACCTAAATATTATTTATTTCATCAGCTGAGCTTATGATTTCTTAAAATAGTTATCCCTTCATTCTTAAATCTAGGTAGTGGGCTAAAGGTCAAGACTGGAATACAAGCTGACTGATAAATTGCAGTTTGGGTGCTGTTCTGTTGCTCTTGACATAATAATAAATGTACCTATCTATCTATCTATCACATATATCTACCTACCTACAGCATCGCAATTTCCTACCGAATGCGTAATTCCAGCACACGAGTAGATAAGTACAGAGGGGAAGCTTCTACAAGCGGCCCGCTGTAGGTACCTCACTCATATGCGCACGTTTGTCACCCAACTGAACCCGTTGCGGGACCGAGCGGGCGTCCGTGAACCGTTGGTGAGTGTGTTTGTGTGAGTGTACCTACAGCGGGCCGTTTGTATGAAGCTTCCTCTCTGTACTTATCTACTCGTGTGATTCCAGTGTCCGCGGAAAATAGATTTGCATGGCCGGAAAATGGCTAAAGTAATAGATGCTTTTTGTTGTTTAAGGGCCTGTTTCCCCACCTTCTGATAAGTGTCGGACAGCCTAAACGTAAGTTTTGTCACTTTCTTACTTTGTGTCAAATGACAAAGACAAAATGTTGTGACTAAGCTATCCGATACTTATCATAAGGTGGTGAAATAGGCCCTAAGTGGCCCATATTTTGCAAATTTTACTTAACTTGATGTAAAATAAACTCTTGGATAACATCTTTTTGGACCACGACGCGTCGTTTGTTTATAAAATCGTATCATGATTTAGATATTAATCAATAATTATTATTGTTATAGGTAATAATATTATGATCGATACTAATTGTGGGCGTCAGGAGGCGGTCTCGGGCGTGGTTGTGCTTCCACCATAACAACTTATTAATTTTTCAGTCTGTGTTTCTTATAAACTAAGATCCTGTTTCTGTCCATATCAGTAAGTAAGTATATGTATATATACAAGTATAAATTAAAAATTTAAAAAACCCCCGGCATTCGCCATTTTGTGGCGGCAGCCATCTTGAATTTGCAATAGTGCTATTTTACTAGTCAAGCCCTTTCATTTGATACCCATAGGAGGTTCTAAGGAGGATATGTAGGTCATCAAAAAAAATAATAATTTGTGGAGATTTCAATATTGATATTTTGCTCCATACTCCTTTTACGGGTAGACTGCTAAATCTTTTTAGAAGCTTTAATTTAGAGAATATTTTTGTTGAACCTACAAGAATAACTGCGAACACAGCTACTTGTATTGACAACATTTTCTGTGATTGTAAAATCATCGAAAAATCAATTATCAGTAATCTAAGATCTGATCACTGCGGACAAATTATATCTGTTCCTAGTAGCGAACAGAATAAAGCAAAAGTAATAAAATATAGGCCAGTTACCACTAAAAAAGTAAGGCAATTCAAACATACTATCTCAACTATATTACCGACACTTGACCTTACGCAGGATGATCCGGATGAACTTTATAGCACGTTTTTTGATGTAATAAACACTCAATTTACCTCCATCTTTAAAATCATAGAAAAACGATTGTTTAAAAATCTTAAATTTAGTGACTGGGCAACTGTTGGCATTTATAAAAGTCGAAACAAGTTGTTTGACCTGTATGCAGAAAAACAATATAATTATACCCCCGCGTTTATTGAATACGTAAGAAATTATTCCAAATTGTTTCGAAATGTTTGCATACAGGCAAAATCTCTTTATATAAAACAGAAAATCATTAATTCTGATAATAAAATAAAAGCAACTTGGGATATCATCAGTGATGAAATGGGGAAACATAAAGTACATAATAATAAACTGGAGTTAAAAATTAATAATCATATTATTGACTCTGATATAGAGATAGCAAATACTTTTGAGAACTTCTTCCAAAATATTCCAGTTACCACGACTAATTCCCTGAATTCCTCGCCAACAGAAGCCTATAATATCCTGAGGGGCAATGTTTCTGAGTGCAATGTATTATTTCGATTTAAATACGTAACCCCATATGATATTATCAAAACATTTAAATCTTTGCAACACAAAAAAACAGGAGATTTATGGGGAATATCAGTAAAAATAATTCACAATATTATTGATGTTATTGCGCCATATCTTGCTGTAATTTTTAACAAGTCCATAGATTCGGGATCATTTCCCGACCTCATGAAATGTAGTAAATTGATACCTCTGTTTAAGTCGGGAAGTAAAACTGATCCAAATAACTATAGGCCGATTTCAATTCTACCAACTCTCAGCAAGATATTTGAAAAAATAATGCTCAACCAACTGCTCCTGCACTTTAATTTAAATAAATTACTTCACTCTGAGCAGTATGGTTTAACTAAGGGTCGCTCAACAACCGATGCGGCCGCAAGGCTGTTACGGCACATTTTCGATGCTTGGGAAAAGTCACAGAATGCCATTGGTATCTTCTGTGATTTGTCAAAAGCATTTGATTGCGTTGAGCACGAGACTCTTTTACGAAAATTAGGCCACTATGGTATTAAAGAATCTGCACTCAGTCTCATTGCGTCTTATCTCGGTGATCGTATACAAAGGGTATGCATCAATGATGTTAAGTCATGAGGATCAGCCTCAGTAGCTTCTCAATATATTTATAACAACATAATTTTTGTTAAGCAAAACATTCACAGTTACAATAAAAAGTGTGAATTACACGATAGGCAATTAAGAAATAGAAATAGACTCGTGATTCCTCGATTACGCCTCAAAAAGGTCCAAAAGTCGTTTGTGGGAATGGGCGTAATGTTCTATAACAAAATTCCACAACAAATCTTAGATTTGCCTTTACACAAGTTTAAGAATTCTATTAAAAGTGTGCTCATGAAAAAAGCATATTATACAATTGAAGATTATATAAATGATAAAAAAGCATGGATTTAATTTATTCGCTTTATACGCTATTATAACTTGAGGAGTATTCGATTATTGGTGTTCAATTCGATGCTTTAATCATGGGTAGCCTAAGTATGTCACGCTCTCTTTAAACATTTCTGTGGTGGTGTCGTGTTGTGCGGGTTGTTACGTTCCCTCAAATATGGTTGAGCGAAGCAATGGCTGGATCATGCGTCATGCTCGTGAACGGGTGCCGCCGTCGGAAATGGGGCTACTTTTGTCTGCCCTTCTTAACGTGTAGAATTGTAAGCACCATTCCGAACCAGTGGTAGATTCATTTGTCGATTCAAAAGCACTTGTAAAAGTTTATCTGAATAAAAAATATGTCTTAGACTTGCCTTTACACAAGTTTAAGAACTTTATTAAAAGTATGCTCATAAAAAAAGCTTATTATACAATTGAAGATTATATAAACGATAAAAAAAGCTTGGATTTAACTCGTTCCAGCAATGCGCGAGACGGCATTTCAATCATGTACATTAATAATAATAATTGTTATAATGTTATTTTTTAAAAAGAGCAACCGCCGAGTTTCTTGCAGCAATATTTTTTGCTATTTCAAAACAATCAAGATGACCGCATGATGACCGATCCCGTTTCAACGGAATGGCCGATGGGTGGAGTGTGGATGGTGAATGTACCTACATCGAATTTGGACATAAGTACTTACCTAGGTTCCTAATTTCTTCATCCAACGGTGAATTGCTATAGGCTATTGATAGGATCTGAGCAACAAATTCTAAACATTGTGTCATCAAATCCAATTGCACCGAACAGTGGCATTCGACAAGGTTTTCCTTTTTCTCCTAGTGTTCTGTTTTCATGATAATGAAACATGATAAACAAGATTGATGTAATTTCAAATGAAGCTACAAAACAAGTAGGTACAAAATCTCATTAAAGTAAGTAACCCTATGATTAGATATTTAAAAAACCTCGGAACACAATGAACCTAATACCGGATTTCAGTCAATTCCGAAATCTGTTCATGTATTGCAGCGTTATCTATGCGTCCTTTGGAATTAATTTTCAATATGAGCCATTAAGTATCTATCTACTTACGACAAAACTGCGAATTTCCCTCAGGAAATATTGTACACAATAAAAATTATTATCGATATTAAGTACGTTGAATAGGATTAATAAAGCAAAATGTTGATGATATCATCATCTTCCATTAGTTCAATTGAACACGGTAAGTCAATCAATAGAGTTGATTGCCTAAATCTTGATAACGGTCCCCTCTGCACCCAGTACTTTAGCGTAGATGTAGCGATATTACTTATTACCTTTCTTGTATTCTGTATAAGCTTAACGCAACTAGAATAATCACACTAATATTATAAAGGCGAAAGTTTGTGTGTATGTATGTGTGTATATTTGATACTCTTTAACACCGCAACTACTGAACCAATTTAGCTGAAATTTAGAATAGGTATAGAGATATAATATTATACCCTGACTTAACACATAGGCTACTTTTAATCCTGAAAAATCCACAGTTCGGAGTTTCAGAAAAAATCGAAATTAATAGCAACTACAACCGCAGCTAGAGATAGATTACTATAGCAAACTTCCTTGAAAGTAGGTATAAAGGTTGGAAAAGGGAGCGGGAACGGGAACCAGAAATCCACGATTCCCTCAGGATTTGTGAAAAACCGAAATTCACGTGGGCGAAGCCGCGGGCAAAAGTTAGTGTTAAATACGAAGGGGGAAGCTCTATACGATCTATAGAGCTTATAAAAGTTTGAATAAAAATTGATAGGTAGGTAAATTATTAGCAACCTACCTTTCTATAGGTTGATTAAAAAATTGGTCATGTCTATGCTTACCTACGCTTTGTTTTTATAATGTAGATTAAGAGAATCATAAGAATTGTACTTATTATTGGGTAGGTATATAGGAACCATTTAGGTATATCAAATGCTTATTCTTACAGAAGAGCAAAGCATAAAAGCAAATAATTTGGCAAATTCACTAAAAACATACGATGAACAAGTAAAGTTCGTAAACTAAAACCAGACTAAGTAAGTACGCTTAATAATTTAATAATAATTTAGTGGTCAAAAGCGCGAGGCAAGCAGCTAGTGGGCCCATCTGTTATGCCTATCCGTAACTAATTTTATAATATAAAAGCCGCGTGATGGTGACTTTTCGATTTTTTCGTAAATAAAATGTAGCATATGTCACCCGGACCATAACAATGAATCAATAGACACCTCATTCATCAAAATCGGTCCAATAGTTTAGGCGCTACAGTGGTACACACAGAATCTCATACAAAAATCGGTCACATACATAGATACATACATATATACATACATAGACTGCTTATATCATAACCCTTCCTTTTGGCTTTGCCGTAGTCGGGTAAAAAACAGAAAAATGAGAAGAAAACAAAAAATATTATCATTTTTTTCTCGACAGATCGCTGCAAAATCTAATAGATACATGGCAAATACACTATTGCTAATGATAACCCTATAGCTGCAATACACTGTAGATAAAAAATACCAAAAAAATAAGTTATGATTCCAATTCTTACACTTTCTATACAAGCGGCACAAGCGTCGCGATCCTTGCAAGAGACCTACATATTATGTCCACCATGAAGCTCTATCGGTTGAAATGTTGATCATGAAACAAGTAGGTGCATAGTTTAGGTATCACTAAAGATTCTGCCCTTCATCCTAGGATGTACCCATCTAAGCGATTTGTTGTGGCCTGCTTTCTCGTGAGTACCAAATTCGATTCGTTTTTCAATCGATTGTCGTATTTTTCAAATAGGAGCAATTCGTCGCGTTGTTGGCGCGCTGGTGGCTGATGGTGCGGCGGCTTTGATCCGTTTTTGTGGGCGGCCGCGGCCGCGGCGGCGCGATTGGCCGTGAACCACTAGTTGAATTACTTGCCTTTGTACCGCACGACGGAGTTAACCACTCCGCGCTCTGTACGTTCTAAACTAACCGTTTGAGAATATAATGTGCGGTAAATGTTTTCACGTTCGTGCACAGAACGGTGATGATTACCTACCTCGCTTTGTAGATAGGCATCTACTCTGAGTGAATATAATATACTTACTTACTAAATATCTAACAACAAAATGTCTGGCTTTTCTTTTGAAAGGCATCGGCAGTGCCAGCTCCTATAATCTATAAGGTTTTGCCAGCGGATTCGTTCGCGTGACATTTGGTTTTTCACAAATCCCGCGCGGGAATCGTAGATTTCCGCTTCCTGTTCCCGCACCCTTTTCCAAACTTTAGGATGCTTTTATGGAAATTTGCTATATCTAATAATCTACCTACAGCCGTAGCTATAGATTGCTATAGCAAATTTCGGTTTTTTCAAAATCCCGCGGGATTTTTCCAGGATAAAAAGTAGCATATGTGTTAATCTATTTCCATTCCAAATTTCAGCCAAATTCGTTCAGTAGTTTTTGCGTGAAAGAGTAACAAACATACATCCATATATCTATACCTAGGTACATACTCTAGAAATACTTTCTCTAGAAATTCCTTCATATAAGAGCTGAGTTAAACGGACAATCTAGAACGACGGAGTATAGAACTAAGATGGAGTAATTTACGTTAAATAGGTATATACCCATGGCCACACAGTAGTTAAAGAGAGAAAAAAAACTTATATCTACGGAACTATGAATATATTTATGAATATTTAATTAATAGTTACCTATGAATATTAGTCTTTATTCGTTAAAGTAGGTACCCAAAGCTTGATGCGACGTATCTCATTGTATACTTGATACTGCAAATCATCAAAAAATCTGGTTGGATTTAGAAGCAAAAAGGGCTGAGCCGGCGGAATCGTCATCGTTTTATGTCCGAGCCCGTTTCGAATCGCTCCATTTCCATTCGGTTTTTGCTGCGGCATGTGGCAACACCGGCTTGCTCTGTCAATCTCTTATTATTAATTACCTTCTTTTATGCCTACACACTTCTATCGATCGCGTTGATTAAAATATCCTAATAATAGACCGGTATAATGACTTACATGTCTCGTAAAAAAACGAGCAAGAGGCATACAGAGCCGGCATTAATTAATCGTTTAATGATACAGAAAATTATCACACAAGCTTTTTATTATATCATCATAGGCGCTAATACAGATCATAGTAGCTACAATTACATACTAGTACATAGCTATACCTATAGATTCGGGTGATCAGAGTTATTGCTGTTAGATATTAGTTAGTTACAAATGCAGGTACAAAAATAACAACAAGCTTATAATACTATATTTAATAAGCTAGACCCAACAGAGATAAATCTGCATGGTGCAACGTGCACAGGGCATCTTGCACTTTGATTTGGTTTTCTATGCTTTGATGGACTTCTGAAAAGTAGGGGAGGCCGGGGCTACAATTAACAGAGGTAAGTATTAACAAGCGATTTTCTCTAAAACTATACACGCTATAGATACCTATAGCTAGTAATTAAATACGCAGACAGACTCACGCCGCATGGTTCGGCATTAGACAGGTTGCGCTTCGCCTATCGACATAGTGAGTTCTGTGAAGGACGACATTATTACGCAAGTAACGAACATTTTTAACTTTGCAATTTTTTGATTTATGCTTGAAATGTACGATTTCATAATTATATTTTATGTTTTCCTAAAAGCATATTTTATACTTAACTAGCGGACCACCCCGGCTTCGCCCGTGGTACATAATATAGCATATAGCACTCAAGGATCACTTACATATATCCAACGGTGAAAGAATTTTTGAAATCGGTCCAGTAGTTCCTGAGATTAGCGCGTTCAAACAAACAAACTCTTCCGCTTTATTATATTAGTAGGTATAGTATAGATAATGCAACATTGCTTAATTGATGTAACTATTATTCAATATTTTATCATGTTATTTAATACTAAAAATATACCTTTGGGGCTATAATTAACAAATCGGCGGGGTTAGTATTAACGTGTTAATACCTACCCCAGATGTGGGGGCTTGTAGGCGAAGTACCTAACTATTCATGTATAATATTAATATGCATGTTTTTTCATGACTGCATGAGCACATATCAACGAAAAACTATTCGATGTACCACATCCTCAGAGGTTTACAAGTTGGCTGTTAACGCGTTAAAAATTTGTCATTCTGAAAAGAAAAGAATGCATTAGAAGAAGAACATCATAATATTAGCAAACTTAAAAAGAAGAAAATGACAACAAAAGACCAGAATAAAGATAAAGGAAAGGGTAAAGGGTAGGCTAAGAGAGAAAGTAGAAGAGGGAAAAAAAAGACCACTTGCGTGGCGTGATAGCCGCGTAAACGGATAGCCACGGTACCGGCTTAAATGAAGCCAGTGACTCTGAAGAAGATGAATGAAGAAGACATCACACCATTCAGTATGTTTCTTAGCATAGAAATAACGACTGACGAGCGGTGTAAGAATGTGAAGAAAAATGTCAAAAAAATATTGTTTGAATCTATCTGACTAAATATTTCGAATAATCTAATCCTCAAAAGCCAGCAACGCATTAGTAGTTCCTCAGGTGCTGCTAATGTTCATGGGCAGCGGTAATCACTTAACATCAGGTGACCCGCTTGCTCAGTTGCCCGCTATTCCTATTAAAAAAAAAATAATGTCATACATATATTTATTTACTACTGTTAATACTTACCGCAGAGCTGTTAATTTTAGCCCCGAACATGAGGTAAGAATTAACAACTGACTTTTTTAAGAAAAGTCTTTCTATTGAAGACATCGTTCATTTTATATTTGATTTAAATTTACAACATGATACCTAGGTAATGAGGAACAAAAATAACGCATCGTTTGATATACAACCCGTTTTGATGCGCCTCCTAGTTTAGTAATTATTCAAGATTTTCACTAAATCTTTTTTCCTGTAAAATTGTGTTTTGTCGATTGCAGCTTTGTTCCAGGCACCCATCGAATTAAAGCTCCATCTATCTATAATATAATAAGACTGTAACAGATCCAATTCTGTACATTGAAGATATTTTGAAATTTTTTATTGGAGGGCACTATGTAATCGATACTGAAGCCAAAACTGTCTGTCTGTCTGTCTGTCTGTCTGTATCTTGGCCGCGCATCACGCCGAAACTACTGAACGGGTTCGAATGAAACTTGGTACGATTTGAGTTTATACTCCGAGGTAGGACATAGGATACTTTTTATCCCGAAATTCAGCACGGTTCCCTTGGGAGAGGGGAAGAAAGTGTATTACAAAGTAAGTGTAAATTAGTAAGTGTATAAAACGTGTATTTAGCTGTAATTCATTAACGCGTAGTTCGATTTAACTCATTCTTTTTTTGTTAGAAAGGTAGTACTTTAAGTATTGTCCCGTAAATATTTCAAGGTTATAGGGTTATAGGTTATATATATTTAATTCAGAAATGACAGACATTTATTGGGTTCAAATAACTTGGGACCCGGAACTTTGAACGTACGGCTTATTTTAAACTGGTGTGCGTTTAAATTTATGTATGTTGGTGTGTCTATTTGTTCCAACTAATCTCCGAAATGGCTGTATCGATTTTGACGGAACTTTCAATGGCAGATAGGTGATGTTATAAGGAGTAACTTAGGCTACATTTAGTTTAGGTACAAAAAAGGATTATGAGATCCAATCCGATCCTATATAAAAGTCTATATCCACGCGGACGAAGTCGCGGGGGTCAGCTAGTTTGAAATAAAATTAAGTCCAAATGTTGAATAATTTCGGAGCTGCAACTAAAAATCCAATTTTTGTTAATTGTGGTCCCGGTCTCTCCTACCTAATACCTGCGTTTACAACATTACCAATGGTTCAAAAGGGGTGATTGATTTATGTAATAAAGGATCACCTTAGCAAAACGAGAATCAATAAGGCAGTAGGTATATATATGTATATACATGCAGTGATATTAATTGCATGTGCTGAATCGGTAACTGAATAATACGAGGTTATTAAATAGCGCACGCACTGCCGCGGCCGGCCGGTGATGTGCGGGCGCCGAAAGACGTGTATAAATTGCTCAATTTGATTCCAAGCAAATGGCGTATTAAATTATTATCGCTTATCATGGTAGGCTTGTATAAAGCTTCTTGAGTACGCATTCCTGGGATCCCGGCGGGGGATGGCGTGGTTCACCACATATGCTTATGCAATTAATATACGCTTCGTCTTGCACGATTATTTGATTCTATTAACATTGTTTTAGTACTGAATGTCATGTTTTCAAAACTTTACCTACACATCATCGTGTATAATATATAAATAGAAACATTTATAACACATAGGTTATAGTCTATATGTATATTTAGACATGCGACTGTAAGCAGACCTATAAGCAGGTACCTAGATCTACCTATTCCAACGATCTGCATCCAAATTGAAATTTTACATTCGCCTTGTAATCGAAATGCAGTCCGTCTGTTTAGATACGAATTACTTAAGTAAGCTAGGTACAATTGAAAGAACGTGATTTTTTTTAATTTTCATTAGGTCACACAAACATAATTTTTTGATCGTCACCAATGCTTTCGTTTCGTTATTGCAATCAAACATATTTATAACTAGATGATGCCCACGGCTTCGCCCGTGTGGATTTAGGTTTTTAAAAATCCTGTGGGAACTTTTGATTTTCCAGAACAAAAAGTAGCTTATCTGTAGAAACCCGTCCCCAAAACGGAAAAATCCCGTGGGATCCCCACGATTTCGGAATACAATTCCTTACATCATCAGGGTTGAGGAGTTGGATATGTACCTACTCGAGTTCATTCAACGATAAAGTCTTTAATTGGTACCCCCAATATCAATTTAAATAACCGAAAGTTTCTAAAACCCATTAGTTTTGGGGATCAGGTCCCCTACAGCATCAGGATTGAGGAGTTGGAATCCAATTTTTTTATAGAACAGGGTCGCAATGTTTCTCTATCGATTAAAAAAAAAATTACGCAAATCGGTTCAGAAATCTCGGAGATATCGGTGTACATAGGTAGAAAAACACAACTCCTCCTTTTTTGAAAGTCGGTTAAAAAAGTAGCCTATGTTACTCCCTGGTTAATTCTCTACTTGTGTGTGAAGGTCCCGTCAAAATCGGTTCAGCCGTTCCGAAGATTAGCCCGTTCAAACAGACAGACAGACAGACAGACAGACAGACAGACAGACAGACAGACAGACAGACAGACAGACAGACAGACAGACAGACAAAAATTTTAAAAACGTGTGATTCGGTTATGGTAGCGTTCAAATAACCATATGAGCTTAATATGAGGTAGTTATTTCGATATTACAGACAGACACTTCAATTTTATTTATTAGTATAGATTACAAAAAAGTAATGTATATTTTAATATTTTAAGCTTTTATCGATACTACTTATAATGCGAAAAATTACTTTTTATGTTTATTATATTGAAGTGAAAACTTCTTCAGGCGTGTTGAGCACTAATTGGTTAAACAAAAATCATGAAACTCGTGTCATCGTCACCGAACGCTTTTCATGAGCTATATGTATATATATGTGTACTTTTTGGGTGAACAAAAAGAGTGAATTTTGCGTCATCGTCACCGTATATCCAGTTTTTACTTCTATCGGCAGGCCCCAAAGGCCTCGCATTTTTTACCCGACTACGGCAAAGCCAAAAGGGTTATGATTTTAGCAGTCTATGTATGTATGTATGTATGTATGTGGCCGATTTTTGTATGAGATTCTGTGTGTACCTACCACCGAAGCGCCTAAACTACTGGACCGTTTTTTATGAATGAGGTGTCTATTGATTCGTTATGGTCCGGGTGACATAGGCTACATTTTATTTACGAAAAAAATCGAGAAGTGACCTTCGCGCGCCTTCTAGATTATTAAGTAGGTATTAATTTCGGATATACATAACAGCTGGCGCAACTAGCTGCTTGCCCCGCGATTTCGGGTTTCGCTTGCGTAGTCGGGTTTAAGTTTACGAACTTTATACTTACTTGTTAATATTTTTCTTTAATAGTTCATATTATTTCGTGTGAATTTTGAAATATGATGTCACAAAATTTAGGGCCCCCCCCACCCCAATGTCACAATTCATCGACCCCCTACCCAACCCTTAACGTGTGACGTAATGTATGGATGCTACGAGAGCACCTATGTTACGTTGGTAGAACTCAAGAGATAGTAGGTACTTACAAGTATAAATTAAAAAATACCTCCGACATTCGCCATTTTGTGGCGGTGGCCATCTTGGATTTGCAATAGTGCTATTCTACTAGTCAAGCCCTTTCATTTGATACCCATATTAAGGGAGTTGTGAAAAAAATATGTAATCCGCCATTTTGTAGCGGCAGCCATCTTGGACCGATTTTCATCAAACATAGCTAACAACACTCTCGACTAATTCTCCTTTCAAACAAAAAAAACCGCATTCCAATCGGTCCACCCGTTTGAGCGCCACAGGGGAACAGACAGACACACACACACGCACGCACGCACGCACGCACGCACGCACGCACGCACACACACACACATACACACACACACAGACACGTCAAACTTATAACACCCCGTCGTTTTTGCGTCGGGGGACTGGCAATTCAAAAAGTGGACACACGGCAACGTAAGCTCACGGCGGGTACTATAGTTAGTGAAGGGTCAAAAGGGAGTTCAGGGGCAGAAGTCAGTGAGATATTAGAGGAGGCCTTTGACAGGAGGCACGTTGCAGAGATATACCTACCATCAAAAATCTTTATAAGTAATCTTTATATATAATTAAAGTTCGGGATGAAAAGGCTCATGATAATATTGCTTTTTGGTTTTGATAAAGAACTACGAAAGAAGTGAGGAATTTCTTAAGTAAGTACCTACTGATAATGAAATCCTTGATAGTAGGTACAAGATCTTGTAAAACTTATTTAATCAAAACCTGCACTTTCGGAAAATTATACTTTAATCAAGATCCAAAAAATCAGCCAAGTGCGAGTCGGGCCTCGCTCTTTCAGGGTTCCGTACATAATTATGAACAATATAATATTTTGGGTCTAAGAAATATTTAATTTCCGAGCTAGACATCGCAACAAACCGTGAAAGAAAAACCCAAAAAAATGTTCGTTTATTTTGGTCACAGCTTATAAACTATTTAATAAATCGTTGTTTTCAGTATTTGTTGTTTAAATAGAGCATATTATAGTACATAATATACTGAAATATCATATTCCCAACTAGTTTAGTTTTTGAGATAGCCCTCGTCACAAAAATGGTCTAAAACTGACAACTTTGATGGCCTCCCATTCCCTTATTTTTTGAGATAAAAATTAAAAAAATATATATTTGTACTCTACTTAATGAGCTCTAAACAATGATACCCCACAAGCTAGGGTAAAGAAAAAATTTTTTTTCCGGCTCCTTTTTCATGTATGGGAGCCCCCCTGAAAAATAATTTAATTCAATTTCTAATTCAATATTTGATTTTGGGTTAACGTTTTACACTAAATACCAAAATTTCAGGTTTATAACTTATTTCGTCTGCGAGCTAGAGACCTGTGACCGGCGGACAGACGGACAGACAGACAGACAGACAGACAGACAGACAGACAGACAGACAGACAGACAGCCGAGTGACATTAATAGGGCTCCGTTTTTTACCCTTCGGGTACGGAACCCTAAAAAGTATTAGGACTAAATAATACATACTTACTCTTCCTTGTAAAAGGCAAGGCAAACTTCTCGTAGTTGGTTACAGACAAAATGACAACGTTACGCATCGGAATCTAATTTCAGTTGAAAGGTGGCGGCAAAAAGTTGATCGGGTGGGTCACGGGATGCTGTCGGCGGGTTCCGACAGAGGGCGCCGATTCCATGAGTCATGGTCGCGGACAGGACGCGCTTGAATTAATTACTTTAAAGGGTTTTAGGTGAAGAGGTGACAGTTATGTACCTTTCAAGTATATTATGAAAATAAAGTATATATACAGAAAAAGGACATAATACGTACAAAATAATAGCCATACAAAATAACTCAACTGTGACTACTTAGAACAAGAAAAGACAATTCAAAAAAAGCTTCACGTTTCTTATTTTTTCGATGTAACTATTTAATGATTACACATATTTATTTTTTCAAATATAATATATTTAAAAAAATGGTTTTTTATGTGAAAATATATTTTCCCTTTTTTACAGAGCTATACCTACCTAAACATATAAAATAGCTATAATAAAGTTTATATATACTGTGCTATATTTAAATTATTGTGTGTGTTGTATATTTGTCAAGCTCAAGCTTTTGAGGCTAAAATTTTTGTATATATATTTCTCAGTTTACATCGTCCATTATGTAAATATCACCCGGGTGAGAACGCAGCATTATCTTGTCATTATATAAAATAAACCTTCCGAAATTGTTGTACTCCTGGGAAAATCATCAATTAACACATGCGTTGGACACTAAAGTCATACTGCTTTGGTTTGTCGTTACATCCGTTAGTTGGGTCACTTTTTAAATATTGAAATGAGATGTGATTTGATGTGACGAGACACTTAAATTAAACTTAATTATCAGTTATTTAATACGTATATTTATACGTACCTATCTGTAAAATAACAAGACAAAATGAAAAATGAAAAATCGGCCAAGTGCAAGTCTTTTAGGGTTCCGTACATAATTATGAACAATATAATATTTTGGGTCTAAGAAATATTTAATTATCGAGCTAGACATGCATCGCAACAAACCGTGAAAGAAAAACCCAAAAAATGTTCGTTTGTTTTGGGTCACAGCTTATAAACGATTTTATGAATCGTAGTTTTCAGTATTTGTTGTTTAAATAGAGCATATATTACATAATATGCCGAAATATCATATTCCTAACTAGTTTAGTTTTTGAGATAGCCCCCGTCACAAAAATGGTCTAAAACTGACAACTTTGATGGCCCCCCCATTTCCTTATATTTTGAGCAAAAAATTAAAAAAATATATATTCTTACTCTACTCAATGAGTTCTAAACAATGATACCTCACAAGCTAAGGTAAGAAATTTTTTTTCCGGCTCCTTTCTCATGTATGGGAGCCCCCCTGAAAAATAATTTAATTGAATTTCTAATTCAATATTTGGGTCAACGTTCTACACAAAATAGCAAAATTTCAGGTTTGTAACTCATTTCGTCAGCGAGCTAGAGACCTGTGACCGGCGGACAGACAGACAGCAGAGTGACATTAATAGGGTTCCTTTTTTACCCTTTGGGTACGGAACCCTAAAAAACCTACTATAAACTACAGCACATGCTATTCTCTGAGTGGATGCCTGCATAATTATAAAAACTACATTAAAATCGATCAAATATTTTTTCAGGAAAATGGTACAGTATTAAAAAATGAAAAGACGTCAGATCAGAGCCTCCTTTGACGTAACATAAATCTAAGAACCTGCCCAGATGTAAAACGTAATAATGCAAAAAGTCGCATTAAAATCGGTCCAGCACTTTTCAGGAAAATAATAACAAAGAAATGCACAAATAAATCAACCTCTAACTTTAAACACATGTAACACCGTGTCCGTTCGTTCGTAATCATAATTTTACCTTGTTTAAAGCAAAGAAGAGAAGAAAAAAAATATGTTTAAGACAGGATTAAAATATTAATGATACAATAATACAACTTAATATATTAATTACTAATACTTAATACTGGAATAAATACAAGATTTGAAAATAAATAACAAAATTAAAGCTTAACTTTCTAATTCAAATCACACTTCTACCCTACATTAGACATCAACGAGCTACTTTTTTACTATTCCAAAAAAATAAAAAATAAATTGCAACAATTTAAAAAAAAAAGTATCAGACAGTAAAAATATTCTAAATCAGGTCAATGGTCGCAGTTTTATCTGCTTAATGCAATAAAAATTAGAGCATGATCTACCAGTCGCTGAGCACAATTTCATGCGTATTTTCCGCGTTTTTTATTAAACTGAAAGGTTTAACAATTTTTTGCGTAAAATATTGTGCTAAGCACGTAGATCTCTGATAGACCGGTCGATAAGGAAGTTTAATGCTTTGTACAGTTATCTACTCAGAGTGCTTAGTCTAAGATCGGAGCACTCGAAAACGAACTCGAAAACTATTGATCGATTTCAGAGTAAAATAGACCTAAAATGGCTTGTATTAAGGTTTGAGTTCGCCAATACATTCAGCATTCGAACACAACGAGCGCCCCAAGCAGAAATGTTGTAAAACACATATTCGAACTATGGAATTACGACTTTAAAATACGAGTATTTGAGTTCATTTTGCTCTGAATTCACTTGTGATTCGATCAATAGTTTTCGAGTTCGTTTTCGAGTGCTCCGATCTTAGACTAAGCACACAGGTAGGTACTTACTTACAATCTAATTTGAACTTACGTAAAGGCACAGAATATATAATAGTACTACGTAGTAAAGGTAGGTGTACAGCAATTTGAAGAGCGAGTATTTCTACTTTGAAAACCGCATGTAGAAAATTGTATAAAATGTGATTTTATTTAATTTTTCCTACGTGTGCTTTCCCAGGATGAAACAGGTCAATTCAGAGTTTGCACAGTGAAAAATAGACGGAATTTCACATTTATAATATTGGCAAGGACGGATCATGTAAAGCGTCGGATACGTTTTGTTTTATAAGTAGGTACATAGGTACGTAAGCCGTAAGCAGAGAAAGATTGCATGATCCCGAAGATGGACCTATACCTACTTAGGCTATTTTTTTACCCCGCAAAAAGAGTTTTCACGGGATTTTTCAAAAACATAAATCCCCGTGGAAAATGTCGCGGGTTTCAGCTATAAGCCACAATAAATTATTAGGCCGTTTAGACAAAACAAAATGCATTACCAGGGTGGCACCTCCACCAGTCCTACCCCATGGTATATTTCATTAAAATAAATAACGTTATTATTTTGGGTGTTTTTCGAGTGATGCCTAGCTACAAATTACGTGGACAATGCCTCCGCGGGACACCGCCCTTATTACAACCAGCCCACCAGATGGCCCTGTACCGAATAAAAATGATTGTAATTCGCCTAAATTACAAGGGTTCTATGTGGACTATACATAAGAATGTTTTATATTGGGTTTGCTTTGTTCTATAGGTATTTTATTTATTTCTATTAGTGTTGAAATTGAAAAAAATAAATAATACTTAGTGCATATTTCTTTTATTAAAGACACCATGAAAAAGATAATATATGGACAGTGGACACGTATAGATAATATTATGGAGAAAATAATCTTAACGGCATTAAATCGAACTGCGTTCATGTTGAAATATGACCTGGATGATAGGTATTTCTTATAATTATTATATAGGTATATCTACTATATAAAAATAAGTCGGGTTTTCCTTCCTGACGCTATAACTCCAGAACGCACGAACCGATTTCCACGGTTTTGCATTCGTTGGAAAGGTCTCGGGCTCCGTGAGGTTTACAGCAAAGAAAAACACGCGAACGAAGTCGCAGGGGTCAGCTAGTCTCTTATGAATATATTAAGGTGCTTAAAGTTCCTAACTATAGGTACCTATCTATCGAAGATATTAGATCTTTGTAAGTATACCTATGTATACCTATGTATATTATGTCATTCATTCTCTTTCCAAAAAATTAATCTTATTTAGGTGGGTACTGGGTAGTCATATTGAAGAAGAAAAACGTTGTAGGTAGGTAGGTAAAGTACCTACAGGTACCTACACTTTCAACTAAGTATGCGAGCCCGCTTCGTGACTAAAAAATTTTCTTTACACAAAGCTGGGACAGCATTCCTTCTTTGGTTATGCAACGAGAATTTCTTTGCTTACATAATCGAAGACCACATAGGTCTTTAATTGATAGCAAACATTCAAACAGAGAAACGATTCGTTATTCCATTCATGAGATTTCTTACAGGCATTAAACGCCTGCAAAGTTTTAACAATGAGGCAGCCATCACGGACGAGAATGGAACCCGTTCCGGTAAAAAGAATCCAGTAAAACTTACTAAAAACGTTTACTGTAAACCGATCACGTTTAAGGTGAACGCAAAAAACGTATCGCGTGAGGGATGTGCTCCGCTAAAAATATATTAAATTAATCACGATCCTGACCCGTACGGCTGTAAACATACCGCCTGAAGGCACGAGTATATGGGCATAACGGAAATTATTTTCTTATTCGTTGGGTAAAAAGAGCCCATTTTCCAACAATGTATTGGTAATTTAAATGCCTCAATTATTATCTTTTTTGTAAATGTAATGTAGGTACTTACTTGCCTACCTCCACATTATAATATAAAGAGTAGGTTCGAATTTTTCAACTCTAAAGTGAGTATGTAGAGCGTTTTATAGAAGATCTGTTGCTTTAAAATTTAATAAGTATAAAAATGTGAAGGACTTAATTACAAGATTTCGCACTTTCTTACGCACTTTTTTCGTAATCCTGTAGACTTGTAGCGAAAGACAACTGTAAACTAAGCAAATTAATTATAGTTATTTACATAGTTATAGTTATTTACATAAATTACATAATATGAAGTAGATAAAATCGTGTAAATACCTATATACACTGAATGCAAGGCCGGAACTTGCCCTGACGCACTCTGTGCGTCTCGTTAAATTATGATGTAAATTATCAAGCATTTTGCGTTTAATTAAATAAATTTATAAAACGTATCTATCCCTTCAGTTTCATCCAAAATACTTTGATAAAGCATTAGTCACACAGAAATCCCGTGCCGGGGCAGTATCTTGGATTTTATATGAACAAGTATAAATTAAAAATTAAAAAACCCCCGACATTCGCCATTTTGTGGCGGCAGCCATCTTGGATTTGCATAGTGCTATTCTACTAGTGAAGCCCTTTCTTTGATACCCATATCAAGGGAGTTGTGAAAAAATATGTAATCTGCCATTTTCTTGGATGGATTTTCATCAAACATAGTTAACAACACTCTCGACTAATTCATCTTTCAAACAAAAAAAACCGCATTCGAATCGGTCCACCCGTTTCAGCGCTACAGGGGAACAGACAAACACACACACGCACACACACACACACACACAGACACGTCAAACTTATAACACCCCGTCGTTTTTGCGTCGGGGGTTAAAAATGCATTTGCGTTGCCGCCCCGCTTTCTGCACTGGTTCAGCCAATCCCGCAGCGTAGCAGCGGAAGGCGTGCCGCGGCGCACGTGGAATGCATCGTTTTTACACATTTCTTACAAAATACTTAATTACAGCCACGAGCCGAAATGTCAAATTAATAGCAATCACTTTTGGTCGGTCGCCGGCGTAACACACAGAATCCTAATTGGATGTTGCCTCGAAAAACAAATCGTGCTACATGATAACGTGGTAGCTACCTAATTGATTTTAGTTAGCATAGATTTCAGCGACTACCAAAAACGACTTATTTATGGTTTTCACTTCTTTATGGTACCTATACTTACCTTACGTCAGGTACTAAAAACAACTTCTTTATGGTGTTTCATTACTCAGGACTCTAAGTAGGTATTACCTACCTAAGATAAAAGATTGTGTAAAGTAATAAATAAGTTTAATTTATTTATAACAAACGGACACCCGCGACTTCGTTCGCGTGGATATATTTATATTGGTTTTTAAAAATCCCGTAGGAATCATTTTGTTTTTCGTAAGCTCCTTTGAGCTCATATCATGCTAAATGTAAACATCCGCCAGTGAAAGTCCCATCAAAATCGATCCAGCCTTTTAGAGATTAGCCGGTAATCTTTAAAGTCTTATCTACTTTCTAACAAAAAAAGAATGAATGAAATCGGACCACGCGTTATTGAATTACAGCTAAATACACATTTTGACTTTCATCCCCTCTCCCTAGGGAACCGTGCTGAATTTCGGTATAAAAAGTATCCTATATGTTACTCCGTAGTATGAACAAATCAAATCAAATCAAATCAAATAAACTTTATTCAAAATTGGTACACTGTACACTTTTTGAACGTCAATTTAGGTACAGGCAATGGTGATAATTATTTACGGAAACTTAAAACTAAAACTACGAGGGTTCCAAACGCGCCCTGGTCTGAGAAGAGCCCACAACAAACTCAGCCGGGTTTATTTTTTTTTTTATCACCATCTTACAATATGGTATAATAGCCATAAAAATGATTTGAACTGTTGGCTTTTAGAGCAATCTATGTCCATGGATTTTTGTCATTAAAAAAATCTTTTAAGCTATAGTAAGACTTTTCAATTAATTTGCGTTTAATAAAACCTTTGAACTTATTGAGAGACATATCCAAAATGTTCTCTGGCAACATATTATAAAAAAGTACAGAATTACCAACAAATGATTTTCCAACTTTTCGCAGCCTAGTAGTGGGCAACACAAGTTTATTTTTATTTCTAAGATTAATGTTATGACAGTCACTTTTTTTCTTAAATTTATCGATATTTTTGTGTACATATATTAAATTTTCAAGAATATATTGGTTATAAACTGTCATAATTTTAACTTCCTTAAACTTATTTCTCAGTGACTCTCTGGGTCCCATATTATATATGGCACGAACAGCCCTCTTCTGCAGCACGAAAATGGAATTA
Source organism: Melanargia galathea (assembly GCA_920104075.1). Taxonomy (NCBI): domain Eukaryota; kingdom Metazoa; phylum Arthropoda; class Insecta; order Lepidoptera; family Nymphalidae; genus Melanargia; species Melanargia galathea. Next base: position 14,613,459 of record OV049863.1, on the reverse strand, counting down.
ATATCAGCAGCATTACCCCATAAAAGTATGCCATATGACATAATGCTGTGAAAGTAACTAAAATAAACTAACCTCGCAGTTTCAATATCAGTTAGTTGGCGAATCTTTTTAACCGCATATGCAGCAGAACTAAGTCTGTTCGATAAGTTATTTACATGAGGGCCCCATTGGAGTTTAGCATCTAACGTTATCCCCAGGAAAACAGCCGTATCCACTAGATCTAATTCCTCATTATTAAGCTGTACAGTGGTTTCAACTTGTTTAACATTAGGTAAAGTGAATTTAACACACTTAGTTTTTTTCCCATTAAGTAATAAGTTATTTGCTTCAAACCACTGTACCACTTTTGTGAGAGAATTGTTTACTTCGTCAGGTATTCTTTGGTATCTATCAATTTTAAACAAAAGTGATGTATCATCAGCAAACAATACTATCCCGTGTCTATCCTTAGCGAGATAAGGAAGGTCATTAATATAAATAAGGAATAGAAAGGGCCCAAGAATAGAACCCTGTGGAACTCCTATTTTTACAGCTGATCCGGTAGACCGCTTTCCGTTCACATCTACTTTTTGTGTTCTATCATTAAGGTAAGAATTCATTAAATCCAAAGCTGCACCTTTAATTCCATAATGGTGTAGTTTTCTGAGTAATGTTTCATGATCAACACAATCAAAAGCCTTGGACAAATCACAAAAAACTCCAAGTGCATCATGTGACTCCTCCCAGGCTTCAAATATATGTTTAATTAACTCAACACCAGCATCAGTTGTTGAGCGACCCCTTGTGAAACCAAACTGTTTTGTATGTAATATATCATTAGTATGAAAATGTTTAAGCAATTGATTTAGTATTAATTTTTCAAAAATTTTACTAAAGGTAGGTAGTACCGATATTGGTCTAAAGTTAGTGGAGTTAGAACTTAAATCGTACCAAGTTTCGTTTCAATCCATTCAGTAGTTTTTGCGTGATGCGCGCACAAACATACAGACAAACAGACAAACAGACAAACAGATAAGCAGACAAACAGATAAACAGACAAACAGACAAACAGACAAACAGACAAACAGACAAAAATTTCAAAAATAGCTTTTTTACGTTCTATTACTTATCCCTAACATCCCAAAGTTATAATTTTGCAAAAAATCTTTAATGTACAGAACAGTTTATTATATGTATAGAATAGATGCATAGAAGATATAGATAGATAGAAAGATAATAATTTTATAGCAATACCTAAATAGTTTGGTGAATTTTTAATAGGTTCTTGAAAAATATACCTATTTACTATCCTAAAAATAAAGTAGGTATGTACATAACATAATATACTTATATAAACTATTTTATTATAAACGCATAGTGTATTGCTATTTGTATGTCAAACTCTCGCAAGTGTACAAAACTTCGGTAAAATAGCCTAAAACTTTCTGTTTCCCAATATAGGTAATAAGCAACGGACATCGAGGCTAAGCGCTACACGAGAACGCAGCATGAAGCGTATTAAATTAAAAGCGACGACATGTGTTTTCCTTCCCACAGGAAAATACATTAGTTCAAACATTTCCCGCCCCCGCCCATCCCTGTCTCACACGCACAGGACGCGAGCCGCGAAAAAGAATAGCCAGATACGGCGCCCTCGTCGCAAACATCGAGGCTTTCAACGTAAATCTGATAAAGCGAACACTTTACGACACCAACACTGAGAAATTTTCTTCTTTCTACAAATACATCGATCATTTTATCGCTCTTTCTAGCGTCCAGCCGTGAAATACACGAGCGAGAGCGAGACGGCGTTACCGCGTCGGTTCCGTTCGGAGGCCGGCACCATTGGGCGAAAAAGCTCACGGCGGCCCGCCCTGTACGAGTCGCGCAGGGCTGCGTTCGCGCCTTCGTTCCCGGTACGTTTACAAAAATATCATCTAAGAAGCATGTCGGCCGTAGCGAGGGGCGGCGTCGCGGGAGCCCGCAGTCATGCTGAGAGCCTCAGCGGAGTCGGTGGACTCACGTCGCGAAGCTTTTCAACGGTACGAGAAAAAATCGACGTGCGACAATTCGATCGAAAAGCCGATGTCGCCGAAGACGCGGGCGCGAGCTGAAGCCGGCCGTAAAACCGAAACTAGGTTATAGCGACGCGCCACCTCCTGTGATATTGCTTGTAGCTAGTTTCATGAGGATACTGAAAATTATTTTCCCGTAGATAAGTACCTAATACGTTCAGTGAAGTGTTTTGATTCTCGCCTGTGTTACATGAAACTTCCTTGTAATTTCTGTGTTTGCATCCAATACGTTACATTGAACTGGATTTATGTTGTTCATGAGCAGGTGCGTTATCTTTTTGGTATTTTTTATATGCAAGAAGGGTCTATGATTCGTGCCTGATGGAAAGCAATGATGAGGTCCAAGCTTGTCAGTTCAGCTTGTCTAGAAGATGCATATTTATTACTCTATGAATATCTTTCTACGTGAGCTTAAAGCTCTTCAACCAAACTCTACTTATCTTGTATTTTACCTTATCTTGGTTACTAGACCGATAACTGATGATTGGTGGTTTTATTCACAGAGCTAATACTCAAAAAAAAAAAAAGATTCTTAAATCCTAGCTATAGAACAGCTGTAAAGAATCAACTACCTACTGAACTGTTATATACCGCTGATTGTCGAGCCCGATTTTTCTCTCACTCACCACTTGTTGCACTTCGCTTAACTTATAAAGTTGCTATCCTAGATTAAAACCGAAAACTTTATGAATGATTTCTGTCAGCATAGGAGTGGCAACCACAATTAACCTTGCCGTCTAATTTATTCAGTTGGTGCTATGCCTTAAAGAAGCCTAGATACCTACCTATGTTCAATAGTTAATGTTCATTTCACTCATTTCATTACACTTCTGAAAAAATACAATATCATAGTTCGATAGTAAATACAATAGGTATCATATATGTAGGTAGTTCGATTGTAAATAAAACGACTGACTAATCTATGTGAGAAATATAGGCACCTATGTATTTGGTACTTATCGCCGCCGCGCTTTCGCGGCCGCCGGCAAAAATTGCCTAGGACAAATAAATGTTTTAGTCTCCGTAATATAAATTAATTAAATAATATATAATATATTATACTTATGCAGTGAATGTGTAGTGCGTGATGTTTTATTAGTTTTAAAATAAAATAAATTAAACATTGACTAGGTAAATAAGTGATAGTAATAATATAATAATTAATAACAGTATAAGTAAGTAGCTACTTATGAATCTTATGGATACCGACATCATTTTCTACTTATTTTTTCTTCTTATGTTAGCCAACTGTAAAATAACGAAATGTTTACCTTTCAAAGTTATATTTTCTTCTCTTCTTTGTATTTATATGTAGGTATAATAGAGTTTTTAAAGCTCTCTTGTAGGTAGGTAAGTATAGTCTGTTGTCATTTCGTGTCGTTTGTCTACTAATAACAAGACAAAATTAAAATTTTAAAAATCCGTCGAGGAACTCTCCCCGTTGACCTTAAACCATATCTAACCTGCTCTGTGATGATATCTACCTGTGTAAGGCCAAAAAACCGTATCAAAATCAGCGTCTAGTAGGTAATTTTTCAGGAAAATTGTAAAATACTTTGTAAAAAAATTACAATACGATTGCAGCGCCTCTTTATAGCCTAAGTATAGCCGTAAACACATCTAAAAACCTGATCGGAAGTGGTAGATACATAGTTATCTAATGCAAAAACTGCATTAAAATCGGTGTTGTAGTTTTTCAGGATAGAATGGTAACAAAATACAAACGTATTTAAAGACAACTTCTTAACGCCTATCTTAGATATATTACTAGGTACCTACCTATATACAGTCTCCGTGCTGTCGTGGGTAACAATCTAAGATATCAACAATTAAATTAATTTAATACTAATTAGGTAATTTTAATACATACCTAGGTACCTACTTTGTACAATAAATCAATTAGGTACTATGGAATGCAAAGTTAACATGTGAACATTATTATATACCTATGTAGGTACCTACGTTCGGTATATATATGTATATAAATATTGTAGAAATATTTTCCAAGTAAGTAGATACCTACTTGCTTGCCTAACTTTTTCTACACCCATAAATGGTTTATTTAATCAACTATTCGGGCAGTAGGTACCTATTAAAAAAAAAACTGAGATCTATGAGCTATTTATGAGCTACCTACACGTGTAATTAAAGTGTAATTATATTGACACAATATAAGGCAACGTTCTCAAAGGTGTGTGAAGTCTGCCAATCCGCTTGGCCAGCGTGGTAGACTATGGCCAAAACCCTTCTCACTCTGAGAGGAGACCCGTGCTCTGTAGTGAGCCGGTAATGGGTTGATCATGATGATGATGATGATATAAGGTAAAACCTGAGTAAAATATTCCGATCACGATAATTATAGAGTGGTTCGGACCTATCTATTTATTTTAGATAGGTATTATTTTACAACTCAGAAGTACTTAAAGCTTAAACTACTACGAACTAAAGCTTTCTTCAACTGTTTTTTTTCTATGTGTGCAAATGGAGCAGATACCTATTCTAAAAAAAACTAAGCCGGCACCTATATATTTGCCAAAAAGAAGACATAGAAAAATAATCCAATAAGTAAAATTGTAGTAAAAACTGGGCCGTTAATTTAAAATTGCATTTGCGGCCGCCGCGCCGTTGGGAAGTTAGGTATCTACTTTAATATCTATAGACAAATCCGTGGTAGATATGCTCTAACATAACGTTGCATTAGGTTATAGGTACTTACTTACTGTTTAACTAAAAGTTATAAACAGACGTCATACTGACCAGATATTATTTAAATAAGTAGAGTTTAAATATAATTAAAAGATACAGTCTCAAAACGTGTTTACATACAAAAGTCCCACTCCTGATTGATTATTATCAAACCCTAGGTATAGGCTATAGGACACTTTTCGCTGATCTTAATCTTGAAATTAGGCATAAGTGGCGTTTAGCATAAGAGAAGGGAAAACTCGAAAAACAATCATTTCAATACTCTCATTACATTGCAATTGGAGCGGTCGAAATTGTCAAGTGGGGTTCTAAACGTAGAATGAAAAAGCTTTATCAGAAAATTCATAAATTAGGTTTTCATTTTATTTTAAGCCTCATAAGTAGTTTTTATTTATCATAAAAATCCAAAAAAATACTCTTAAACCTCTTTAAGGCTGTAAAGCGTGGTTTATTATGTAAACATTACAGAAATAGTAAAAGATTTCTCCAACTGGTTTTTTACAAATCCTACTAGGGTTTAGTGGAGTTACTGAGTTTGAGAGGGTGAAAATATATGTTCTATAAAAAAAATTAAACAAAAACTTGTTAAAATATACTTCTAGTATAGTCTATTTTCATTGCATGTTAGTATTTTTTTAGTCAGATAAGTAACTAGTTTTTTTTAATCCTAATAAAAAGCTGAAAATGCCGATTTCACCGGTTAACGTCCACTAAATCTAGTTATCGTCCACCCTTGTACCTGTTATCCGTCCACTGATTTCTATGAGAAATTTACTATGAATAAATAATAGTTTAAAAAAACTAAAAAACACGCTTTTTATAGAAAACCAAACTAAAAAATAGAAAATAAATTTTAATAAATATAAATTAATAATAGTGTGCATATGAAAAAAAGTATTTTATTAAAAAAAAGCGTGGGGTGCATGGGTGTATAGAGGATTATCATTTCGATAATATCTTAAAAGCACCCCACGCTTTTTTTAAATAAAATCCTTTTTTTCATATGCACACTATTATTAATTTATATTTATTAAAATTTATTTTCTATTTTTTAGTTTGGTTTTCTATAAAAAGCGTGTTTTTTAGTTTTTTTAAACTATTATTTATTTTCTACTTTTTAGTTTGGTTTATTTATAAAACTAAAAAAATCATGTCACTTAAAACACAACAGATATTAATTATTAATAAATTATTTTATTTGTTTTTTATTGTAAATCGTACAATATGATTTTACTTAAGTACTAATTAATAATATTATTATTTTGTTTTAATATTGTTTTATCTTCGCATTCGTGCGTTTTGTGCTTAGATTTTAGTTGTGTGTGACATCTATTCTGTTTACCCTAGTTACAGTTAGTTACCGTGCGATTTTGAATGTTTATTGTTTTTCCTTACCGACGACTTTTGATAAATGAACACAAAATCTTATTTTCCAAATTGAATAATGAAATATTCTTATCAAATTAGTGTATTGTCATCGATCCTCGATAAATCTACAAAGTTTGAATGAAATCTGACCGTTTAAAGTGGGTCAAAATCGCGTTCAAAGAAGTCGGTTACAAACATACATACAGGTGAAGCTAATATAAAGCGTGTAAAAAGTATGCATGTAATGAGTAAGTAATTGAATATGTAATATTAACACCACTTTAATATGTATTTAATATCTATACCAATTAAAATTAACTTCCTGTCCGTCTTTTCGAAATATATGGGTTTTTATTAGTGAACTTATGTTTACTTATACATTATTAAAAAGCCACATAACCATTTATAAAAAAATTGTTTTCTGTTTTTCGTCTATTCGTAATATGTACTTACTTTTCAAAACAGCTGAACCTATTTTGACAGAACTTTCACAGGGTGATAAAGAACTTTACACAAACTGATGTGGTCTTTCTACGCATACGCAATAGCGGTCAACTGCTTGTTTTAAAATAAAACAGATAAAAAACTATTGCCTTGTTAACGCGGTTTATAGAGTCTACAATATGACATAATATCTTTACCAACTCTTCGCCTATCTATCTTGCATCGTCTTTTACCACATCGCACTTACATTATATAAAAGTAGGTACATATAATTTGGCAGCCTCCCTGGCGCAGGGGTAAGTCTTATTAGTGGAAGGTCCTCTACTTGATTCTCGGCAGACCAATTTGGTAAATTCAATTTAATAATTTCAAAATTGTCTCTAGTCTAGTATGCCTTACTCCCAAGTCATTTAGCGTTTAAGGGTACGGATTCTGCTGTACCTCTTTCAGGTTATCCCGCATCCATCTTAGACTGCATCGTCACTTAACATCAGATGAGATCGCAGTCAAGGACTAACTTGTAGATGAATAAAAAATAAATTATAGATATGAGTAATAATCAAAATTCGCCTAAATAATAACATAATATTAAAAAATATATGTTTTTCATACAGTTTAAAATATAGGTGGACGGATAAAGAGTGCACTTCAGATTCTCTATTTTAAATTTCGTCCACAAATTATAATGATCGACAATACTATCTTAACTTATAAATATATCGAAGTTTCAAGGAGAAACACATAAAATATAAGGCAATTCTTTTGCCAAACAAGAGAAAAAAGTGGACGAAGACTAGTCACTAACTAGTGTATGTGTATAGGATTCGAATTAATAAACTTAATTCCAATTTTGTGCACACCTCGATTGATAACAAGACTACCTAAAATTAAGACGCTAAACCTGTGTTTGACCGCCCGGACGATAACAGGTTTTCTTAAGAAAATAGTGAACTAGTTGTCGTCCACCCCTTTTATTTGTATTCTAATGTAATCAAAAGTAAAAAAACACGTTCACAGTATTTTATGAAACATAAGTAAGTGCTACAAAGAAGAATCAAACTAAATCTTATAGTAAAATTATTAATAAGTTCCCGTGATAGTTGAAGCATGCCACTAATTTTTTTGCTCCACACGGCTCATTTTCATTCCTTAATTGCATACTCAAAATTCGATCGCTTTGTTTTCAAAGAAACTTAAGTGAAATAGACTTTTTTCTTTCTCTGTGTCTTGATAAGACATTCAAGTTAGCATAGAGATGCATTATTTTTATGTAAGTCTTATAATGTTTCTATTTTTAAGCGTTTCTTAAGAGTGATCCGCTCGGTGGACGATAACAGGTGCGTGTCCGGAAACCGGTGTTCCTACCCTACTTAATATTATAAATGTGAAAGTGTGGATGTTTGGATGTTTAGATGTTTGGATGTTTGGATGTTTGTTACTCAATCACGCCGCAACTACTGAACCGATTTGGCTGAAATTTTGAATGGAGATAGATTATGCCCTGACTTAAAACATAGGCTATCCTGGAAAAATGCACAGTTTCCACGGGATTTTGAAAAACAACGAAATCTATAGCTATAGGTAGATTACTATAGCGAAATTCCTTGATAGTAGGTATAAAGGTTGGAAAAGGGAGCGAAAACGGGAACCAGAAATCCACGATTCCCTCGGGATTTGTTTAAATCCGAAATTCACGCGGGCGTAGTCGCGGGAATTCTCTAGTCAGAAATAATCCTTTACAAACAAAACAAACAACATACTTAGTTAGCTGTCTCAAACAAAACGGTATTGTTTTGAGACGGTCAAATAATAATTTACTTAACCAAATAAATATTTATACATTTCCTTCCGCATCACGGAACCCCCGGTGGGCCGTTCTGGCTCGCACTTGACAGTTTTTTTATTTAATTCACATTTTTTTTATTATTCTCCTTAATTATCCTCTAACTTTTCACAGCCCCAACTAAGGGTAAAAAAAATTGTATTTACAAAAAATACATACATACCTATTATTTATTTGAATACAGTTGGAATACCATAAATCAAACGTACATTATACTTTTAATCCGTAACAGTCTTACTCGTAGTCTCGGATAATCGCATTACATTTTAATATGGTTGTTTGTGTATTGTTTGAAGCACTTCATGCTTTCGCGTGTTCATCTCGGCGGAGGCCTACCTGGCTCTTAAACAATGTCATTCCTCCAGATATCATCTAATCTGTATTATCTATGGCACCCCGCCGCGGACCGCTTCATCACAAAGCAACGGGTTGACAGATCTTCGCTCACAGACGGAGACGGCCAATAGGATTACTAAAATTCTGACATTTTGTTAAACAACCTTCGAATAGGGCTGTCAGTCTCGGATTTTACTGGGTTCTGTCTCTTCTTCTATAAAAATATATAATACGTATAAAATACAAGTCGCAATCCGCGTTTCTCTGTTTCGTTTTAACTTCAAAACTTCTTAGCTGAATTTCCAAAAAACTTATCAGAATTTTTTATATTTTTTGTTTTATTAATTAAAATGTTACAATAAAACTTATAGCTACCTTAAACTCATTGTTAATTAAACAAATCATGCCTGCGTGTAATGGTACCAAAAATCCTGGCTGCATTTCACTGAACAGCCAGGTTGACTCTTATTTCTTAAAAAAAAATTAATTTGGTTAAGTATGGTTGACTCTTATTTCTTAAAAAAAAATTAATTTGGTTAAGTATTTGTAATTTTATAGCCCAGGGACACGAATTGGACAACAGTAGATAATATCTCTATTATGTCTGCTTTATAAATAAATGTTTCAGATTCACGTTAGTATAGATAGGATATAGAAGCATATACCTAACAAAAGTAGTGAAATATCTGTAAGTAGTCACAACTTAGAAGTTAAACAAAAAGCCAGCATATAGATAGGTATATAATTTTATTATTATAGTTAAGTATTACAAAATCTACCATACCAACTTGGGCTAGTATTTTAATATTTGTAAGTGTTTGTGCCTAAGGTATTTTTCACTTTTACAAGAACGAAAATGCTGTTAATTATTAATTATTAATGTAGATTATAACAAAAATTGGCAACCCTGTCTGCAAAATCTCCTATACATTATGTCTTCTAAGTCCTTCCACATGAACCTGAACAGTTTAAACTGTTAAAAAGTTTTTTTGTATTTGACATCTGTTTAACCGTGCTCTATAGTTTCACGGATTAAAGTTTAATCACATTACATGAACAATATAGCGCTGTAATGCGATACTGGCAAATCTATTCCTCAAAATGATTCCATTCTACTTACGTTCAAGTTGTAACGGCTTATTTTCTTTTTTAACATTATGCCCATAGGACTGTAAGGGCACAGTACACAGATACAACCAGTAGTGAAACTACCTACAAACGTCGAGAAACGGCTCACTCACACAAACATGCGCATCGACGAGACCATCAGCGGCAGTCGCTACTGACATCCACGCGAAAACCCGGTAGAGATCTCGTCGATGCGCATGTTTGTGTGAGTGAGCCGTTTCGAACCTTTGTAGGTAGTTTCACTACTGGTTGTATCTGTGTACTGTGGTAAGGGCCTGTTTCACCACCTTCTGATAAGTATCGAATAGGTATCTACAACTTTTGTGTTTGTCACTTGGCATAAAGTAAGAAAATGATAAAACTTACGTTTAGGCCAACACTTATCAGAAGGTGGTGAAACAGGCCGTAAGTGCAGTGAATGTCTCCACTCTTCTGTAAGCATAACCTAACTATATAGATATACCTAATTAGTATTCGACATCCGGTTGAATTCATTTTTTTATTAGTTATTGAGCCTTTTTTTTATTCACGTACAAGTTAGCCCTTGACTGCAATCTCACCTGATGGTAAGTGATGATGCAGTCTAAGACGGAAGCGGGCTAACTTGGAAGCGGTATGCATACTCCTGATCGGTTTCTACACGGTATCGTACCGGAACGCTAAATCGCTTGGCGGCACGACTTTGCCGGTAGGGTGGTAGCCACGGCTGAAGCCGCTGCTGGGAATCGAACCCGGAACTTCCCACTAAGACCACAGTGCTCACCACTGCGCCAGGGAGGTCGCCTGATTTATGGAATATTATACCAAGAGGTGAGATTTAGTAGCTAAATATGGCTGCTAAATCTCATACCAGCATTATGTAGTTCTATAATCTTTTGATTCTTGCTGTAACATACATTTGATTTCACGGGACGTATTTTGCATATTTTAATAGATAGATAGTCAATATAAATTAAAAGATACAAATCATAAAGTATTCTCCATTACATGCCTGATGCCATTCCCCATGGAACAGGTTTTATCATTCATAAAACTATTCCAAAAGACATCGATGCTAAACCACGGTTATAAAAGAGATTGGAGCCCGTCTAACAAATAAACTAAAATTAAATATACACGATCACAATTGGAATTTTTGTCTCAGGCGTATAAAAGTGTCCTATAAATTTACCCACAGTTTAATTTAATGTCCAAAAGTACCTGCCTCACATTTTTTTTTTATTATAAATAAACGTTCGATGCCGGTTATGGGTGCTCGAATGTGTATTATTATTTTGAGAAATGGCTTTAAAGGAGGATGGGCAAAAATGTATGAACGTTGGTCTACCTAATCAACACAAACGCCCTCTATGAAAATAAGAAGCTAATAAGTAGTTAATCAAATTACGTATAGCGTTTATGCCAAAATATATGGGAGTTTTTCAAAATTCACTAAAAAATAAATGTTTTAAAAATACTCTATATTAGTAATTCTACTATGAATTTAATTAATAGTGCGTAGCGTTCTACGTTAAACTGCCTCTTAGGTCTAATGGTTAGCATAATCGACTGCAGATCACGAGGTCCCGGGTTCAATTCCCAGGTCAGGCAAATAATTGTTAGGTATTGGGTTTTTCTGTCAAGAAATTCTCAGTGCCAGCTCGGAGTTGGTAGTTGGCGCTGTTTCACCCCCGTGCCTCAGAGAGCACGTTAGGCAGTCGGCCCCGGTTATTATTACTATCATGTGACAATAATCGTTAAAGCCCACCAACCTACATTGGAGCAGCGTGGCGGGTTTAAGCTCTAAATCCCTCTCCTATGAGAGAGGAGGCCTGTGCTCAGCAGTGAGACGTTAAAAGGCTGTAGGTGGTGGTGGCGTAGCGTCTAGAATTAAATACATTGGTCAAGTTGGAAGCAGGGGGCACAAAACCGGCCTAATGTCGGGCCCAACATAACTAATAATAGTAATAAGTCGAGATTATTAGCACACAAGTAGATAGGTACAGAGGGAAAGCTTCATACAAACGGCTCGTTGTAGGTACACTCACACAAACACTCACCAACGGTTCACGGACGCCCGCGTCTAACCTCCAACCAGCTCAGTTGGTGACAAACGTGCGCATATGTGTGCGTGTACCTACAGCGGGCCGCTTGTAGAAGCTTCCCCTATGTACCTATCTACTCGTGTGATTATTAGCTTTATCGTTAGAAAGCTGCGAACTATTCCTATCGATACTAGGTGGCATATTATGTCCTTCATAGCCTAATGCTTCTATATCTTGCGGTCATAAAACAGAAAATAAGGTAAGGGGCTGCATTATGTTTTTCTCGAAAATCTCTTGAATCCCAAGACTTACAGCTTTGCTTCCATATAATAAAATTAAGTACTAAAAATAAGCTTTTCATTGAAATAGGTTTCATTTGTGTTGAGTAGGTAGACCACTTTGCCCATCCTCCTTTGTCCCGGGAGGTTACGACCGGAGCACCTCGATTAGGATCGAATTCATATTTCGCTCCGTTATAACACGGGGGAATGCTGCAGCGAATCTAATTTTATCGTAGTGCTGTAATTAAATTTACTAATAATATTTTATTTCTTTATAACAGGTCGAAGTAATATCGAAGAATGTGAGAGCGATAGCGTCGGCAGTTGAGAAGACACGCGTACTGAAGACAGGAACCCACGGTCTCAGCGACCGTCACTTCATACGAGAGGCAGTCACCAGCGGGCCGGTCCCGCCGCGTGGATGGTGGCGGGCGAATGGGGCTATGCGCCGGTGCCGGCCACACCCGCCATGAACGCGTTCCTGGAGACCAACCACGCGCACCTCGCCTCCTACGGGCTGAAGATGTCGCCGCAGCCGGGGTGCGGCGTGGGGCCGCAGCACCGCGCGGCCGCGCCGCACCCGCCGCCGCCGCACCACCCGCCGCACTACCAGCCCTACCCGCTGCACTCCTACCAGCCGGGGTACCTGCGCGAGTACGGCGGCTGCGGGGAGCTGTTCCCGCAGCAGCCGCTCGAGCAGAGCTGGGACTGGCGCGGAGACGTGCACTACCAGGGCGGGGCGCCGCCGCTCGTGCCGCACGCGCACGCGCACGCGCCGCACGCGTTCCTGCGGTACGTGCGCGCGCCGCCGCGCCGCGACATGCGGTGCCAGTGGCTGGACCCCGAGCAGCCGCCGCCGCGGAAGCTGTGCAACAAGCTGTTCTCGAGCATGCACGAGATCGTGACGCATCTGACGGTGGAGCACGTGGGCGGCCCGGAGTGCACGACGCACGCCTGCTTCTGGCAGGGCTGCTCGAGGAACGGTCGACCCTTCAAAGCGAAGTACAAGCTAGTGAATCACATCCGCGTCCACACAGGAGAGAAGCCCTTTCCCTGCCCCTTCCCTGGATGCGGGAAGGTGTTCGCGAGATCTGAAAACTTGAAGATTCATAAAAGGACTCACACAGGTAAGAAACAATTTTGTTATTTACGGACGTCTACGTTATTCTGGTTTCTCGCTCTCAAGCCCAATATTTGTAGAATACCTACAATCTACATTACATCTACATAAATCTACATATTTGTGGAATACATAAGTTATCAATACAATAAGTAAGGATTGAGTCTTAATTTGATATGAAATTCGCAACTACCAAATGATAGAAAACAAAACTGAATGAAATATCACAAACAATTTGGATCGAATAGAGTAAGATGTCGACGCTATTCAACCGAGCGCGTGGTGATCTGGCAAAACATTTCGTTTCTCATTAATTCATAATGAACCGCCCCCCGCGGCCGTCTCCAGCTCGCCGCGGCCTCACAGATGCTCTCTGTTGCTATATATTAGTCACGCCTCGACAATAAACTGGACCAACACAATAACACCAACCATTAAACACAAACTATCCGTCAAAAATCTCTGTCACACATTCGGACCTCGAACAAAGTGTCCTAACGGGCGCCCAATAACCTCTGTCTCCTTGTGGAGTCCGTTTCTCGGTACGGTCCATCGACAAAAGTTGTCCGAGACAGAACTCCATTTTCAATTTATTATTAGTGGAAAGATTCATCGGTATTGTGTACTATGAAATAAAAAAATGCGCCATAAATTAAAATGTCCAGTTCCGCTGACTCGCTTCCTCTCGACGGTCTCCCTCGCACGCTAGACTAAAGTTATTGTAAGTAATGTATTGATACTTCAAATTCGAATATCGACTTTTAAGGATTGGTCCAGGAATTCGTTCGGCACGACGACTATGGAGTATGGACATCTGCTATTATGTTTTTTTTATCATTTCTGTCTAGTGTTGCGTTGAAACTTTTGTCCTGTGCCCCCGTCCGCTATTATCTCATACGGGCTTTTGAATAGAGTTTGCTTTTTTGTGGGGAATTTTGAAGAATTGTTTTATGGGTATCTATAAATTACTCGAAATGTTCGCTAAGCTATGGAGAACTGGAAGCGCTAGTGTTATAATAACATTAATTAGCCGAGTGCGTGTATCAGGATTACGAGGATTGGCCATAAAATTGTTAATTTATGCTACTAGAGCCCACCCAACGTCTATACCACTGTACTTAATAATGAATATTAAAATAATTTTGCGTTTGCAAATTTTTTACAGACTCGACTAATTTCGTTTGCCTCGAAGCGTTGATTTTTACCAATATGCTAAC